>BSBK01008363.1:512500-571708 GCA_027943335.1 Chamaecyparis obtusa | reverse complement strand
TGGAAACACAAGATAGAGAAAACCTAGAAACCTTCTTTTTTTCTGAGAAAGATCGACCTTGACCCAAATACAGGGGCACAATCTTGCCCCTTTATGTTGACCTTGACCTGTGTTGCTCTGACAGAAATTCTATTTGCAGATCCTGAAAGTTTTCTGAAAAGGGTATCCAAATCGTACCTATTCTTGTAAGAAAAATGGTTTTGTTGTTTGGATGAGGGGTTTTCCTTTGTCACACCCTGGTTTGGAATCAACATTAAAAATGGAATTGAAATAGAGAATGCTAGCAAGTAGTAGAAGTAGATCTAACAACGAAGCGATGATATTCAATAGATATGCAATTGTATTAGAAATGTAAACAAGTATGTTGATATGAAAAATTAGACTCAACACTAATAAATGTAAATCAAAACCTCCATGATTGTATGCTTGGAATCCACCTTGGAGGGAGAATGAATAGATCTTGAAGATGAACAAAGAATCTTGAAGGAAGATCACACCACCACATGATGGATAGATCTAGGGTTTGAATTATGAATCTTGAATGCTTGAACCAAATCCCTCCAAAGGCTCGAATGCTTGAATCCTCGATCTTCAATAAAGAACTTGAATAATTCAATGTAGATAATTTCTTGAATACTCCCTTGATTGAGAATGCTTGAGAGATGGAGATATATGCTTGATTGCAAAAGATGGATGAAAGCTTGATAACGTGATACTTGATGTTTGATGGATTGAAATGAGAGAGGAAGGCTTCCTTTTATTCTAGTCTAGGGCACAAAATTATAGAGAGGCCGACATAGGAGAATTAAATTCCCATTTAAACTTTAACCAATAGAAATGGACCCAAATTAAATATAATTTAAGATTTTACCGTTCCAAAGCCTAAAACACCCGACCCGAAAGTGGGAAATAAATCTTTCTGAATCCTGACATCTAGAAACTTTGGGATCTTGAATTTTGGACCCTACGTTAAGGTCGAGGTTGACCTTGACCCTAATGTCAAGAATCTCAGGGTTTCAGGTCAGGATGCTAGAATAATACAAAAAAAGAAGTTGAAAATGGGGTGGAACAGGGAAAAAGCCAGAAATAAGTCAGAGACAAGGCATTTGACATGACCCCAAACCACTTACTTGTAGGGCTAAATCAGTCCTAAATGGAAGTGCTTCCATTTTCAGATGATATAGGTAGCTTGAAGGTGGCTTGTGCACCTCTCTTTTTATTTTGATAAGTCTTTGTAGGAGTGTGCCTAGAAATTTTCACAACTCCTTTCTTTAGAGGTGGAGAAGCAGCTATTGTAGACCTTTTCCTTTGTATTGTTTGTACTTCTGCTTACTTCCTCTTTCTTCTAGCCTTGACCAGTGAAGATTGAATGTCTTTATTTGACTCGATCACCTCTTTGTCATGTCTACTATTACCTAGTTGTAACTGTTCCTCAGTTGCTACTTCAACTGGAATATACTCATATGCTTGTTCCTCTCCTGCATCATCTCCAAACATGTTTTGAAATATTTCTATTATTTTCTTGGACTTCTTAGTCCCCTTGACTCCAACTAGATCCATTTTAATTCTTTGTTTTGCCTCTTCATTGGTTCCAAACCTAGTTGCCTATGGATCTTTGGGCTCGGCTAGTAAATCCTTTATTGACCTAGAAGCTCGATCAATGTCAATTTGATAGCTCATCGGTGCCATCCATATTGTTCTTAGTTCAATAGCCTTTATCAAAGTGTTATTGGTGTCTATTGAAAAATAGATATCATCCTTTTAGTCATCAACCAGGTGACCTTGTATTCTTCTTCTTTGGTTCATTCACTCCTTAAATTGTTCAAAATATGAATCCATGATGCTAACACAATCTTCTCCCAAACTTTGAATATAGTCATTTATTTGTAAAGTGACCGGTTGATTAGTATTCTAGTCAACATTACTGACTGAGGGGAAAAAATTTTGAACATAGAAAAATATGCAAAGTAGCAGTGAACCAAACTTACATGTGTTAGAATTTTTTGACCTAATGGTTCCTATATATGTTCTCTTCTAATTGTTTCAATAAGAGCTCGAATTGAAAGCCTTTGTTTACAATTTTGTAAGCAATGTCCACAGCTCCACATGGAATGTTGATAGGTCTACTAGATTGAAATATTTTATAGCAAATATCATATGCACCAAACCTAGTCTCAAGATCAACAATGGTGTTGATTCTCATGCCTCTACCATCCCATTCAGCTCCTGTAGCTTTTTCAATCTTAGTTCTTGGTGCACTTCTCAGTGCTTTAACCTTGTTGGTTACAGGGTAATCATTGAGAACATGAATGATGTCTCTTGTGATTTTAATCAGTTCATCTATCCATAACTTTTCCTCATGCACATGGCTTAATACAATTTTTATCCAGTCATTCTTGAAAACCCTTAGGAAATATAGGGCCTTAACTAAACCTTTCATCACCTTCAAGTGTGTATGATCATCCTTGAGCTTTCCATTGGTACACAACTCTTGATAGGTGGATTGGAGCTAAAAATCACCTATCTCACCAATTTTATAGTGTATATAGGTGCGGATGTCTTCGACCAGAAAAAACCCTAGGTGGTATGCTTGAGAATTCTCTAGTTTTATCAATTTGTGATGTAACCTCTAGATGTAATTTGTAATTAGGTTCATTATAGGTTGTAGACTTGATTAAATTAACCTTCATGTTAGTTCTAGTCTTAGATTTCTCAACATTTGATCAGGATGCCATTGTTCTTAAAATTAGGGCTTCTGGAAATAACTATGAAATAGTTCGGTGATTTTGAAACTTACTTAATCCATGAATGCTCAGCTCAAATTTCCTTCAAATCTATGCTCAAATTGCTCTTGAATCTTTCTGCTTATTTCTCGCTTGAAATTGCTTGTTCTTCATGTTCACAATGTGAGATATAACTAAGTCCACCATGTATTTATAGAAAAAATTTAAATTCCCACTCAAAATTTTTGCATTAAATGCTTGACCTACCACTTCTTGGTAAGAGTAGTTATGCTTGATTTATAATTCTAAAGATAATATGCTCGATTAACACTATGATATCTCTTAGTTAGTACCATGACTCGGTTAACCTTGCCAATAGTTATCAACTAGCAAATACATGCTCTATCTTTCTTATACCGACTATATACATTTAAAGCTCAAAACATATAAAACCATAGTGCATCTTGTTTCATGCTGATTTGGTATGCAAACACTAGATATAAGGAACTGTTTGTTAAATATAACCGATTTGTAGTTTAGCTTCATGCATACCTTTATGGCTTAGGTGGAGGTGGTGATGTCACCCAATCCAATGGAGGAGGTTTCATTGACTACATTACTTGATCCATCATTATCACTCAATGATTTTCTCCACATTGTGCTTCTTAGCCTCATGATTTCCTCAATTATATTGCCATTTTCATATGTTTGTGTCTCTGATGCTTTGTCTCTACAGTCCTTACTTAAGTGACTGACCTTGTGACAGTGTAAATATGCCATACCAATGGTTGTCCGGTTGTGAGATCTACCTCTCCAGTTCATTCTCATGCAATTTACCACTATATGTCCATACCTTCCACATGTTGTGCAATTAACCCATATATTGTAATCCCAAGTATATGCATTACCTTGCCTTCTTGGTTGATAGGTTTTGTTCTTCTCTTTCGGTGTCTAGACTTGCTTCATCTTTGTCCTTCATTCTTGTGATATGTGTTCATGCATGTTGTAAGTGTGAAAATGTTTTTCCATGTAGGGTTTCTTAGGATTCCAATTCAACTTAGATCTGCACTCATGTTCCTGATGTCTATAGTTGTTACATCTATAACAATAACCATTAAACTTAGGAGTGGATTTAGGAATACCTTTTGCTTTGGTCCTGCAAACATTTGCTATGTGGCCCAATTTCCCACAATGATAACATGATAGCTTCTTTGTCTTTTGATTTGTGTAGGCATTGTTCTTTTCATCTTATCTTGATAACTCTCCTTGCTTAGTGTAGCCTAAAATAGTAGTGCTCCAAGTCCTCTTTGACTAATAAAAAATTCATCTATTTTCTTAGAATTGTCTTCAACTTTCTTGATCATTTCATTATGTTGTTTCATTTTGACCTCATTCTTCAACCTATCATTTTCCTCTCTTAGTTCACCGATGTCTTCTAGTTTCCTTGTAAGCTCACTATTTACTTAGTTGACTTCCTAACTAATGACAACCATCTTATTGGAGATTTCAAAGTGATGGTCTACGAGTCTCAGTATCTCAGATTCCTTCTCTTGCAACTTCTCAGTCATTTGTCTCCTATCTTCAATAGCCAAGTTTCTTTCGTGTTCTGCTTGCCTCACATTTTTCATGACATCAATCATCCTAACCATTTGTGTCTCTTGACTGGTCTGCAAAGCTTTGACTTGTTTAGTAAGGTGTAGATTCTTTTCAGATAAATTAGAGATTTCTCCTTCAGATGCATCAAATATATTGCGTGATCCAGATCCAGATGTCTCAAATGGCTCATCTATCTCTTCTTCATGATAACTAGTTTCATTGTATCGAATGTCCATATCCTTCCTTTGAATCAGTAACTTCTTTAGTTCATCTTTTTCTTTCTTGAATTGTTCAATGAATATTTACATATGTATCCTTTGATTCTCAATAGTCTTGTCCAAACTATATCTTACCATCCTTATATATTTCCTCTTCAATGGTTAAACTTCCTCAACAAGAGATCTAGCTCTAATACCAATTGTTGGTATTGGAAAGATAACGTACTGAGAGGGGTGGGGTGAATCAGTACCATCAAAAACTTTTAACGCAACACTTTGCAATAGTAGATGTCTATTAACGCGCTGATTCCTTGTTTGAAACATACATTAATATAATTGAAAATATAAAGTGCATGTAAACAAAACAATAAATCATACATGAAAATATATACTCATGACATAAATATTTTGGCTACGCAGAAACCCTTGTGAGAAGGTGAAAACTGTGGTAGGGATGACACCCACAAATTCTTCACTACTATAGTAAATAAAGTATGACGGTTAAGGCTACAATTGTTGATCACTTCTAATGATCTTACCCTTTTAGGAGTAACAAAAGATCAACTAGATCTAGCTAGTTAAAGGACTTAAATAACAAAAAGTACACATGTACTCAGTTAAGAGATTTAAACAAGAACTATTAAGTCCACTCTATTAAGATATTTTGATCTGGTACAATGGTTAAATTCATAATAGTATAGTATCTGTGAAATGACAACTTATACTTGTCTAATTCAAATCTATGAAGTAGCAAATAGATATCACCTCAACATGATGTATATGCCATTCTGTCCTTCTTGGTAGCCTTGTATTAGTTTTGGAAAATAGATTTTGCCTCACATAAACCTTCTTTCATATAACCCTGTGCTTGATCTCCTAATGTCCATATTTCAACTACTGCTTCATGACACATGATCGTAATGACATCTTTACAATTATATATCAAACTAATTTGACCTAATTAGGGTTTACAATATCTTAGAAAACCTAAGATCAACAATATAGAAAAAATAACCTAGATCTACCATTACATAGGAATCA
The DNA here is from genome assembly GCA_027943335.1 of Chamaecyparis obtusa. Lineage (NCBI taxonomy): Eukaryota > Viridiplantae > Streptophyta > Pinopsida > Cupressales > Cupressaceae > Chamaecyparis > Chamaecyparis obtusa. The sequence goes on along the minus strand of BSBK01008363.1, from coordinate 566,130 downwards.
TCACAAAAGTTAATGATTACATCCATATTAAATATGTCTCGATCTTAGTAAACCAATTATATGATCGGTGTAAACCATTTGCATAGATGTATGTGCCATTCCTGATTACTATATCATTTCCTATTTTACTTGGTAACCACTACATTCCTTGTTTGCTAAATTACTGATGCTCGGTGTGTATGAATGCTTGATGATCACTAGCTCGATACTCTATAATTTTCTGATGCTAGGTAAGTGCGCTCGGTCAAACCTGTATCCGATTAACATGAAGTTCTACCTTGTCTTTGCGTGGTGTGAAGGATTCGTATGCTTGACCAACTGACTTGTTTGTATCCTTATTACAACCTTTACTGACTGAATAACTTATTGATACTAATGAATATCCTTTAATGATCAAACAGAGATAATACACCATTCACTACAATGATATTCTAAAATCTGCTGTCATAGAATCCCTAGGCCACTTTGATGTGTTCATAACACTGTAATAGTCATCATCACTATTTTTATTTGTACTTTTTTCTATTCTTATGACCTTTTAAGACATTAATGTAGTAAATTGGGTTACTAGTTGTAGACTATTTTGCAGATAGGTTCCATGACATTATTTTAGGACCTTTTTGCTGTGCCAAAGATATTGTGCAAAATTTTTTACGAGCAATTAGGGATTTAACCAAAAGTTTCTATTATTGCTCTATTTTTTCTGTTAAGGATATTAAAAAACTACAAAGATGCTTGTGGAGGCTCATACTTGGTATGAGTTCAGAGACTAGTAGCTTCTCTAGTCCTTGTGTATAACATCCAAGTAAACGAACAAGATTACGGTGACAAACAACACACACAAGCTTCACTTTTCTAACGAATTCATCCAATGCCCTCATAGACTGTTGTGCTAAAAGAATTTTCACTACAACCTTGTGACCATCATTAAATATTCCCTACCACAACAAACATCCAGATCATGTTTAAATCTAGGAGTCAAAGTCTTCTTTCAATTTAAAGGATCATTTGTAATCTGAATACTTTATAAACTTTGATGAAATCCTCCTCCCCAAACTTTCATACTTGGATCAATTTTTTTAGTTGCAACTCGAAGCGAATCGTAGCTAAATAGATGATCACACTTAGGATTTCATTGGAAATGAAGTATACCTCTGCTAAATCCAATTGAGCATTCTTCGCTTAAATAAAAATTTAGTCTTATAATTGTCTCAGTCATTTCACATGACAAATCTTACTATAAAGCTTCTTAATTTCATCAATTTCTTAGAAAATAGAATTCTTCCAAATGCAAATCTCACTGCAAAGATTATTTTAATTTCATGAATTTTTAAGAAAATAACATTCTTTGAATTATTTTAAAATAGGAATTTCATCAATTTATAAGAAAATAGCATTCTTTCAATCATTTGCATGATTTGATTTCTTAGATAATTGAGACATGGGTGAATCAGTTAAGTCCAGTTACCTTGCAGTCCCAAATCTCCCAAATGTATATATAATTTTTTTTCAATCAAATAAACAAATTGGTAAGATATCAACTATGTCTTTCTCTTCATTTACCGATTGCCAGTAAATCAAATACTGTATTCACTAATTTATCTAGAGTTATGAAATGTGTAAACAAAATAAAAATTCAACACATCATTCACACATAACACATAGATTTTTAACATGGAAACTCTATTAAGGGAAAAACCACCTAAGACCGGTAACCCTAAATAATTCACTCTTCTAAAGTGAGTTCAATTAGGAGCTGGAACCCTACTAAAGGTTACAAAACACACTATGAGGTGTGACTTGGTTAAGGATTTATCACTAACATTTCTTCCTTGACAAACATTCATTATGGGGTCAATAAGAAAACAATCAACATTCATTGAATTTCATATTGAAATGCAAAAGACTGTTAAGTCCCATTTGGTTAAGAGGTTTATCTGTAACAATGGTTAAACTGATACAATAATGATCTGATTTAAATAAAACTTTAGTTTGCAAATTTTCATATCTATGTTATGCTCAAAATACCTTTGATCAATAATCAATTCAATCCTTCATATCCTCCAACTTTATCCCACTCGGTGTATTCTTTTTTGATGCCTGGTGTTGCCTGTAATTTAGCTTGGTTCTATCTACAAATAGTTTGATTAGAGGTTCATGAAAATAATCCTTTTCATCTGAATTCTTCTAGTAGTATAAAAAATCTTAGCTATTCAATAATTAACCCCATGTCTCCTTAAATAAACATCTTAAATTTTTTTATTCTCATTCGTAGATTTTGCCTCTTAATCTTCATCATTGATTTTTGCCACTTTAAGCTTCCTTAGTAGTTGTGTTGGTAATACGTTTCATCCCTCTTCATTTGATCAATCTTGAAATTTGTCAAGCATTAGATCATCATAACAAACATTATCTTCTTCCTCGAAATCATAAGCAAATTGTCTAGCTCATCATTTCAGTCGGCTGTTGTAAACTTTATTTATTTCTTTCACTTGGTCAATACCAGAATGTGTCGATTATTACCTTCTCAGTTAATACTGTACTTGGTATACACTATACTAGCTTGGTGTATACTAAAATCTTCATTTACCGACCTCATAAACTTATTTAGTCCTGATCTTCAATACATAACAAGATCATGTAAAGTAATTAAGTCATCAACATGATGCCATAAACCCATCAATAAGTTACCCAATGCATAGCATAGCTATATCTTTCATATCCATCTCATCTTCACATAGATATCTCATTCCTTTATCATTTTCTTTCTTTAGATGTTTTTAACCATCAGGATAAGTACAGTCAAAGCTAGTTGACATTAAGAATAATACATTGATTGATTTAATTGACTTACATGTACTTTAGTAGCTTGGTGGCTATCAATCATTATCTTTCACTTGTCCATTCTTTCCATCAAGATATTCAATTAGTTGTAGATTATCAATCTCTCCTCAATATATCCTTTTGGTATTGATGACAACACAATATAAAATATGCCATAGAATACCAAACATCTATTCTACAAATTTATAAGAAAATTTTGTAACTCGGTCAACACTCCCTAGCTTGTACATTTAATATTTTTAATCACTACACAGGATTAATATCTTCAAGAAGACTCTCCCTGCAGACTTGATCTTCATTTGATTCTTCTCTCCCTTTCATTGATTTCTCTCTACGAATAATACATACACATATATATATATACATATATATATACATATATATATATATATATATATGTATATGTATGTATGTATGTATATATATATGTATATATATGTATATGTATGTATGTATGTATATGTATGTATATATATATATATATATATATATATGTATATATATGTATATATATATGTGTGTGTATATATATATGTATATGTATATATATGTATCTATATATATGTATATATATATATATGTATATATATATATAGTATATATATGTATACATATATATATGTATATACATATATATATATATATATATATATGTATATATACATGTATATATATATATATATACATACATATATATATATATATATATATATACATACATATATATATATATATATACATATATATACATACACATATATATACATATATATACATATATATACATATATATACATATATATACATATATATACATATATGTTAGCTTGTGGTGACTAATCAGGAAAGTACTATCCAGGAAAGTACTGTACACTTTTCCTCCCGACCTCGCTAGGGTTCGAGGCTGGGCCGGGCCCCAAGCGGGGGTTTGGGGGTGGCAACCCCCAAGAGTAGGGGTTTGGGGGCGCAGCCCCCAAAGAAATTTTTTTTAAGGCCGACTACTTTTTAGTTATTTGGGCCGGCATGTTATAATTCATTCTAATCCTAAAGTGGCAAAAATATTGTATAATATGGCTTAGGGTTAGGGTTTATTTGTATGTATGATTTTAGTACTTGTGGCAGAATTAAGCTATAATGGATTACAGATTGTAATCAGGTTGTAATCACTGGATAATAATAATATTGGACTCACTGTTGGTGGACGTAGCCCAGGGATTGGGTGAACCACGTTAAATCTTTGTGTCTTGTGTTCTCTTTTGTGTGGTTTATTATTTTTTGATATTAGTTATATTTGCACATAATTGTTATTTCTGCCTTGTTAATCCTAACAAGTGGTATTAGAGCAAGGTTATTTCATTTTTTCTTTCATCTAGTCTCTGAAGCAGGTCTCACGAGTTAGTGGGGGAGTCTCTCGGTTAAGTTGGAGAAATGGCAGATGAGGGTAGGCTAAAGGTTGATAAGTTTAATGGGCAGAACTTCCAGTTATGGAAGATGCAAATGGAGGACTATCTCTATCAGAAGGATCTATGGCGGCCATTAGAGGGAATAGCCAAGAAAGAGGCTGAAATGTCTCAGGAAGATTGGGATATTTTGGATAGGAAGGCGCTAGGGAGTATTCATCTATGCTTGGCACAATCGGTGGCATTCAATATTACTGGAGCAACGATAGCTAAAGATTTGATGGAAACCCTAGCAAAGTTGTATGAAAAGCCTTTAGCTTCAAACAAGGTATTTCTTATGAAGCGTTTATTTAATATGAAAATGGTAGAAGGTGGATCAGTCGTTGATCATTTGAATGAGTTTAATACAGTTACAAGTTAGTTAACTTCAGTTAAAATTACTTTTGATGATGAGGTTAGGGCTCTCTTGATTTTGTGTTCTTTGCTAGAAAGCTGGAATGGTTTGGTAATGGCTGTTAGTAAATATGTTTCTGGTTCAAATACCTTAAATTTTGATGATGTTGTTGGTGTTATATTGAGTGAGGAAATTCGTAGGAAAAGCTTAGGGGCATCCACATTGGGTAGTGCATTGAATGCAGAAACAAAAGGAAGAACAAGAGATAGAGGAAACAACTTTGGAAATCATGGGAAATCAAGAGGAAAATCAAAGGGAAAGAGGTCTAAATCCAAAGGGCCAAATGATTGCTGGTACTGTGGAAAACCAAGACATAAGAAGAAAGATTGTTGGTCTCAAAAGAAAGATCAAGGAGACAAAAATGATGGAAACAAGGAGGAAAATGTGGTAAGTAACAAATCCAAAGAGGATGGTTTGCTTTTGTCTTTAGAAAATGTTGATGATTCATGGGTGTTAGATTCGGGGGCTTCATTTCATGCTACACCCCATAGAGGTTATTTTGTTGATTATGTCCAAGGGGATTTTGGGCTAGTTTATTTGGGAGATAATGAACCCTGTCAAATTGTTGGAAAAGGAAAAGTCAAGATTAAGTTGCAGAATGGGAATCATTGGCTACTACAAGAGGTAAGACATGTTCCAAGACTGAGTAGAAATTTAATTTCAGTAGGGTAACTGGGTGATGAGGGTTGCACAGTTACTTTTAATGATAAAAATTGGAAGGTTTCAAAAGGTTCCTTAGTAGTAGCAAAAGATGTGAAAGTAGGCACCTTATATCTTTGTACAGGTCATACTGTTCCCTCTACTTTAATTATTTCAGAGAAAAATGAATGTTCAGGAACAGTTGCTACAGTTGAGTAGGTAGAACAAGAGACAATAGTTGGAGATTCTGAAACAGTGCTGTGACATAACAGACTTGGTCACATGAGTGAAAAAGGTATGAAATTACTTCATTCAAAGAAAGTATTACCAGGTCTGAAATGTGTTAATATAAATTTCTGTGAAAGTTGTGTGTATGAAAAGCAAAAGAGAGTCAGTTTTGTAAAGAGTGGGAAGGAAAAAAAAGATGAAAAATTAGAGCTTGTGCATACAGATGTATGGGGTCTAGCTCAAGTATCTTCCCTTGGTGGCTCTTAGTATTATGTTATGTAAATTCATTGATGATGCAACTAGGAAGGTATGGATATATTTCATTAGACAGAAATCTGATGTATTTGAAACTTTTAAGAAATGAAAAAGCTTGGTTGAAAATGAGACTGGAAAAAGATTAAAATGTCTCAGATTTGATAATGGCGGTGAGTATTGCAGCAAAGAATTTGAAGATTATTGTGCCTCTACAAGTATTCGTAGACAAAAAACTGTACCAAGGACTCCACAAGAAAATGGAGTGGCTGAACGCATGAATAGGACAATAATGGAGTGTGCAAGGAGTATGAGGTTGCATGCTAGGCTACCCAAAAATATGTGGGCAGAGGCTGTGAACACTGCTATTTATTTAATCAATAGAGGCCCCTCTACTCCTTTGGACTGTGGTATTCCAGAGGAAGCATGGAGTGGTAAAAAGGTGAGTTATTCTTTTCTCAAAACCTTTGGTTGTGAAGCTTTTGCACTTATAGATTTTGAAAATAGAACCAAGCTAGAAGCTAAGTCAAAGAAATGTGTATTTGTTGGATATGGCATTGATGAATTTGGTTATAGGCTTTGGAATTTTGAAAATCATAAAATTGTAAGAAGCTGAGATGTCATATTCAATGAGAAAGTGTTGTACAAAGATCTGTTGTAGCAGCATGAGAAGAAAGAAAATGATTATGTAGTGTTGGATGATATTCCAAATGCTAATGTTCCAGTAGTTCCTTATGCTCCGCAACAACAGCAACAATAAATACCACACACACCAGTGAATGTTAGATGATCAACAAGGCTAAGTAGACCTCCAGAAAGATTTTCTCCATCTTTGTATTCTATTTTGTTAACAGATGTTGGTGAACCTGAATGTTATAATGAAGCTGTGCAGGTGGATACAAAGCTTCAGTGGGAGTCTGCAATGACAGATGAAATGGACTCTTTGCTGAAAAATCAAACATGGGATTTATGTAAGTTACCTATAGGTAAAAGGACTTTACAGAATAAATGGGTTTACAGGATAAAAGAAGAGGATGGAGGTAAGACAAGCTTTAAAGCCAGATTAGTCGTAAAAAGATTTGCAGAGAAACATGGTATTAATTTTGATGAGATATTTTCTCCTGTTGTTAAAATGACTTCTATTCATACTGTTTTAAGTATTGTGGCTACTGAAGATTTGCATTTAGAGCAGCTTGATGTTAAAACAACTTTTCTTCATGGTGATTTGGATGAAGAAATATATATGGTTCAGCCACAAGGATTTGAGGTCAAGGGTAAGGAGAATTTGGTGTGCAGATTGCAGAAAAGTTTATATGGCTTGAAGCAAGCACCTCGGCAATGGTATATTAAATTTGACACTTTTATGAATGAGCATGGATATAGTCGGTGTCATTCTGACCATTGTGTTTATTTTAAGAGGTTGGATGATGACAGCTACATTATTTTATGTTTATATGTTGATGATATGCTTGTAGCTGGGTTTAACATGGATCATATTCAGGGGTTGAAACAACAGTTAGCAAAATCTTTTGCTATGAAGGATTTGGAGGCAGCAAAACAAATCCTTGGTATGAAAATTTTCAGAGATAGGAAAAATAGGAAATTGTCTCTATCTCAGGCTAATTATATTGAGAAGGTGTTGCAACGTTTCTCTATGGAACATGCCAAAGCTATCAGCACACCTTTGCCTGGTCATTTGAAATTGACTAAGGCTTTGTGTCCCAAGACACTAGAAGATGAGACTAAAATGTCTAAGGTACCTTATGCTTCAGCTGTAGGGAGCTTAATGTATGCTATGGTATGTACTAGGCCAAATATTGCACACGTAGTGGGAGTCGTTAGCCGATATATGAGTAACCCTGGTATTGAGCATTAGAATGCAGTTAAATGGATTCTCAGATATTTGAGAGGTACATCTAGTAAGTGTTTACACTTTGGGGGTTCTACTACTACTGTACAAGGTTATGTTGACTTAGATTTGGTAGGAGATATAGATAGCAGGAGGAGTACTACAAGTTATATATTTACTATTGGTGGGACAACAGTGAGTTGGATTTCTCGACTACAAAAGGTGGTTGCTTTATCCACTACAGAGGCAGAGTATGTTGCTGCTACAGAGGTAGCCAAGGAGATGATATGGCTTCAATTCTTCATGGAAGAATTGGGACATCCACAAAAGGATAATTTTTCACATACAGATAGTCAAAGTGCCATTCATCTTGCAAAGAATTCTACTTTGCACTCAAAGACAAAACACATACAGTTGCGGTACCATTTCATTCGGTCAGTTTTGGATGATGGGCAGTTAAGGCTGGAAAAGATTCATACTGATGATAATCCAATAGATATGTTTACAAAGGTAGTAACAAGGGAGAAGTTGAACTCATGTTCGGCTTCAGTTGGTCTTCTAAACTAAACAAAATAAAGGAACAACTGAGTCCAGGGTGGTTCGATCCAGTGGAAGCCTCATATGGTAGCGGTATTGCTACAGGATCAGTCTCCAAGTGGGAGTTTTTTTTTTTGTATAGTGTGGATACTGATCAGTCACCAAGTGGGAGATTGTTAGCTTGTGGTGACTAATCAGGAAAGTACTATACAGTTTTCCTCCCGACATGTTATAATTCATTCTAACCCTAAAGCTGCAAAAATATTGTATAATATGGCTTAGGGTTAGGGTTTATTTGTATGTATGATTTTAGTACTTGCGGTAGAATTGAGCTGTAATGGATTACGGATTGTAATCAGGTTGTAATCACTGGATAATAATAATATTGGACTCACTGTTGGTGGATGTAGCCTAGGGATTGGGTGAACCACGTTAAATCTTTGTGTCTTGTGTTCTCTTTTGTGTGGTTTATTATTTTTTGATATTAGTTATATTTGCACATGATTGTTATTTCTGCCTTGTTAATCCTAACAATATATATATATATATATATATATATATATACACACACACATATATATGTGTGTGTGTGTGTCTATACATATATATATAGACACACACACACACATACACACACACACACACACACACACATATATTGTAGACTAGGCTTAGAGGATACCTATTTTGAAAGCTTCAAGTCAAACAAACATTAGATTTTAACCTAGCATGAAATGAATCCAAACACAAGGAAACTCTAAACTAAGCCACCTCAGATAGAGCTTAAACAGGTGCACCCAAGCACTATTTGATTTGCTCTTGTTTAGGGGATGTGGGTGTGCTCTCTAAGCACTTGGAGCATACTCTAATACTTTCTAAGATAGATTGTGATCTATGAAAACTTCATAAATGACACAAAACAGGTATAGAACACCTAATTTGCCCTTAAAGCCTCAAGGATCCAAATGATGCTAAAATGAAGATTAAGGTACATGATGTTTATGCTAAGATTGATTTTAACCAAATAGAGATGTTATATGTTGCTATGCTATGAAAATTAATGAAAGAAACTATGTTAATCCATTATTACTAAATTAAGATGAGCTAAAATGCTTGAAAATAAGCTAGATTAAGATGATTATGCTAAGTCTAGAGCTAAATGAGCATGATAACAATGCTTAAAAAAAGTAAATAATGAGTGTTTTGCTCTCGGAAATGAGGAGCATTTATAGGATTTGGGGAGGAGGAATGAGTGGCCAGGATCAAATCTTTAAGAAAGGCCAAGATTCATTCAAAGGGGAGCACATGGATTGTGCTAGTTCAGGGCCACCTCCTTGTGACAAGTGTCACAAGGGCATTGGGTTGAAAGATGGGAGGGATGTGCACAATTTGGGAAATGTGCCTAAGGTCAAAGGGTGTAAGAAAGGGGTGAGGGGCTTCTTAAATGCATGATAAATGCATGTAAGAGGGATAAGGAGGCCTTAAATGCATTTAATGCATATAAGAGAAGTTTCTAGAAGTCTATTGACTTTGGTTTAAGCTTAGAAATTGGCTAACCTTGTTTAGGGAATGTGACAAAGTTAGGGGGAGATTAGGATTAGGATTAGGATTTTCTAGAAGAGTCTAGAATTTTCTTAGGATAAACATGGATTTTAGGAAATAAATAAAGTTTTATTTATCTCAAAGGCTTTAATGAGTTTGAGGCTCATTAGGGGAAGGGTTTGACTAGGAGTCAAAGGAGACTTAGATTAGCTTAGGGAAAGTAGGTAATTTCCCCTAAATGGGTTTAGGAAAGGATTATGAAAGTTTTAGAAGAGTCTAGAGTTTTCCTAGGGTAAATTAAGAATTGAGGATTAATATTTAATCTTAATTAAATATTCTTGAGTTGGGATTAGGGTTAGGAAATGATGGGATTAGCTTTTAATTGAAATTAAATAAGGATTAGAAGATTCTGGAAGAGGTTAGTGGTCTTAAGAAAAATGGCCAAGTTTTGGGTAAAAAATAAATAAATTATTTATTTTGGGATTTTTGGTCAATTTATTAATTAAATAATTAATAAATAGGGGAATAATGTTTAAATAAGATTTAAACATTTTTGGGAGGGATTTCTTAATTAAATATTTTTAATTAAGATAAAAAGATTTAATGACATAAAAATAAATAAATAAATAAATTAAATAAATAATTAATTAATAAATGATGATGTCATCAGAGATTTTTTAAAAATAAAAATATTTTATTTTCTAAAGAATTTTTAGGTGTCTACATTTTGCCCCTTTTTGATGCGATGCCGCAAGTGGCATGACATCAAAGACAAGAAAATAAGATGCCCGAGGCTAGAATTTAGAGGAATGAGGGGTTGTGCCCCCTCGAAAAAATAACGCAAGGATTAAACGTTGTGGAATTTTCTCGAAAGGAAACAAAAAAGGAAGGGCTTAGGAAGAAGGGAAGATAAATAACCAAGCTTCCAAGAGCAAAGATGGGTGAATGCAAGATGAGATGAAATGCAAAATGTAAGATGCATCTACATGAGAGATGTAAGATGCAAGATTAATCTATATGATGCAGGATGTAGGGGATTGGGGGAAGCTCCAAGTGAAAATGTGGAGAGCACAACCTAGTTTAATAAAGCAATGTTAGAGACCTGCCAAGGATACTGGGATCACGAGGCCTTGTCACCAATGTTGCAGAGGACTGATGCTAAAAAGACACGCAGGGTTGCCCCAACATCACGCATGAACCCAAGAGGAAGCATGGTAGAAATGATGCTAAAGAAACCACAAACACATGACTGAATCATAGGCAGAAGCAAAAGATCAAAAGACCTAGCCCCAGATTATCCTCATTCGCAGCGCACCATGATATAAAGGATCGTGGCGACTTTGAGTAGAGAATAATGAGAAGCCGTAAAAGATTAACAAGATCCAAAGGACAAAAGCCAAGACCAAAATGAGAACTCCAAAAAGACATCCTTTTCCAAAGAGAGAGATTTGATGTGATTGATTGATTGATGGTGGGAAGATTGGTCTGAACGTGTGGAAGGATGCATTGACATGGACCTAGGGTGCTTGGTGGAAGATTAGGTCAGACAGGAAGGATACAACTAAGGGGACCCGTGATTAGGCTTAGGTCAGACAAAATAGAAGGATACATCTGTGCGGACCCGATGTTGATGGGGAGAATGTTGTGGTGTTGGTTGACAAATAATGCAGTTCAAAGATAGTCATGATGATCAAGGATAGTCGACAATTGATATTGCTGAAGGACAAGGCTGGGTAGGACAAGATTGCTGATCACATGCTACTGCAGGACTGATGAGGACTATGTACAACAAGACACGAGGATATGTACAACAGATGGGAAAAGAGATATACAATAGATATGGATAGAAGCTCAGGATTGGGGATAGGAACGAACCTAAGGATGAAGTTGAAACTCCAAAGATATGCTAGACGATGCCCCAGTTGGGCTGGAAGGCCAAGATGGATTGGTGATCGATGGTGTGTCCTGAAATGATATGGATTTGGGAAGGATGCATCCCAACGATGATGATTGGATTGAGATCAAGGCTTGCTACAAGACTAAGGATGTGATGGGATGGGTTGGCTTGATCTTAGATGTTGGATAGCTAGAAGATGTGGATAGGATTGGAAGATGTTGGAAGATTGCTAGCAATAGTTGGATATGGATGGATGGCATTGGATTGCAATGAGGTTAGCCTATAGCTAGATACCAATGACAAGAAAAGATACTAGGTGATGGAAAGATGGAGGAAATGCTTAGGATGAGGATCATGGAACTGCTAGGAGATTCAGATGGAGGAAGATTTGGATTTGGATGGAGGAACTGCTGAGGGATCTAGCTAGAGGAATGCTTGGGGATTTGGATAGAGGAATATTTGGATTTGGATGGAGGAATTATGGAGAGATTTTGGATGGATGAAGATTGGATGGGGAGATGGAAGAGCTTGGGGAGATTGGATGGCTGATTTGCTTGAGGATTAGGATGGAATGCTAGAGGAACTGCTGAGGGATCTAGATAGAGGAATGCTTGGGGATCTGGATAGAGGAATATTTGGTTTTGGATGGAGGAATTGCAGAGAGATTTTGGATGGATGAAGATTGGATGGGGAGATGGAAGAGCTTGGGAAGATTTTCTTGAGGATTGGAAGATGGAAAGATGGAGGAACTGTTGAGGGATCTAGATAGAGGAATGCTCAAGGATTGGATGGTGGATTTGCTTAAGGATTGGAAGATGGAAGATTTTGGATGAAAGATAGTCTCCAAGGAATATGTCACCAAGGAATAAGATGCCCCCTGCTTAGGATAGTTCATTCATTCAAAGGCAGTAGGATGGGATATGATTGGATAGAAGATATGCCGACAAGAGGATGAGGAAGGTAGTTGGAAGCTAGAATGAATGGATTGGATAGAGGATATCTAGCTGAAAGGTGTGATGGATGCCAAGAAAGTGCCCAAAAGGCATGTATACCTGGTAGTCTTTGTTTTTGTCATCAAGATCCAAAGGAGGATGAAGGAAGTGAGAGACAAATGGGATGGAGGAGATGTTGGATAAGAGGTGATAGAAGGGAATGGCCCCCAACTGCAGAAAGGAATTGGGGAGGAGGCCTACACATGATGCTTGTTTGCCAGGTTTTCACCATGGTACTTTGTCCAAGGCACTTGAATTGCCAAGTTTTCACCATAGGATGAATGTTTTTCTCTTTCTTTTTGCTTTTTTTGATACTTTTCTCTTGATTTTTTCTAATTTTTATGGATTTGCTAATTTTCTGCTGACTAGACGCTGACCTTCTGATATTCTGATGTGTTGCTGACTTTGTAATTTTGTTGACCTGCTAATTTCTCTGATTTGCCACTGACTTTCTAATTTGATGTTTGTCATGTTGCTGACTTTTTGATTTTGCTGACCTGTTGATTTCTCTGATTTGTCGCTGACTTTCTTCACTGATCTTTCTGATGTGCTTGGATGTTGGTACAACTTTGTTAGGATGGAGGAATTATGCAAAGGCATGGATGAGATGGGGTAGATGGGAGATATGGTGGTAGAAAGTGTTTGGATGGAAAGATGGAAAGTGATCATGATAGGGAGATGTTGTTAGGACCAACATTGGCACATGTTGCGAGGAAGATGGATGAAGTGGATGGGTTTCAGAAGATAGATGTAGTTAGGGTAAAGGATTTGTGCTAGGAGATCTTGGATCTTTGGGGTCCAAAATATATTGACAAGATGGAGGAGAAGACTGAGTAGTTGGGGGATTAGCAACTTTGGATGCTATTGCGGATGTTTCTTTTAGATGTATTACATCTTTTTGCTTTGGGATCCACATCATTGTAGCTTTAGCATTGGTGGGCCTTTGTGGCCATTGGTATGCATTGAATTTTTCTTTTTCTTTGTTGGGCCTTTGCGGCCATGTAGTAGATTTTTCTTGTGCTTTTCTGGGCCTTTGTGACCATTGGAATGCATTGGATCGCTTGATTGGATTTTGCTTTGGTTGAGCATGTCGTTTAGACTGGACATGACAACCTTTGGATTTTTGTGGATATTTCCCTTTATTCATATTGGATATGGCATAGAAATTGTGGGGAGCATCAGAATGAATATGAGGAGATGTGCGGGATGGAGGAAATATGGATGGAGAGATGGAAGGAGTTTGGTAGATAGGATATGTGGGCATGTGCCTTTGTTGATCCCGACTAGGGATGCTTGGATTTTGGATAAAAGACTGAGTAGGATAAGATGGGGGATGATATTTTGGGGTGTAGGGTCCCAAAATGGATGGGGTATGTAGAGGATATGTGCTGGAAGATTTGGGGACATAGGGACCCAAAATGGATTTGGAGGATGAAGGAGGAATGTGATAGGTTGTCCTGGGCTATAATGATGGAGGAGGAGGAATAGCATTGTGTGTTTTGGGAGATGTGATGGTGGGTTTGGAAGGATGCTTGAATTTAGCTTTAGTTGTACCAACATTTCTGGAGGAAGTGCCTTCGCTTGGTGTGTGACCAATTCCACATAACTTTGGATGTTTCTTGTCTTGAATGGGCTCTAGATTTCCTTGTTCATGAGAGCCTAGGCCTTTGCCTTGATAATTCCATTTCTTGAGCAATTTATGCAAACAAGGATATTTTTGACATGATAAACATCCAATTTCTGGTTCCCTGATGGAAGATATAGAGCTTATTGCTTCTGCTTCAAGTGGGCTACCTCTGACAAACGTAAGTGGACCAAGAGGATAGAGTGATGGCGGTGGGATAGTTTGGTTTGGAAGATCCTTAAGAGGAGAGGATATGATGGTGGGATTTTGACTAGGACTGGGGGATGGTAATGGATCTTTAGATGGAGAAACTAGGATGATAGGATCTTGGATTGGAGGAATTGGGATTGTAGGATCTTGGATCGGAGGAATTGGGATTGTAGGATTTTGGATTGGGGGTGATGGAAGCAATAGAACATGTGATAGGGGAAGTGGAGGGATTGGATCTTGATTTTCTTCTGTGAGTATTTCAACATGCTTTTGGACAAGATCTTGACATGGTAGGTTTTGTGTGGATAGAGTGATGGGGGATGTATGGATGGACTCTTCAGATGGGGTGGATGGAAGGATGGGAGATTCTGTAGCTATGATGTCTGGAAGAAGGAAGAACTCTTCAGATGGTATGGATGAAAGGATGGAAGATTCTGCATCTATGAAGGTAGGAAGAAGGGTGAACTCATGGGGCTTACTGGATGTGCTTTGGATAATGCTAGGAGTAGGTGATGTTGGTGGGGATTGGATGAAAACTTCAGATGGAAGGAACTCAATGATGCTAGGAGATGGAAGAGGATCAATGTACGGAAGATAGATGATAGATGGGAGCGATGGATGGGCCTCATCAGTGATGGCTTCACATGAAGGTTTGAGATAGCATAGCCCTTCAACTTTAGGAGTGGGATTTGTTGTTGGCTTCCTTGTGAAACTCCTTGGAGACTTCCAGATTGGAGAAGGTGAGGGTTTAGAATGTGTAGAAGATGGGGAGCTGGGATGGTCCTCACATGAAGGGGGGATGGAAGATTTTTCTTGAGGGGATGATAGTGCTGAAGAGGTAGAGGTGATGGATTGAGGTATGGGATATGAAGCGGTTTGAAGGATGCACTCTGCTTGTGGGAGGGGATTTTTGGAAATGTGGTTTGGAATACAAGATGGTGGATTAAGATAGGATGGAGGATTGGGGAAAAGGATTGGAAGACTTGGTGTTTGGTTTTGAAAGGGTTTTGGAGGATAAGTGGATGGAGGTTTTAGATAAGGGAAGTAGCGTGAAGTGTTTCAAGGGGATGGTGGTGATTGGGATATGACCATAGCAGGAGATGGAGGTGGCGGTATGAAGGATGCATATGGAGGATGTGTAGGTTTAAGATAGGGATAAGGTGTGGATGGATAAGATAATGGATTTTCCTTGCCAAGGACATGAAAGGGAGTGCTAGTGGATAAGCATGAAGGCATGATAGGATATTTTAGAGGAATGATTGGATGCTGGGGGATGTTTGGAGCAAACTTGCTAAGATTTTCAAAATATACATTGTGATCTACAAGGCTTTCATCATCTTTGGGATAGGATGGATTGAGGGGAGAGACATAATAACCACACTCATCATAATAGTTTTGAGACATGCTGACTTGTGGATGAGTTGGATAGGAATGAAGGATGAAGATGGACTGGAAGACTAAGACTCAGATTGGGATGATTGATAGGATCAGACTAGGATTGGATTTGGCTCAAGATTGGAAGAAGACTGACTCTAGAGGAAGATAGACAAGGGGATGGAGGATGACTGAGATGACTTTGCTAACCTAGGATAGGAGGAAAGGATGACAAGACTGGATTGAATATGACTCAAAGACCATGATTTGAGATTCTGAAAGCTTTGGACATTTTTTGGATTTTGGTAGGATTTGGACTGACATGGTTATTCTGAGTATCGTGAACCAAGTTGTAGATCAGTTTAATGTTTTTCCAATGGCAAAGGATAAATTTCAACAAAGATTTTCTAAAAAGAAATCTCCACAAGGGGACAAAGCAACCTTGTGGGATACAAACAAGATAATTGACTCTGATAAAGCTTTGAAAGTGTATGTTCCAACAATGTTTTCACAGAGTATTGACTGTCAAGCACTTCAAACAGATCTACCTAAGGAAGGTGAGTATCAAAATCACTTGCCCATAGCTTGGTACCCCCTAGAAGGGAATACAAATGGTGAGTAATCTTGAGGTGACCCGGTGAACCTCTTGGAATCGGTCCTTGCACAAGGATTTTGATACTTTCGGATGTAGATAGGGTAGCCTCTATTTTATCAAGTTTTTAATAGTTCCGTGGAGTCTCCATACCCAGTTATGCTGACTGCCTATGACTCACTTAAGAGCCTAGCCAACAACGCTAGGGGAGGAATATTTACCTTTCCCCAGACATTTGCATTTGGCACAAAACGTCCGTGGATTAGGAGATGTAAGTGAGTACTTTTTGCCTTCACTTTATTTATATACCGGCCGGGGGGGATACCAGTTTGAGGTGGTTCTCCAAGGAGGAAGTGCTTTTCTCCCTGGACAAGCCTCGCTAAAAGTAGAACAAGTGAACTTGTCTGAGTCCAGATGTTCTACGTTGCTTACTTTAACAAGGTTTTATAGAAAAAGTAAAGCTCCTAGATGTACATCAAGCAAGTTGTTCTTTTTCCCAAATTGATTAAGTTTGATTGAACTTTGAAATTGATGACACAAGTGCTTAAGGTTTGATTTGTTCTTTCTCCAAAAGGTAAACGATTTGAGCGATTGCAAGTTCTTTCCTTTGAGCATTCAAGATTGAGATGTGCGTGTTGATTTAGAACTTTGAAAAGAGCTTTGTTTTATCCTTTAGATCATTCAAGATTGAGTTTGTGCTTTGCTTGAATTGAAAAGGAGGGAATAGAGATGCTTGTTCTTTCCAATTTAGATCATTAAAGATTATGTTTGATTTTCAAAATGATAATGACTCTTAGGACCTAAGTTCTTTTTCTTAGTTTCATTCAAGATTTTTTTTGACCTTTTCCTTTGATTGATTTTTTGTACCTGCAAAAAGAACAAGAGTTTAGAATCTACAAAAAAAATCAATTTTAAAGAACTTTAAAAACATCAGTTTACCGCTCTTTGGAATGAATGCGTAGATATAGATCATAGATGCACAGGAAAAGGTGACAGATGCGTAGTTTTAATTTTGCCTATATGCACAACAACAGAGTATGTATGCGCAACTACACTTATTTGTGCAAAAATGCTGTCAAAATGCAAGTTTTTTACAAAATACATATGCACAGCTCTGTTTGACATATGTGCAGCAAATCGTGACAAATGCGCAGCAAATCATGAGAAATGCACAGCAAATCAGGACAAATGCACAATTTAACTTATAAATGCACAATTTAACTTATAAATACGCAGTTTTAAAGGATAAATGCGCAACTTTACAGATTTTTGTACAAAAGTGCAGTTGTAGACAACAAATGGGCAATTTGGACCAAGAATAAATGTTACAACCCAGATTTTTGAGAAGAAGATGAGAAAAACGGCCAAGAAATGTCAATTTCAAAGTAGTTGATCAGGATAGGGGTCCCACCGGGCGTGCCAGAATGTAGACTAGGCTTTGAGGATACCTGTTTTGAAAGCTTCAAGCCAAACAAATATTAGATTTTAACCTAGCATGAAATGAATCCAAAAACAAGGAAACTCTAAACTAAGCCACCTCAGATAGAGCTTAAACAGGTGCACCCAAGCACTGTTTGATTTGCTCTTGCTTAGGGGATGTGGGTGTGCTCTCTAAGCACTTGGAGCATACTCTAATGCTTTCTAAGATAGATTGTGATCTATGAAAACCTCATAAATGGCACAAAACAGGTATAGAACACCTGATTTGCCCCTAAGGCCTCAAGGATCCAAATGATACTGAAATGAAGATTAAGCTACATGATGTTTATGCTAAGATTGATTTTAACCAAATAGAGATGTGATATGATGCTATGCTATGCAAATTAATGAAAGAAACTATGTTAATCCATTATTACTAAATTAAGATGAGCTAAAATGCTTGAAAATAAGCTAGATTAAGATGATTATGCTAAGTCTAGAGCTAAATGAGCATGATAACAATGCTTTAAAAAAAGGTGAATAATGAGTGTTTTGCTCTTGGAAATGAGGAGCATTTATAGGATTTGGGGAGGAGGAATGAGTGGCCAGGATCAAAATCTTTAAGAGAGGCCAAGATTCATTCAAAGGGGAGCACATGGATTGTGCTAGTTTAGGGCCACCTCCTTGTGACAAGTGTCACAAGGGCATTGGGTTGAAAGATGGGAGGGATGTGCACAATTTGGGAAATGTGCCCAAGGTCAAAGGGTGTAAGAAAGGGGTGAGGGGCTTCTTAAATGCATGATAAATGCATGTAAGAGAGATAAGGAGGCCTTAAATGCATTTAATGCATGTAAGAGAAGTCTCTAGAAGTCTATTGACTTTGGTTTAAGCTTAGAAATTGGCTAACCTTGTTTAGGGAATGTGACAAGGTTAGGGGGGGATTAGGATTAGGATTAGGATTTTCTAGAAGAGTCTAGAATTTTCTTAGGATAAATATGGATTTTAGGAAATAAATAAAGTTTTATTTATCTCAAAGGCTTTAATGAGTTTGAGGCTCATTAGGAGAAGGGTTTGACTAGGAGTCAAAGGAGACTTAGATTAGCTTAGGGATAATTTCCCCTAAATGGGTTTAGGGAAGGATTAGGAAAGTTCTAGAAGAGTCTAGAGTTTTCCTAGGGTAAATTAGGAATTGAGGATTAATATTTAATCTTAATTAAATATTCTTGAGTTGGGATTAGGGTTAGGAAATGATGGGATTAGCCTTTAATCGAAATTAAAGAAGGATTAGAAGATTCTGGAAGAGGTTAGTGGTCTTAAGGAAAATGGCCAAGTTTTGGGTAAAAAATAAATAAATTATTTATTTTGGGATTTTTGGTCAATTTATTAATTAAATAATTAATAAATAGGGGAATAATGTTTAAATAAGATTTAAACATTTTTGGGAGGGATTTCTTAATTAAATATTTTTAATTAAGATAAAGGGATTTAATGACATAAAAATAAATAAATAAATTAAATAATTAATTAATTAATAAATGATGATGTCATCAGGAATTTTTAGAAAATAAAAATAATTTATTTTCTAAAGGATTTTTAGGTGTCTACACACACACACACACACACATATGTATGTATGTATGTATGTATGTATGTATGTATGTATATATATATATATATATATATATATATATATATATATATATATATATATATATATATATATATATATATATATATATATATATATATATATGTATGTATGTATGTATTTATGTATGTATGTATGTATGTATGTATATGTATATATATATATATATATATATATATATATATATATATATATATATATATATATATATATATATATATATATGTATGTATGTATTTATATATGTATGTATGTATGTATGTATATGTATATATATATATATATCTCTCTCTCTCTCTCCCTTTGACAATAATTCCAAAAGGAATAAATAGGTTTGCATTAGTTCCAAAATAGTATCTGTGGTGTTTTGTTTAGATCAAGTACCTTTCATGTACCGATATGCAGTGTCAATTTTTTCTTCATCTCTAGCTTTCACAACCTTCGGAAACCTAAAGTGTGAACAATATGCATCAACATTATTTTGATATTTTGATAAAGTACAGGTTGATGCAACCTCTTGATCACGTTAGTGACCGAAAGACAGGGGATGGACCCTAAGTCTATTCCTCAAGTACTCAAATGTATCCCTAGGTAAGAGTTTAGTAAATATATCTGCAAGTTGTTATTTTGATTTTACAAATTCCAATTTCACTTTCTTGTCTTGTACTTGTTCCCTCAATTAGTGATACTTTATAGATATATGCTTTGTTTTTGCATGCATCACTAGATTCATTGAAATATTTATAGCACTGGTGTTATCACAATATATTATCACTGGGTCAGTGATCTCTTCATTCATACCTTTCAAGAGTTCTTTTATCCATGCAATGTTTGAATAATTAGTAGTAGTAGCAACATATTATACTTCAGTAGTGGACTGAGAAATGCATCCTTGTTTATTTCTTATCCAAGTAACTAATCTTTCTCCCAAAAAGAATACTCCACTAGTAGTGCTCTTTCGATCATCAATGTTTCCAGCCCAATCTGCATTTGTGTAGACTCTTAGTTCAAGATTTCCCTCTTTCTTGTCCCATATACCATAGTTTTCTATGTTTTTCAAGTATCTAAAGATTCTCTTGACAACAGTCGTATGTGATTCTTTAGTATTATCAAAAAATCTTACTACAATTCTAACTGCATGTGCAATATTGGTCTACTATGCACAACATACATCAATTTACCAATCATTAATCTATATACTATCTGATTTACCTTAGTTTACTGATCATCCTTTGTTAATTTGCATCCTGTGATCATAGGTGTATTGACTAGTTTTGAATCTTCCATACCAAAGGTCTTCAATACTTCTTTTATGTACTTTGATTGTGTAATGAAAATACCTTCACTTTGTTGTAGAATTTGCAAACCAAGAAAGAATTTAATCTATCCAAACATTGAAATTTCAAATTCTTTTCTCATTTCATTAGAAATTGATGTGCATAGATAATGCAGGGGCATCTCGAGCTTTGAGCAATCTTGCATCAACCAAAAACATTTCTTATTTTCTGTTGTTTGAATTATAATCTTTGAATTTATTGGTTTCATGTTGTATGAAGATTACATTATTTTGAGGACTATTTTGGAACCTTCTCCTATGATCACATAAGGATTGGATGGACCATTTCAAACTTAGAGGTGTTTTCCTTGCCGTCGGAGCCGTATTTTATTTCTTTCTGCGTACTGATTGTGTGTTTCTAGCTATTGATCCTTAATGAATTAGCCTTTGATATCTTATGGAATTTAAGAAGACCTAAAGTACTACCTTCTCCTAAGACCTCAAGTCCTAATTCATTATGAGCTAAAAGTTATAACCATTTTTCTTAGGTATCAATTTTTAGCCAATTTACACGTGAAACATCGAGTTTTTCATTTTGCGCGGTTCCGTATGATGGAATTGGATCTTTCTAAGTTAGGGACATGTTATTGGATCATGTGTGGACCTAAATATAAAGTCACATCATTTTTTGATCATTCTTTATTTAGTTTTGGTATCTCTTCGAAGCTGGACCTATAATATAATTAAATGCTTGACTGGCCGACTTGTGGCTTCGCTGGCTATATATTGAGAGCTTGGGTAGATGTTTAGGAGTAGATTGATAGTAGGATGAGATTATAATCATAATTGGATCCTATGAGATCTTGTAGATTAGATTTTTTATCTAATATTGTAATAGCAGAGCTAGTGGTTTGCATGCTTGGAGACAAGGAGATTGCTTGGAGGCTTGTGAGCTCAAGTTTAGATCTACCTTAGTGTTTCCATTAGTTGCTGATGTGTTTCAAAGCTAGACCAGATTGGATAATTTTTAAATTATTTTTATAAGGCCGCAACTTGGAAGGCCTCACAACTGAGAATGTTGGATGAAATTCTATTTTGAAGCATTACATTGTTGTATTCTACTGTGCTTGTTGTTGTTATAATTGGCAATGTAGGTTTGGACCATCCATTATTGGATCCTCCATCCCTACCCTATGTCAAGTGGTATCAGATCTTGAAGATCCTGAGTGTTTGGATAGATCACCAAAGGTGAGGTAGTTTGGACTAGGACCTTGGATTGAAGATGCCTCCAAGGAGAGCTCGTGAGATCTTAGAGGAAGAACCTGCTAGAGAATTCAATCTTGATGATTTTAGGGCTTTGCAAAAGCAAGTGCAAGACCTACAAGAGGAATTGAGAAAGAAGAATACCTTGAAGGATGACAGTGATGAGTCTGAGGAAGATCATTTTGAAGAAGCTATAGAAGAAGCCAGAGATCTAGAAGAGAATAGAATCCTGAAGGTTATGTCTAAAATTGGGAAAAAACCTAAGATTAAAGTTTCTACATTTTCTCAAAGCCTTAGGCCAGAAGAGTTGATTGATTGGATTAATGAGATTGATGAGTACTTTTAGTATGAAGAAATAGAAGATCCTGATAGAGTTCGATTTGCAAAGACTAAGTTGAAGGGTCATGCAAATATTTGGTAGAGAGAAGTTCAATTGGAAAGAAATAGGAGAGGAAAATAAAAGATCACTAGATGGAACCAAATGGTTGAAAAGTTGAAAAAAATTCATTCCAATGGATTATGAGTTAGAAATGTTTAAGAAGATGCAAGTCTTGAAGTAGAACAAAAAATTAGTACATGAGTATACTGAGGAGTTTTACAGAATCCTAATTAGGACTGGTCATTCTGAAGCTGATAAAGAGAAGGTTGCTAGGTATGTTTATGTCTTGAGACCTAGTATTGAAGAAGATTTACTTAATGTTTGGATGAAAACTATAGGAGATGCTTATTAGATGGCATTAAAGATTGAGGAAAAGCTGAACAAGAGGTTTGAAGGGAGACAAACTAATAGGAACTGAGGTGGTAAGACTGGTGAAATAGTTGTTGGAGGTAATGTGGTAGAGAATCATAAGAAGACATAGGAAGGATTTGGCAGTGGTCAAGTCACTAAGAACTACAATCATGGATAGAGAGGGAGATGGAAAAATGAGTTTACTAGTACTTGTTATCAATGTGGTGAATAGGGTCATAGAAGTTTTCAATGTCCTAGAAAAAGAGTTGCACTAACTACTAAAGAAGACATTGAGAATGTTGTAGAAAAAAGTGAATTTCTTATCACTAGGAGGTTGGCTACATGTGTCTAGGAACCAGTGCAAAGAAGAAATTTGTTCAGAGCCAGATGTAAATGCAAGAATAGGGTATGTAATTCATAGTTGATGGTCGTAGTTCTAAGAACTTTGTTTCAGAAGAGATGGTTAGTAAGTTGAATTTAGAAAGAAGGAAACATCCTAATCCCTATCAAATTAGTTGGATACACGATGTTTCTAAGGTTAGGATTGAAGAGAAATGTTTGGTTAATTTTCAAATTGGATCTTATCATGATGAAATATTATGTGATGTATTGCCTATGGATGGTTGTCATCTATTGCTCAAGAGACCTTAGCAATTCGATAGACATGTTTTGTTTGATGGTCATGAAAATACATATGTGGTAATACATGGTGGATCTAGGCATAAGTTATTACCCTCGCAACAAGCTGGGGCTAAGGGATGTGGAGTTATTAGGTTTTGTCCTTATGAAAAACATTAGGAGAAGAGAGTTGATGAACCTATCCCCATGGATGAAAGGAAGCTAAGTTTGAAAGGAATAAATGATGATACAAATGAGGAAGTTATAGAGATTAAGAGGCATATTAACTTTCTGAAAAGGATAGTGCAACAAATGATGGCACTAGTGATGGAGAGGATTGTAGATGATTCCGAACTGATTATTAAGTCTAGAGAAGATGTGATTCACCAAAGTGTTGGTTTAATCAAAAGTGGAAAAGATGGTCATAATTAGTTTTTGTCAGTAGTAGAAAGGAAGGGTGAGAAAAGTGTAGGACACATTGATTTGTTGAGTGTGATAGTGGATAAAGTAAAGACAACATGAAATAAAGGACATGAAGAGATATGGGTTAAGCATAGATATGGCATACCTATTCTAATTCTCTTGAAATGTTCATGAGAACATTCTTTTTGTTTACCTGGGGTGTCTAATGAAGGGGCATCTCGAGCTTTGAGAAATCTTGCATCAATGAAAAAAATTTCTTGGTTTCTATTGTTTGAATTATAATCTTTGCATTTATTGGTTTCATGGTGTGCGAAGCTTACATGATGTTGAGGATCTATTTTGGAACCTTCTCCTATGATCACATTGTTGGAGATTCACCAGCAAGCTAGTGCTGACTGTATGTTTGTCATTAACGACAACATATGGTAAGTAGCATGCATGGAAGACTTATGTAGTAAAATTTGAGTATATGAAGCATGGACATATTATCAACATGATATCATGGATGCAAAGGTTAACTATTAGTACATGTAGTTATGTAGCAGCTTGTGTTAGTAGTGTTCCTGACAGAGTTACACATAGTGTTCTATGAGTGATTGTCTATGTAGTCATCATAGAGCCTTGGGCCTTTACATATGTGATGAAGACATGTAAGTGATGTAATATTCATGGACACATAGTTTTTTGATTAGTATAAGTGAAGTTATGCAGTCGCTGTTCACTAGTGCAGTTTCTTGTGTTTATTTAGAAGAGCTGACAGAGATTATATTGGTAGATGAGTTGCACCTATCATTATAGTATGCACCCTTGGATTAGTAATTGGAGAAGAGTTAATAATGTTTAGTTAAGAGCACATGACGTAATTCATCTTGAGGAGAAAGTTTTAGCTAACTTGGTAGAGTTGACAGTGTGTAGTGTGTGTCTACATTTGTTAATATTGGATAGGTCCCAGATTGTGTTGTGTGCTTAGTAGAGCCAACATAAGTATTATTGGAATATGTTATGGTTTCTCTAATATGATTTTAGGGTGGTTCTAACAAGCCAAATTGATTATATCATGTGGAGGAAAGATATTTATAGGCAGTCATTTGTGATTGCTAAAGTATGGTTCAGAGTTGATTGTGAAGAGCAGAGTAGAGTGTGCAAAGTGTTGAGCCATCAAGAGAAGGTCTATGTGACCAAGTAAAGAGTTTGTTCTATACATTAGAACTGATTTAGACAATAGGTCAAAGTGTAGTTCACAAAGATCCAGATATAGTGTGTATTTGCTATTCAAAAGGTTGTAGCCTTCACCCCTTTAAGCAGTGTGCTATTGGATAGTGCGTCCTCACCCCTAACAGGGTTAATTGTAAAAGATTCCTAACAGGGTCTGACCCTTGACCAAGTCACTATACTAAATGCATTGTAAAGAAAACTCCTAACAAGGTTAAGGATCTTCTAACAAGGATCATAAAACACTAGTGTAGATTATTAGTGGGTGTCAATTCCCACCCGTGTTTTTACCTATTTGGGTTTTTTCACAACCAAAATATTGGTGTTGTGTTCAAGTGTTCTTTCATTGTGTTTGTGCTTTATGTTTAAGTATACTTAATTGGATAAAGAATTGAAACTTGTAGATAACTAATTCACCCCCCCCTTCTTAGTTATCTCTTGGGACTATTCCTAACAATTGGTATCAAAGCCAAGTGCTTCAGAGAGAAATTTTAATAGCTCTAGGTTGATCAGGTGGTATTCTTTAGAAAAGACAGTCCTAAGTTTGATGGAGAGAATTATATTGATTGGAAGAACAAGATGATGACATATTTGTAGTGCATTACTTTAGAAGTTTTTGAAGTGGTTATCAAGGAATTTTAAATCCCCTCTCTAGTAGATCTTGCAAAGGATGATGCTAGTAGCAAGAAAAATGATTTGTTCCATTAGAATGCAATAGAAAAAGAAGCCCTTATTAGTGCCCTATCTGATAGTGAGTTTTGAAAGATAAAGAAAGTAGATACAACCTACAAGATATGGAAGCACCTAGAAGACATGTTTGAAGGAGATAAACAAGAAAAGAATGGGTGTAGAAAGACATGGAAGAAAAAGTACAATACATTGGAGATTCTACCTGAAGAGAACATAAGAGTCTACAATCAAAGGATTAATGAAGCAGTTGCTAGAATTAAAAATAATGCTGGAGAAATCTCATAAGAAGATATCATGGATAAACTGATGACTACATTGACACCAGAATATGAAAGCAAGATAAACATCCTTGATGAGACTATGAAATTTTTAGAAAACTTCAAAAGAGAAACTTTAATCAACAAGATTGTTGCATTTGAGATATCAATTTTGAAGACATAGCCTAAAAGTGAGACAACCTTCAAAGCTTCGGTTCATGGTAAGAAATCCTTGAATACCTCTGGTAATTTTGATGATGATGATGAAGAAAAAGCTCTAGATGATTTCATTGCTATGATTTCTAAAAGAGAATAGAAAGGAAAAGGGAAATATGAAGGTCAATTTCCATTTAAATGCTTTTCATGTAATAAGATTGGTCACTTCGCATCTAAGTGTCCTACAAGAGCTAAAAAGTTCAAAAATGATTACAAGCCTAAGTATTCAAAAGAATGTTACTAAGTTGGAGATGGGGTATCAGATGATGATTTAGCTAAAGATGAAATTGGTTTCATTACTATCATAGAGAAAATGAATAATGAAATAAACCATGAAGATGAGAAAAAGTAAGAAAAGTTAGCATTGATTTCACAAGAAGACATAAGGATAGATTGGATCATAGATAGTGGTTGCTCACATCACATGATAGGTGATAAAGAAAGGTTTGTTCATCTAGAAAAATATAATGATGGCATGGTTAGATTTGGAGATAACACACCTAAACCTATCATTGGTAGATGTGCTATCACACTGGATGGAAAGAACAACATTGATAATGTTCTCTATGTAGATGGTTTCAAGCATAACCTTCTTAGTGTTGGACAGTTCCTTGAAAAAGGTTACCAGTTGGAGTTCAAAGACAATAAGTGCATCATTAACAACAAGGATGGTGTTATGATTGCATCAGGGTCAAAGACTAAAGGTAATGTTTTTAAACTTAATTCAAAAGAAAGTTGTTTTGTTGCTAAAGTTGATGACAGTTGGCTATGGCATAAAAGACTATGTCATATCAATTTTGATAACATAGTAAAGATAAGTAATGTAAAGGTAGTTAGAGACCTACCTAGCATAGAAAAGATAGTTGATATTATATGTAGGGAATGTGTAATGGGAAATCATGTGAGGAATTCATTTAGGAGTAAGCATAATTCAGCAAAGAACAAGTTGGATATGATTCATACAGACCTATGTGGACCAACTCAAACAAGATCATACTATGGTGAAAGGTATTTCATTTTGTTTGTAGATGATTATTCTAGAATGATGTGGGTTTTGTTCTTGAAAGATAAGTCGGAAGAATTTGAAAAGTTCAAAATATTCAAAGCTAAGGTTGAGGATGAATCTAGACTAAAGATAAAATGTCTAAGATTGGATAGAGGAGAAGAATTCATCTGATAGGTTCTATGAGTATTGCAAAGAACATGGCATAAATAGAGTTGATTTCACCTAGAATTCCTCAGTAGAATGGGATTGCAAAAAGAAGGAATAGGATTATCCTTGATACAACGTGCACCATCATGATTGAAGGAAAACTTGCACACACCTATTGGAGAGATGTAGTCAATACAATAGTCTATACCATTAATAGAATACAATTAAGGCCAGGCACAAACAAGACACCTTATGAGCTATGGTTTGGTAATGTTCCCATAGTGAAATACTTCAAAATCTTTGGAAGCAAGTGCTACCTCAAGAGGGATGAAGAAATAGGCATGTTTGATGCAAGAAGTGATGAAGGTATTTTTCTTGGTTACTCTACTAAAAGTAAAGCTTATAGACATTTTAACTTGAGATTGGAGAAAATAATTGAAAGTGCTCATGTTAAGATTGATGAAAAGTTTATGGTTCAAGAAAGATATCATGACTACTCTCCTATGATTGAAGAAGAACCCAGACCTTCCACTAGTGAGATAGTTGTTGAAGAGATGTTTGACAATATTGATGTATTATTCAATGAACCTTAAACAAGTGAAGAAGAAATTCAAAAGGAAGATGAGTCAGTATCACCTAAAGTTCAGAAGTATACATCTAGATATCACTCTAAGGATGACATCATTGGATATCAGAGCAAAAAAGTCACAACAAGATGAAAAGAAAAGAATTCAGTAAGCAATGAAGTGGTATGTTTACTATCTCAGATTGAACCTCTAAGTGTTGAAGATGCATGTAATGATTTAGATTGGCATGATGCTATGAAAGAAGAACTAGATCAGATTATTAAGAATGATACTTGGGAATTGGTCCCAAGACCTAGTGATAAGAATATGATTGGAACAAAGTGGATATTTAGAAATAAGATGAATGAAGATGGTACACTAGTAAGGAACAAATCAAGGTTAGTATGTAAGGTATATGCGCAAAGAGAAGGTATTGATTATTCAGACACTTTTGCACTTGTGAGAAGATTAGAAGCTATTAAGTTGTTTTTAGATTTTGTAACATTCAAAAACTTCAAAGTCTATCATATGGATGTCAAGTAAGCATTCTTGAATGGAGAGTTAAAAGAAGAAGTATATAGTGAGCAACCAGATGGATTCACCCTATCAGATAGACCTAATATGGTATGTAGATTGAAGAAGGCCCTCTATGGACTTAAGAAAGCCCCTAGAGCTTGGTGTGAGAGACTTGATGGATATATAACCAAAATTGGATTCAAGAAAGGAGCAGTGGATTGTAATCTATTCATAAGAGAGACATCTAAAGGACTACTACTTGTAGCTATATTTGTTGATGACATTATCTTTGGAGGTAATGACAAAATTAGTGCTAAATTTGCTAAGGAGATGCATAGTGAATTTGAGATGAGCATGATTGGACCTATCAAATACTTTTTAGGATTAAATGTGCAACAAATAGAGAAAAGTATAACAAAATGATAACAAGATGAAAACTTACAAAAGAAGATGATTCACCAGTAGTAGATACACCACTATAAAAGTCTATGATTAGTAAACTCATATATCTTACTCAAACTAAACCAGAAATTTCTAATGCAGTTGGCATAGTTGGAAGATTTGCAGTAGAGCCTAAACAAAGTCACCTCATGGCAGTAAAGAGAATATTCAGATATTTGTAGGGCACTATAGATTATGGTCTATGGTATCCTAACTCAGAGAATGTTGAGCTTCATGTTTATATAGATGTTGATTGGGAAGGATGCGTTGATGATAGAAAGAGTACATTAGGTGGAGCAGTGTTTCTTGGTGATAGACTTGTCACTTGGACAAACAAGAAGCAAAATTGTATTTCTCAGTCAACAACAGAAGTAGAGTATGTTACAAAAGCCCTAAATTGTTCCACAATTTTTTGGATGAAATAGATGATAAAGGAATTTGGTATTCAGATTGATTATCCTATTGCTATTCATTATGATAATTCTAGCACTATCAACATGTCAAAGACTCTAGTGATGCATGCAAAGAAAAAGCACATAGAGATTAAGTATCACTTCCTAAGAGAGAAAGTGGCAGAGAAAGAAGTCAAGTTGGACTATGTAAGCACAAAGGAACATCTAGCATATATATTCATAAAGAATTTGCCAAAGGATACTTTTGAGTATCTTAGGGAGAAGCTAGGAGTAATTCCCTTCCTTGATTCTGCTTAGAAGAAGGAAGAAAGAGCATAAGTCCCCATAGACTGATGGATGGTTAACTACTCTACTTTAGGAATAGTACTAGTGCTTAAGATGATTGGTACCTTTTTCCATTGATGTCAAATAGGGAGTAATATATAGACATGAAAAATATAAGTAAAGAAGGATTAATATACTAAGGGGGAGTAGTATTCAGTCATGAAAGTAGTTTAGTTGAGAAAATGGAGAATGTTGAAATAATATTACAATAGATGGAGGATTCATCCTTGGGGAGTTTTGATGGGGAAATGGAGAACGTTATAAAAGAATTATTCATTTGGGTTGGTGATGTTTTTCATTCCATATGTTTTCATCAATGCCAAAGGGGGAGATTGTTGGAGATTTTCTAGCAAGCCAGTGCTGACTGTATGTTTGTCATTGATGACAACATATGGTAAGTAGCATGCGTGGAATACTTATGTAGTAATATTTGAGTATATGAAGCATGGATATGTTATTAACATGATATCATGGAAATAGAGGTTAAATGTTAGTACAAATAGTTATGTAGCATCTTGTGTCAGCAGTGTTCCTGACAGAGTTACAGACAATGTTCTATGAGTGATTGTCTATACAGTCATCATGGAGCCTTGTGCCTTTGGATATGTGATGAAGATATGTTAGTTATGTTACATTCAAGGACATAGAGTCTCATGATCATTAAAAGTGAAGTTATGCTGTCGCTATTTACCAGTGCAATTTCCTATATTTATTCAGAAGAGCCGACAGAGATTATATTGGTACATGAGTTGTGCCTATCATTACGGTATGCACCCTTGGATTAGTAATTAGAGAAGAGTTAAAAATGTTTAGTTAAGAGTGCATGATGTAATTCATCTTCAGGAGAAAGTTTCAGTTAATTTGGTAGAGCCGACAGTGTGTAGCGTGCGTCTACATTTATTAATATTGGACAGGTCCCAGATTGTGTTACGTGCTTAGTAGAGATGACATAAGTATTATTGGAATATGTTATTGTTTCTCTAATATGATTTCAAGGTGGTTCTAATAGGCCAACTTGATTATATCATTTAGAGGAAAGATATTTATAGGTAGTCATTTGTGATTGCTAAAGTATGGTTCATAGTTGATTGTGAAGAGCAGAGCATAGTGTGTGAAGTGTTGAGCCATCAATAGAAGGTGTATGTGACCAAGTCAAGAGTTTGTGCTATACATTGGAACTGATCTAGATAGTAGGTCAAAGCACAATTCACCAAGATCTAGATATAGTGTTTATCTATTATTCAGAAGGTTGTAGCCTTCACCCCTTTGAGTAGTGTGCTCTCGAATAGTGCATCCTGACCCCTAACAGGGTTAATTGTAAAAGACTCCTAAAAGGGTCCGACCCTTGGCCAGGTCACTGTACTAAATGCATTGTAAAGAAAAATCCTAATAGGGTTAAGGATCTTCTAACAAGGATCATAAAACACTAGTGTAGATTATTAGTTGGTGTCGATTCCCACTAGGGTTTTTACCTATTTGGGTTTCCCCGTAACCAAAATATTGTTGTTGTGTTCAAGTGTTCTTTCATTGTGTTTGTGCTTTATGTTTAAGTATACTTAATTGGATAAAGAATTGAAACTTGTAGATAATTGATTCACCACCCCCCTCTTAGTTATCTTTTGGGACTATTCCTAACATGCATAAGGATTAGATGGACTATTTCAAAGTTAGAGCTTTTTTCCTTGCCGTCGGAGCCATATTTTCCTTCTTTCTGGGTGCTAATTATGTGGCATTGAGATGTTGATCCTTAATGAATTAGCCTTTCACTCTTAGGAACTTTAAGAGGACCTAAAGTACTACCTTCTCCTAAGACCACAAGTCCTAATTCATTATCAGCTAAAAGTTATGACCATTTTTCTCGGGTATCAATTTTTAGTCAGTTTACACGTGAAACATGGAGTTTTTCATCTTGCACGGTTCTGTATGATGGAATTGGATCTTTCCAAGTTAGGGACATCTTATTGGATCATGTGTGGACCTAAATCTAAAGTCTCATCATGTTTTGATCATTCTTTATTTAGTTTTGGTATCTTTTCCAGGCTGGACCTATAATGTAATTAAATGCCTGATTGGCCGACTTATGGCTTCGCTAGCTATATATTGAGAGCTTGGGTAGATGTTTAGGAGTATATTTGTAGTAGGATGAGAGTATAATCATAATTGGATCATACAAGATCTTGTAGATTAGATGTTATCTGATATTGTAACAATAGAGCTAGTGGTTTGCATGCCTGGAGACAAGGAGATTGCTTGGAGGCTTGCGAGCTCAAGTTTAGATCCACCTTAGTGTTTCCATCAGTTGCTAATGTATTGCAAAGATGGACTAGCTTGGATAATTTGTAAATTCATTGTATAAGGCAGCAACCTAGAAGGCCTCATAGCCAGGCATGTTGAATGAAATTTTGTTTTGAAGCATTACATTATTGTATTTTGTTGTGCTTGTTGTTTTTATAATTGGCAGTGTAGGTTTGGACCATCCATTATTGGATCCTCCATCCCTGCCCTAGGTCAATAGATTATCATGTCCTCAAAATATGATATCATCAACAAAATGTTTAGCAATAAGAACTTTATCATCAGTTTCACCTTTCAAATATAATTTGTTTTTGTCACTTATTCTAACAAATTCAATACTTATAAGATAGGAATGTTGATGCAGGTGCATCTGACGATTGGAAATATTTTGAAGATTATGGTTATTTTATATTGTAATATGGCTTAGTTAGCCATTTTTATGTCTTCATGATGTAATTTGGTATGAGACTTACTTTCGGTTTCATCTTAGTTGTCATAGCTTTAATAAATAATAGGTTTTATTATCGTGAAGTTGATAGCTTTGTTGTCAACTCCATAATTCAATTTTAGGTTAGTTCATATTCCAACCATAATGTTAACAAACTGGGTTAGAGTTGGTTGGAGTCTGGGAAGTTAAAACTTAGTTAGATGAGTTAGTTATTGGGTCTTGGAAAGTTTTATCTTGTAGCCGATCAATGGCAGAAGAGTGTGGTAGGGTAGCGTAGGATGAAAGAATGGAGAATCAGTGAAGGAGGATGAAGAATGTAACATGAAATAATAATAAGAATGATATGAATTTCTGGTTGAGATATGTGTTCTACAATTTTGCATTGATGATTTCTCTATTGTCAATTCCTATATGATTACGCCCATTGTAAATGGATCAAATTGTGTTATGGAACTATGTTGCAATCATAATCTTCAATATTTGTAATTTAGTTTGAAGATCTATGTTACACAAATCAGTTTGTAATTCTCAGTCATCAGTAATTATTATCTAGTTTTGGTATCGGATCCTTGTGAAATAAGTTTAGTAGTTTATGGAATTCAATTTTCTTTCTATTTGGCAACTGATAATGAAGGTTTATGTTCTGATTGGTTATGAGTTAATCCTTGACACCAAATTTTATGGAGGAAGCTTGCTATGTTATTGAATCGGGGTTCATTCCCTAATGTCCAATGACATTCGAAAGACATCCAAATTTTGTGAATTGTTGAAATCCCGATTTGGGATAAATTGAGTTAATTTCCTTTGAGACCTCAATGACAATCATATTTGAAGGAGTCTAAATTGGAAACGCTAGCCGAACCATTTGGAATGGTCTTTGAAGAATAGTGTGAGTACTTGGAATTGATTGTGTTCATTGTCCAAGCATGTTCCTATTTGTTCGAAATGAATAGATTCATTGTAATGGATTCTGACTAGAAATAATTTAATGTTGTATTACCTCAAGTTGGTGACAATGAAACAAACTCATGAGTAGGGTGTTTGCAGAGAAGAATAATTCAAATGATATTAAAGATCCTTGTGTTTTGGTATTCGGTATTTGAGATTGGAGATAGGTATCAGTTCTATGCTTCAAGTGAAACCCACATGACAATGAGTTTATAATCTCAGTTCATGAAGGTACTGGCGGTCCCGCAAAGTATGGAGGAATAGTGAATACAATCAAATGTTGGTGAGTTGGTTAGTGATTAACCAAGGATAGTCTCATTAGTTTTTGTTGTTGATATTATCATCATCAAGATATCATAGATTATGAATTTCTCAGCATCAATAAAGTTGGTTTTACAATGAATTTAGTTCAGTTGCTTGAGATTTGTTTAGGAGATATCAGTGCATAGAGTTTGGTTGGGCTCATTTATCCTTCCATTGTCGAGCTCTGCATCAAGTGGTATCAGAGAAAGAGAAAGGTTTGGGATTTGGAGGATTGAAAGCCCTTTGTTGATGCTTGGAGTTGAACTATCCTCCTTGAGTGTTCCAAAGTGGTGGCTAGATATCTAATGAATCCTAGATTGGTGTGAGAAGAGATGGCTTTGACAAGGAGTGAAAGAGAAATTGTTAAGGCATTGAAGGAGTACCTATATGGTGATAAGAATGAGAGAGAAGAAATAGAAAGAAAGAAGAAAAGAGAAGAGGCTAGGAAGCAAGAAGAAGAAAGGTCAAAGAATCTTGAAGAAGAGTTGGATAAGAGTATTGCAAAGTGGGAGAGAATAGCATTGCTCTTGGAGCAAGTAGAAAATGAAGATGAAGTTACTGATGAAGAAATGGATCAAGAAGAGGTACACATTCCATTAGAAGGGCATGGACATCAGGTGAATGCTGGTGTGGAGAGTGAACAACAAGATGTTGTTGTTGAAACTTGTGAGGAGAAGGTTCTTGTAGATGAAGGAGAGTTGGTGATAGGTATGGTTGAAGAAAATATTACTTGCCTGGATGATGGGAATGTTGACAGAAATACTCAAGAAGGAACAGATGTAGTGCAAAGATTAGATGCTAAGGAGAAGACTATTGCTATATCTTTTGATCACTGTGATACTCTAGAGATATACAAACAAGAAGAATTTCAGATTGTTGATCGAATTGATAGGTTTCTCTATACGAGTGATTTGTTGATTAGGTCTAATGTATTTGTTCCAGAATTCTAGGAAGGTACCACTACACTTACTGTAAAGAGTATTCACCATGAAGATTGGAATTAGCACGTTGTGGGAAGAAATATCCATTTCATGATTATTATGATGACTGCATTTCCTTCATACAATTGGAGAAATCAGAAGAAGAACACGACAATTCAATGGGACTTGAATTTTTGTGTCCCTGGGAGTATGATGCAGGTGCATTCGATGATTGGAAATATTTTGATGATTATGGTCATTTTATATTGTAATATGGCTTAGTTAGCCATTTTTATGTCTTCATGATGTAAGTCAGTATGAGACTTACTTTCGGTTTCATCTTAGTTGTCATAGCTTTAATAAATAATAGGTTTTATTATTGTGAAGTTGACAACTTTGTTGTCAACTCCATGATTCAATTTTAGGTTAGTTAATATGCCAACCATAATGTTAACAAACTGGGTTTGAGTTTTTTGGAGTCTAGGAAGTTAAAACTTAGTTAGATGAGTTAGTTATCAGGTCTTGGCAAGTTTTATCTTGTAGCTGATTAATGGCAGAAGAGTGTGGTAGGGTAGCATAGGATGAAAGAATGGAGAATCGGTGAACGAGGATGAACAATGTAATAGGAACAAATAATAAGAATGATGTGAATTTCTGATTGAGATATGTGTTTTTCAATTCATAATCTTTGATATTTGTAATTTGGTTCGAAGATCTATGTTACGCAAATCAATTTGTAATTCTTAGTCCTGAGTAATTATTATCTAGTTTTGGTATCAGATCCTTATGAAATAAGTTTAATAGTTTATGGAATTGGTTTTTCTTGCTATTTGGCAACTGATAATGAAGGTTTTTGTTCTGATTGGTTAAGTTAATCCTTGACACCAAATTTTATGGAGGAAGATTAATGTTGTATTGAATTGGGGTTCATTCCCTAATGTCCAATGACATTTAAAAGACATCCAAATTTTGTGAATTGTTGAAATCCCGATTTGGGATAAATTGAGTTAATTTCCTTTGAGACCTCGATGACTCATATTTGAAGGACTCCAAATTGGAAATGCTGGCTGTGCTATTTGGAATGGTCTTTGAAGAGTAATGTGAGTACTTGGAATTGACTTTGTTTTCTGTCTGAGCATGTTCATGTTTGTTCAAAATGAATAGATTCATTATAATGGATTCTTACTAGAAACAATTTAATGTTGTATTACATTGAGTTGGCGATAGTCAAAAAAACCCGTGAGTAGGGTGTTTGTAGAGAAGAATAATTCAGAGGACATCAAAGATCCTTGTGTTTTGGTATTCGACATTTGAGATTGGAGATAGGTATCGGTTCTATGCTTCTAGTGAAACCTGCATGATGATAAGTTTATAATTTTATTTCGTGAAGGTATTGGTGGTCTCGCAAAGTATGAAGGAATAGTGAATACAATCAAATGTTGGTGAGTTGGTTAGTGATTAACCAAGGAGAGTCTCATTAGTTTTTGTTGTTGATATTCTCATCATCGAGATATCATAGATTATGAATTTCTCAACATCAATAAAGTTGGTTGTACAATGAATTTAGTTTGGTTGCTTGAGATTTGTTTAGGAGATGTTAGTGCATAGAGTTTGGTTGGGCTCATTTATCCTTCCATTTCCGAGCTTTGCATCAAATGTAGTCTGTTGTACCATGCTCTTGGTGCTTGTTTCAATCCATATAGTTCTTTGTGCAACTTACATACCATGTTTTTCTGATTTGGATCAACGAAACCTTCAAGTTGTTCAATGTATACCTCTTCCTCAAATATTCCAACCAAAAATGCAGATTTGACATCTATTTGATATACTTTAAATACTTTGTAGGCAGCATAGGACAACAATATTCTAACTCCTTCAAGTCTTGCAACTGGTGCAAATGTCTCACCATAATCAATACCTTCTTCTTGTGCATATCCTTTACATACAAGTCTTTCTTATTTCCTATTGACTTCACCATTCTCATTGAACTTGTTTTTAAATATCCATTTGGTTCCAATTATGTATTCTTATCATTCGGTCTTAGTACCAATTTCCATATTTTGTTCTTCAGTATCTGCTCTATTTTTTTATTCATGGATTTGATCCATTCATCATTTTAAAGTGCATCTCTAACATTTTTTAGGTTAAAATTCAAAAACTAAGCATGTGTTGTTTTCAACTTACTTCTTGGCATCATGCCAGATTTCTTGTCTCTAATAATCTGATTTTGTGGATGATGTCTTCTCATAAATTTTCCTAGTACTTGTTCTCTTCTTTGATCTTTAGTCAGTGTAGGATCAAGATCATCCTCAATAAATATTTCATGATTCTTGATCTATATAGGGTAATGCTCAATATTATTACTATGTTGCTTGGTAGTGCTAGGTTGTTGCTTGGGTAGACTGTCAGGTTGCTCAATGTATGTAAATCTACCATAATCTTCCAGTTCCTTTTTGCTTTCTTCATCATTTTTCTCAAAAAACCATCAACCCTCACATTTTCACTTTTAATCATTTTGTTAGTATCCTTATTCAAACATTTTTAAGCTTTTCTTTTAGTACAATAGCCTAAGAATATTCCTTCATCACCTTTTGAATTGAATTTCCTATTTCTATCATCTTTCAGAATGTAACATCTACTTCCAAATATTTTGAAATAACTTACACTCGGTGTGTAACCATACCATAACTCATAAGATGTCTTGTTTGAATATCTCTTCAGTTGTACTTGGTTTAATGTGTTAGGAATTGTCCCAAGAGATAACTGAGAGGGGGGGGGGGGGTTGAATTAGTTATCTCCAAGTTTTAATTCTTTATCCAATTAAGTATATAATAACATTAAGCATAAAAAAAATGAAAGAACACTTTAAAAAACACCACAATTTTGGTTATGGGGAAACCCAAATAGGTAAAAACCCTGATAGGAATTGACACCCACTAAGAACTACACTAGTGTATTATGATCCCTGTTAGAAGATCTTACAACCCTGTTATGAGTTGATCTTTACAATGCAAGAAGTACAGTGACCTAGTAAAGGGTTAGAACCTATTAGGAGTCTTTTACAATTAACCCCATTAGGGGTGAGGATGGACTATCCAAGAGCACACTGCTCAAAGGGGTGAAGGCTACAACCTTCTATTTAACAGATACACAATATATCTAGATCTTGGTGAACTGCACATAGACTTGTTGTCTTGGTCAATTCCAATGAATAGCATATACTTTTTCTTATGTCAGATAGACCTTTTGCTGATGGTTCAACACTTCATACTCTCTGCTCTACTTTTTTCTTTCAACTCTCAACCATACTTAGCAATCACTAATGACTGCCTATTAATATCTTTCCTCTAAATGATATTGTATCATCTTAAAATGGAAGCATTGGTTTATGATCTTTACTACCTTTAGTCCTACTTATAGTATTCTAGTTAGACGAAGTCATAGAATCATGGGTGCCTTTGATCCTGAATCTTCTTCTCCTTTCCTTAGGATCCTGAATGATAATTTGATTCTTCATGATTCCAATCCTATTATGGAGAAAAAATCTTCTCACTCATGTCATGATGAGGATGATGCTTTAAGAGTTCCTCCTAAACAAGTCCAAAAAATTTCAATTGAACTTGATAAAATGGGTAATTGGCTTATTCAAGAAAACCATAATCAAGATTCTATTCAAGCTATAGAGGATCTTAAGAAAGTTATTCATGATAGTGATCAAGGTGTTAACCTCTTGCATGGTATTACTCATCTCATGCATTCAAATGTCAAACCTCTAGCTCAAGAGGCTCAAGACTTAGGGTTGATTCCTCCTATCACTAGTTTTGAACCTTCTTCTAATCCTTTACCTAGTGTTCCTACCTATACTCCTTCTTTGGTGAATGTGACAGTTCCCTCTATTCCTATGAGTGTTCCTCCTATGTCCCTTCCTACATCACAACCTTCATATCATAATGTTCCTTTTAGTTATTCCAATCTGCTTCCAACTATAGTTCCCAGTGTTCCTCCAGTTGTATCTTCTATTCCTACAGCTTCTTACACTTTACCTAGTGTTTCTAATGTTGTTACTCATCCTATTTCCTCTAATGATTCAACAATCATTAGTTTTTCTCAAACTGTTTCATCCTTACAACAACAACTTGCATCCTTAACTCAAAATAAGTTTAGTGTTCCTACATGTGACATGGGAAGCCCTTTGTCCTTAGATATCATTCATACTCCTGTTCCTTAGCAAGTTGATATACCTTGTCTTGAGAATTAAAATGGAAAAGGAGACCCCATTCATCATGTTAAAACATTCCAAATCCTTTGTAGTGATTATGCTCATGACCATAGGATTTTAGCTAAACTGTTTGCTAGAACTTTCATGACAAGGCCTTACAATGTTATTGTTCCTTCCCTCCTTATTCTATTGATTCCTTTCCTAAACTTGCCAATGCCTTTATTCAATAATTTCAAAACAACATTGGCCCGCAAGTGTCTTTGACCGATTTGATGCATTGTAAACAAAGTGCTAAGGAAAAATTGACTAAATTTATTGGTAGATTTAAGCATTTGCATGCTCAGATTTCCTATCCTATTCCTGATATTGATATTCAATGCATGTTTATTTGAAATTTTCAAAAGGATATTAGAGATAATATTCTGCTTACTAATTTACCTCTTTTCAACAACTTTGTGTAGCGCTTCATCATTATTAATTATAAGTGAGTCAATTTGAGAGCACCTATCCAATGGCTCTTGTTCCAGTTGATAAAAGTGATGCTGCTCCTAATCTAAATAAATTTCAAAAGTTCAACAATTATGTCAAGATAAACAAACAAGTGAATGCAGTTTCTGATCAAGTTGTTGTTGCATCTCACAATGCCACTTCTGCATCCACTACTTTTTGATTGAATCGTATGTTTACTCCTCTCTCTGAATCTTTACATGGTATTATGAATAGGTTAATTACTAATATGATTACTTTACATCCTATTCGACCTCTTTTACCTACTACAATTTCATCTATATCTTTTGATCCTAAAGCTTTTTGTCAATATCATTGTCAGAATGGTCATGATACTGAGAAGTGTTATTCTTTAAAATATAAGGTTCAAGAATTAATTGATTCTAATGTCTTATCTATGGATAATCTTGATGGTAGTGGGAAAAAATCTATCTCTCCTAATCAAAATCTTCAAATCTATACGAATCCTTTACCTAACCATTATACTAATACCATTACTTAGCCATCTTCTATGGAAATTGTGTATGATTCAAAGATGGATGATCTCAATCATGTTGTTAATAAAGTGGAGCATGTTGGTCAAATTGTATCTCCACCTCAACCTCAACCTCAGATTCAACCTCAAGTTCAAAATCAACTTCAACCAAAACCTAAGCCTAAATTGAAAACTCAACTTAAACCTCGAAAACAATCTAAGCATAAAAGACCTCAGGAACTTTCGATTACCTTTGATGATTCTGAGACTATTAAAGCTCCTGATGGTCCCCTTTACATTTATGCTAGGATTTCTTGGATACCTACTCATGGTTGTCTTGTTGATCCTACATCCTTAGTCAATGTTATTACTGAAGAAAATCTTTTTATGAAAAAATTGCAGCGTGATTCTTATGATACATTAGATGTGTGGATTCAAACTTGTAATGGTTTTCTTTATCCATCTTTTGGTTCTATTAACTTTCCAGTTGAACTTTGTGGAAAAATTGTGAACACTACCTTTGTTGTTGTTCCTACTTCTGATCAATTTCAAATTAAGCTTGGTTTACCATGGTTAAAAGCCATGCATTCTGTTGCTTCACCTATCCATAAATGTCTTAAATTTGTTCATGATGATGAAGTGAAGATGGTTAATCATAGTTTATATCAACCTTCTAGGCCTAGAGATTGTGCTGCTCTTGATTTCTTTTGGCCTTCATCACCTCATTCATGTCCTGCTCGACCTGATAATCTTTTCTATTCATATCAAGCCTATAAACATCATAAGATTCTCAAGTTAAGTGTACCTCCTATGGATCTTAGTCATGGTCTTTTGCCTACACCTTCTATACCTCCTTTAACTATGGCTTCTAGTTCTATTAATCAAGTTCCTACTATTCCTGATAATCCTATTAATCTTCCTAAAGAATCTGTGAAGGATCCTGTGTTTGTTCCTCCTAGTTATCAACCTATTTCAAGTAAAGAAAAATGGAATTTATCTTCTAATGAACATTGTAAGAAGCATCATGCTCGTGGTAAATCTCATAATTCTATTCTTCAAAGATCTCTACCTTCTTCAGATAAGACTATGCATAATGTTGTTACTAATAATGATGTTAATATGCATGATTATGATGATTCATTGTGTAATCAGGTTGGATTTATGATGTGGTAGCACTAATTCTTTTTGGTCTCCATGTCATGGTCTGAAAATATTCTTCTTCGTATATCTTATGTGATCTTTCCTCTTTTGTGATTGTAGTTCTACTTTCTTTGGGGAATGATGTCAATTCATTTGCAATAATATCATATATATATTATCTTATGATCATACTAACCCCATAGTAGGTAGATCCCTTCTGTGTTCTCTATATGTTTATGTGGTATTTCCCTTGATTTGTCTTCATCTGGGGGCATCTCATAGTGGAAATGTAATCAATGGAGTTGTTTATGTTTCCATTAAAGCCATTGCTCCTATTAAAGTGTTAGCAATGACTTTAACATGGGGGCATACACTCTACTCACCTATTGCACACACACACACTTTTTGATATGCATATATTATTTTTCAAGATACCTTTTCTCCCTTTTCGGATTAGTGAATAATCCATAAAGCATGGATTTATATATTAGGATCTCTTTGTCCCGTCAGATTCAAATTTTAGTTTTGATCCCTCAAGGTCAAAGGTGTCCTTAAGACTAGATCTCTTTTTCTTTTGGTTCTACTCTTATGGAATAGAATATTCCTAAGGGTGAATTCTTGATGGGTTGACTAGTGAGTAGCCACATTCACTAGGTAGTTCAATTCCATCTTTCTAGTAGCATCGTTTCCTTGTGAGGTTGACAATGGGACATAAGTTCTCATTGGGTGAAATAGAATATTCCTAAGGGTGAATCCTTGATGGGTTGACTAGTGAGTAGTCACATTCACTAGCTGGTTCAATTCCATCTTTCCAATAGCTCCATTTCCTTGTGTGGTTCACAATGGGACATAAGTTCTCATTGGGTGAGATAATCACACACACACACACACACACTCTCTCTCTCTCTCTAGAGATGTCCCTCTTATTGTGATCTTGGAGTTGATGAATACTTGAGTCCCTGGGGGCTTGAGATTTCTTTTTGTCCCTTTGATTACGCTAAGATTATCTTTTCATTTTGATCTACTTTACCAAGAGTTTGCATCGAGTCCATACTCTTGCTAAAGTGAGGGCTTAATGTATCATCTTAAAATGGAAGAACTTCCATGTTAAGAGAATTTATCCCTCTGAGTGAGTGGTCTAGGGTCATTTTAAGCACCTTTATCAGGTCTTGCATGGATCTAGCTTTCCCCCCTATTTTGTTGTTCTCTGCTCCTGTTTTCACCTATTTTTCTACATTTCCTAGCATTTTGGATTGAGGTCCTAGGTTTTTTGACTTCAAGGTCAAAGACAACCTTGAGGGTCAATGATGACCTAGACCCTGACCTAGGTTAGGGATGACCTCAACCCTAACCTAGGGCAGGGTCTACCTCATCTTTGACCTAGGGTTCAAATTTTAGGATCCCATGATTTCTGGATGTTGGGTTTTGAAAATATTTGTTTTCCTACTTTCAGGTCGGCCATTTTGGGTTTTAGAATGGTAAATACTTAAATTGAATTTAATATGGGTCCATTTCTAGGGGTTAAGGTTAATTGGGATTTAATTCCCTAATGTTGGCCTTCTCTAGAAGATTGTGCCCTAGATCACTATAAAAGGAAGCCTTCCTTTCTCATTTTCTCCATCAATTCACATCAAGTTTTTCTATCTCATTTCACAATCCCTCAAGCTCTCAAGTGAAATCAAGTAAGCAAGAAGGAGAAGGAAAGAAAGAAATCATTCATTCATCCTCAAGCCTAAGCATCTATTCAAGCATTCATCAAGGAGATCCATTGTTAGCCATTGAAGGATTCAATCTCTTTGGAGTCCCCTTGAAGATCCATCCTTCCACATTCATCCAAGTCTATTCCTATGCAAAGATCCATTCAAGATTGGTGTTGAAGATAAAATGCCATTTCTTTGAGACATCCTACATACTTCTACTCATTGGAGCATCCCTACTTGTGGATTTGAGGATTCGAATCCTCTACAAGGACTTCAACATAAGCAAGGTGAATTGTTTCATTTACTTTGTTTATGCACATTACAAATTCAATTCAATTTCAAGGTTGATTCCAAATTGGGGTTTGACCAAGGCAAACCCCCCATACAAACAACAAAAACCTCTTTTTCTTGTAGGTATAGGTGTGGAACCACTGATTTGAGCTTGGATTTGGATACCCTTTTCGGTGAACTTCTGAGATCTGCAAGCAAAATCAAGGACGATCTTCAAAATCTCGAAGTAGTCTTTGACCTTTTTTCAGTGTCAAAGACTACCTGCTGTCAGAAAGATAAAAGTTTTCTGGGTTTTGTTCGCATTGACATTTACAGCCTGAAACAAGTTGTAGAAATGCCTGCAACTGCACACAGACACCAGAAATCAGCATTTTCCAGATCTCCCCTACTTTGAGGTTAGTACTTGTCTTTCAATTATTTCAGATTTAAAGGATATACTCTTCATAGAAAAATATAAGATCTTCTTCTTCATTCATATTCTTCATAGACTGATTCAATTGTGCATTAACCTTTTGGTTGATCAATTTGGATCTCTCCTTTGGGAATTTGGATTTAGTAGCTAATCTGATATTTCCCACATATTTGAATAAGGTTAACACATCAAACATTTTTAACGTCATTCAGATATAATCAAGTCAGACTATTAGAACCATCTTGAAATCATATTAGAGAAATAATACAACTTTTCAATAACACGTCGGTCGGCTCTACTAAGCACGCAACATAAATTAGGACTTCACAATTCCATGTGAGTAGACGCCACACTACACACAGTCGGCTTCACCAAATTATCTCCAAATTTCTTCTCCTACTTAATTACATCATGCAGCCTTAACTAAACATTATTAACTCTCTTCTTAACATGAATCCAAGCATGCATACCAAGATGATAGGTGCAACTACCGTAATCATATAATTACTGTCAGCTCTTTTAGATAAACTTAGGAAATTGTGACTGTCAATTGGAGACTTCATAACTCAGCCTATACTACATATCTGACTCTATGTTCATGAACATAACATCATACACATGTCTAAAACATAAGTATAAAGGTGCAAGGCTCTACTGCAACTGTATGACCAATTAAATGAAGAACTGTTCCTAGGTCGTATCAGGAACACTCACTGATATACATAATTGTATTACTGTCTTCACTTAGAATCAACCTCTACATATATGATATCATGCTGATAACATATCCATGTAACATATGATAAAGGCTCTCTTCATTAGGCTTCCATGCATCCTTCTTTCCATATGTTGTCATCAATGACAAATATACAGTTAGCAATCTGGCTTGTTGGAAAATCTCCAACAATCTCCCCCTTTGGAATTGATAGCAGCATATGGAATGAAAAATACCACCAATCCAAATGCCCAATTATTTTATAACATTTTCCATTTCCTCAACAAAAAATCCCCCAAGGAAGTATCCTCGACCTGCTGCAATATTCCTCAATATTCTTTATTTCCTCAACTGTACTACTTCTCATGACTGTATTTTTACTACCCCTTTCTACTTTTTTTTATTACTATATATTCCTTCTTTTTATGTTTTTCATGACTAATACTACTCCCCCTTTGACATCAATGACAAAGGGCACCAAAAAAATTAAGCACCGGTACTACTCCTGAGGTAGAGTAGTAAACCTTTCATCAGTTGCTGAGGACTGATGCACTTTTGATATCTCTAATCAAATTAAGGGAAGGGAATTACTCCCAGCTTTTCCTTGAGATACTCAAAAGTAGCCTTAGGTAAAGGCTTTGTGAATATGTCTGCTAGCTGATATTTTGTACTCACATAACCCACCATTACTTCTTTCTCTACAACTTTCTCTCTTAGGAAGTGATATTTTATCTCAATATGTTTTTTCTTTGCATGCAACATAGGGTTCTTTGACATATTGATAATTCTAGTGTTGTCATAATGAATAACAATAGGGTAGTCAATCTAAATGCCAAAATCTTTTATCATCAGCTTGATCCACACAATTGTAGAACAATTTAATGCTGCTGCTACATACTCTATTTCTGCTGTTGACTGAGAGATACAATTCTTCTTTTTACTTATCCAAGTAACAAGTCTATCTCCAAGGAATATAGCT
Source organism: Chamaecyparis obtusa (assembly GCA_027943335.1). NCBI lineage: Eukaryota > Viridiplantae > Streptophyta > Pinopsida > Cupressales > Cupressaceae > Chamaecyparis > Chamaecyparis obtusa. The sequence continues at coordinate 521,179 of BSBK01008363.1, read as the reverse complement.
CCTCCAGAGGTACTCTTTCTATCATCCACACATCATACCCAATCTGCATCTATATATACATGAAGCTTTACATTTTATGAATTAGGATACCATAAACCACATTCAAGTATCTGAATATTCTTTTACTCGCATGAGATGACTTTTCTTGGGTTCTACTGCAAATCTCCCAACAATACCAACTACATTGGAAATGCTTGGTCTAGTTTGAGCAAGATATATAAGTTTACCAATCATAGACTTATATAAGGTTATGTCTACTACTGGTGTATCATCTTCTTTTGAAAGCTTGCATCCTGTTATCATAGGGGTGCCTACTGGCTTGCAATCATCCATCTTGAATGTCTTCAAGATCTCTTTTACATACTTAGTTTGATTTATGAATATACCTTTGTCTATCTGCTACACATTCAATCCCAAAAAGTACTTGATAGGACCAATCATGCTCATTTCAAATTTTCTCTACATCTCCTTAGCAAATTCTACACTAAGCTTATCATTACCACCAAATATAATGTCATAAAAAAATATAGCAACTAACAATAGTCCATCAGATGTCTCTCTTATGAATAAGTTACAATCTTCTGCTCCTTTATTGAATCCAATCTTAGTCAAGTAACCACCAAGTCTTTCATACCATGCTCTATGGGCTTGCTTAAGTCCATAGAGGGCTTTCTTCAATCTGCATACCATATTAGATTTGTCTGATAAAGTGAATCCTTCAGGCTGCTCAATGTATACTTCTTCCTTCAACTCTCCATTCAGGAATGCTGACTTAACATCCCTTTGGTATACCTTAAAGTTCTTAAATGTAGTATAGGCTAGAAACAAATTTATGGCTTCCAATCTTCTTATAGGGGCAAATGTATCTGAATAATCAATTCCTTCTCTTTGTGCATATTCTTTACATACTAGTCTTTCTTTGTTTCTTACCACTATTCCATCTTCATTCATCTTAGTTTTGAATATCCATTTAGTTCCTATTACATTATTATCACTAGGCCTAGGGACCAATTTCCACGTGTCATTCTTAATTATCTAATCTAGCTCTTCTTTCATTTCTTTGTGCCAATCTGAATCATTACATGCATCTTCAACACTTAGGGGCTCAATCTATGATAGCAAACATACCTCTTCATTTGCTATGGAACTCTTTGCTTTTGATCTTGTCATGAATTTTCTTCTCTCATCTCTAATGATGTCTTCCTATGAATGATATCTAGATTTAAATTTAGGAAGATTAGGTGTGACTCTTTCATCTACCTTTTTTGTTTCTACTTCACTTGTTTCAGGGTCATTGAATAGGACATCTATGTTGTCAAACATTTCTTCAACAACTGCTTCACTGTTAGTAGGTCTAGGTTCTTCTTCAATCATAGGTGCATAATCATGGTATCTCTGTTGAATCATAAACTTCTCATCAATCTTAACATGAGAAATTTCAATGATCTTCTTCAATCTTAGATTAAAACATCTATAAGCTTTTCTTTAGTAGAGTAACCAAGAAAAATACCTTCATCACTTCTTGCATCAAACTTTCCAATTGCTTCATCTCTCTTGATGTAACAATTTCTTCTAAAGATTCTAAAGTATTTGATTGTAGGTACATTCCAAAACCATAGCTCATAAGGTGTCTTGTCTTCTCCTGGCCTTAATTGAATTCTATTGATAGTATAGACTGCAGTATTGACCACATTTCTCCAATAGGTGTGTGCGACCTTTCCTTCAATCATGATGGTGCACACTGTGTCAAGAATGATCCTATTCCTTCTCTCTGCAATTCCTTTATACTAAGGGGTTCTAGGGGCACTTAATTGTCTCTTTATCCCATGTTCTTTGTAGTACTCAAAAAATCTGTTAGAGGTGAATTCTCCTCCTCTATATGATCTCAGACATTTAATCTTCAATCCAGACTCATTTTCAACCTTAGCTTTGAATATTTTGAACTTTTCAAATGCTTCTGATTTTTCTTTTAAGAACGCAACCCACATAATTGTAGAATAATCATAAACAAATGAAATAAAGTACCTTTCACCATAGTATGATCTTGTTTGAGTTGGTCCACATAGATATGTGTGTATTAGATCCAACTTGTTCTTTTCTAAATTATGCTTGTTTCTGAATGAATTCCTTACATGCTTTCCCATCACACATTCCCTGCATATTGTGTCTACTAGTTTTTCAATGCTAGGAAGATCTCTTACCTCCCTTACATTACTTATCTTAACTATGTTATCAAAATTGATATGACATAGTCTTTTGTGCCATAACCAACTGTCATCTACTTTAGCAACAAAACAACTTACTTCTGGATTAAGCTGAAAAACATTACCTTTAGTCTTTGATCCTGATGCAATCATTTCTCCTTCCTTGTTGTTAATGATGCATTTGTTATCTTTGAACTCCAATTGGTAACCTTTGTTAAGAAACTGTCCAATACTCAATAGGTTATGTTGTAAACCATCAACATAAGGAACATCATCAGTGCTATTCTTTCCATCCATGGTGATGGCTCCTCTACCTATGATAGGTTTAGGAGTGTTGTCACCAAATCTAACCTTGCCACATTTGTAACTATCTAGATGTACAAATCTATCTGTCTCCTGTCATGTGATGTGAGCAACCACTATCAATGATCCAGTCTATCCTAATGTCAACTTGTGAAATCAGTGGTAACTCTTGTGCATTCTTTTCATTTTCAAGGGAAATGAATCCAATTTCATCCTCTAATGATTCTTCATTAGATACTCCATCTCCAACATAGTAACATTCCTTTGTATACTTAGGCTTGTAGTTATTTTTGAACTTCTTAACTCTTGTAGGACACTTAGATGCAAAGTGACCAATCTTATTGCATGAAAAGTATTTGAATGGTAATTGACCTTCATATTTTCCTTTTCCTTTCTTTTCTCTCTTAGAAATTATAGAAATGAAATCATCTAGTGTTTTTTCTTCATCATCATCATCAAAATTACCAGAGGTGTTTAAGGATTTCTTACCATGGACTGAAGCTTTGAAGACCGTCTCACTTATAGGTTCTATCTTCAAACTTGATATCTCAAAGGCTGAAATCTTGTTGATTAAGGTATCTCTCCTTAATTCTTTTGAGAATGATATAGTCTCTTCCAAGATTTTTATCTTGTTCTCATATTCTGGTGTCAAAGTAGTCATCAACTTATCCATGATGTCTTCTTCGGAAATCACTCCACCATTGTTTCTGATTCTTGAAACTTTTTCATTGATCCTTTGATTGTAGGCTCTAATGCTTTCTTCAGGAAACATCTCCAATTTATTGTATTTTTTCTTCCATGTTTTTCTATGCACATTCTTTGCTTGAATGTCTCCTTCAAACATGTCTTCTAGATACTTCCAAATCTTGTAGGATTTATCTAGCTTCTTGATTTATGAAAAGTCACTTTCAGACAAGGCACTATTGAGGGCTTATTTTGCAAGGGCATTTGAAGTAAACCACTCCTTTTTCTAAAGAGTTGTATCTTCCTTAGCAAGATCTAATAAAGAAGGAATCTCAGTTTCTTTAGTAGCTACCTCAAAAATATCTAAGGCAATGCACTGCAAATGTGTCATCATATTGTTCTTCCAATCAAGATAATTCTCTCCATCAAACTTAGGTTTTTCTTTTCTAAAGAATTCCATCTAATTAACCTCAAGCTATTAAACTTTCTCATGAGGCACTTGGCTATGATACCAATTGTTAGGAATAGTCCTAAGAGATAATTGAGAGGGGGGGGCAGGGTGAATCAATTATCTACAAGTTTCGATTATTTATCTAATTAAGTATATAATAATATTAAGCATAAATAAAATAAAAGAACACTTAACACAACACCATAATTTTGGTTATGGGGAAAACCAAATAGGTAAAAACCCCAATGGGAATTGACACCCACTATGAATTGCACTAATGTATTATGATCCCTGTTAGAAGATCTTACAACCCTGTTATGAGTTGATCTTTACAATGCAAGAAGTATAGTGACTTGGTAAAGGGTTAGACCCTATTAGGGGTCTTTTACAATTAACCCCATTAGGGGTGAGGATGGACTATCCGAGAGCACACTACTCAAAGGGGTGAAGGCTACAACCTCCTATTTAACAGATACACACTATATCTGGATCTTGGTGAATTGTGTGTAGAACTGCTATCTTGATCAGTTCCAATGAATAGCATATAATTTTTCTTATGTCACATAGACCTTTTGCTGATGGTTCAAAACTTCACACTCTCTACTCTGCTCTTGGCTTTCAACTCTGAACCATACTTAGCAATCACTAATGACTTCCTATTAATATCTTTCCTTTAAATGATATAATCCAGTTGGCCTATTAGAACCATCTTGAAATCATATTAGAGAAACAATACAACTTTTCAATAACACCTCAGTCGGTTCTACTAAGCACACAACATAAATTAGGACTTCACAATTCCATGTGAGTAGACACCATGCTACACATAGTTGACTTCACCAAATTATCTCCAACTTTCTTCTCCTTCTAAATTACATCATGTGCTCTTAACCAAAAATTCTTAACTCTCTTCTTAACATGAATCGAAGTGTGCATACCGAGATGATAGGTGCAACTACCGCAATCATATAAACATTGTTGGCTCTTCCAGATAAACTCAAGAAACTATGACTATCAATTGGAGACTTCATAACTCAGGCTATGCTACATATCTAACTCTGTGTTCATGAACATAACATCATACATATGTCTACAACATAAGTATAAAGGTGCACAACTCTACTATAACCATACAACCAATCAAATACAGAACTGTTCCTAGGACCTGTCAGGAACACTCACTGATATACACAACTGTATTAATTTCTTCACTCAGAATCAACCTCTGCATCTATGATATCATGATGATAACATATCCATGTAACATAAGCTGAAGGCTCTCTCCATCAGGCTTCCATGCATGCTAGTTTACATATGTTGTCATCAATGACAAACATATAGTTAGCAATCTAGCTTGCTAGCAAATCTCCAACATAATGTGTATACAATAGTACTAACAACTTCTCTCCGTTATATCTGTACAACATCTTTTTCAATCATTAGTATTCTAGCACAATCAACAATAGATCTATTCCTCCTTTCAGAAATTCTATTATGCTATGGTATCCTCGGTGTGGAAACTTGTCTTTTGATTCCATGTTAATTAAAAAATTTATTGAATTCATCAGAAATAAACTTGAACCATCTCTATTTGATCTCAATTATTTTAACTCTTTTCGACTTTCTCTTTCCACTTTAGCTTTAAACCATTTAAACATCTTAAAAGCTTTAGATTTTTCTTTCAAAAACATAAATGCCATCATCCTAGAGTAGTCATCAATAAATAAGATAAAATATCTATCTGCATAATAATTTTAATTTCTCATAGGACCACACAAGTCGGTATGAACCAATTCCAAAATGGTATTAGATGAATAGTTTTTTCTCTTGAAACTAGCTTTTGACATTTTCTCTTTTTGACATTGTTTACACATAACATAGTCAGGTTTAAATAAGCTCAGTAAGCTTCTAACTTTATTTTTCTTACTGATTTTAACCATGTTGTCAAAATTCACATGACATAGTCTTTTGTGCCATAACCACACATCTTCAGTTCTAGCCACTAAACAAGTGGTTTCAACATTGTCAAGATAAAATAGATTATCTTTTGATTGTTTACCAACATCGACTGAACTTTCCAGTCTCATCATAGATATTCACCTTTCTATTTTTAAATAAAACTCAGTGACCTATATTATTTAGATGTGCTACACTCAACAAATTATATTTAAGTCCCTTCACCCAATATGCATTATCACATCTGATCTTATTGTTCAACAAGATAGATCCTTTTCCTTTTACCAAACAAGGTGTATCATTTCCTATTTTAATAGATCCTCCATTATAATGTTCAAGGTATTCAAATTTGTCTCCATCACCATTCATATGATGTGTATATCCATTATCAATAATCCAAGTATCATTATTGCTAACTTTAGAAATATGTGTTATTTCAACATACTTTTCTTCTTCTTCTGAATCTTCTTTCAAGGCTACAAATATCACCTCAATATATTCATCAGTGTCAGTGTTGATGTCAGTGTCATCATCATTTCAACAAGGTAACATGCCTTCTTTCCTTTATCTTTATGATCTCAGTTGCTTCTTCTGTCATACTATCGGTTGCCTCTGTGTTCTCAGTTATCTCTCTTGTCAAATTTTCTTTTACCAGATCATTCATTGTCTTTTTCATCTCCTTTCTTGCTAGGATATCTAGCTGTAATGTGGTCAATTTATTTACAATTAAAACATACCAAAGGTAGTTTTCCTTTATATCTTCCTTTACCTATCTATAGTTTTCTAGCCATTAATGCTTCAAGCTCATCAAGTTCATCCTCATCACTATCACTGTCACTCTCATTTATTATGATGTATTTACTACTTGATTTACCAATTTTCAAGGATGAAATAAATATGGACTCAACATTAGGAACATTACTTTTATCAAAGTTAATCAGCTAAAAAGAAGTCAGTTTACCGATTAGACTATGAAGTGTAAGGTGATTACCCATAGTTGATCTCATTTCATGGATTGCAGAGACTCTAATAGCATAAGTAGGAAACAATGTTCTAAAAAATTTACTTACAACAATGTCTTCTTCAATAATACCTCCTGCACCTTAGATAGAATTGACAATCTCCTTAATTCAGTTGCTATATTATGAAATGTTTTCTCCTTCCTTCATTTTCATGTCATCAAACTTTCCTCTAAGACTCTCAACTTTTTCCATTAGCACATTTACATCTCCTCCATGAAGTAGTTCAAGTTTGGTCCACATTCGTTTAGTAGATGTGCATGTCTTGAAATCTTCAAATTTAGCATCTGATAAGGAAACAAAAATCTCGATCATTGAGACATTATGTTTATGTCTATCTCTCATCTGATCAATAGTCAAAGGTCCAATAGGTAGGATGAATTCATTATCCAAGTAGTATAAAAAATATTCTCCAATTCAAGATAGATGCAATCTTATTCTACTTTTCCATGTCGAGAAGTTGTCTTTTTTCAGCTTTGGCACCTCTCACTTATACATCTTATGATCTTTAGCTTAAGTCCTTCATACTTTTCTTTCAAAGCACTCTCAACTCTAATACCAATTGTTAGATAACTAAGAGGGGCAATGAATCAGTTAAGTCTACTTATCCTATAGTCCCAAATCTCCCAAATGTTTATATAAATTTTATTCAATCAAATAAACAACTCAGTAAGACATCAACTATGTGTTTATCTTCATTTACCGATTTCCAGTAAATCAAATACTGTATTCACTGATTTATCCAATTATGAAATGTGTAAATAAAAATAACAATTCAACACATTATTCACACATAACACATAGATTTTTAATGTGGAAACCCTATTAAAGGAAAACCACCCAAGACCGACCAACCCAAAATGATTTACTCTTTTGAACTAAGCTCGGTTAGGAGCCAACCCTATCAAAGGTTACAAAACACACTATGAGGTGTGACTTGGTTAGAGGATTTATCACTAATAGTTCTCCCTTGACCAAAATTCACTACGGGGTCAACAAGAAAATAATCAACATTCATTGAATGCCATATTGAAATGCAAAAGACTATTAAGTCCCACTCGGTTAAGAGATTTATTTGTAACATTGCTTAAATTGATACAATAATGATATGATTGAAATACAACTTCGATTTGAAATTTTTTAGATCTATGCTATGCTGAAAAATACCTTTGATCAATAACTAATTCAATACTTCATATCCTCCAACTTTATTCCACTCAGTGTATGATTTTCTAATGCTTGGTGTGTTACAAGCTAGAGTTGCCATTGCATCAAAAGATTGACCAGTTAATGCCTGATACAACCACTAGACTTATAGAAGATACAATAGGTAGCTAAGCCATGCCACGAACCCTACAAGGGATGCTGGCCCACTGCCAACAATCCCCCTCCTAGCGTCACTTGTCATGGCCTGTATGGATTCAAACCTGTGACCAAGCTCTGATACCAATTGTTACAAGCTAGGGTTGTCATTGCATCAAAAGATCAACCTGTTAATGCTTGATACAACCACTAGACTTATAGAAGACACAAGAGGTGGTTAAGCCATGTCACGAACCCTATAAGGGATGCTGGCCCACTGCCAACATGGTGTTGTCTATAGTTTAGCTCAGTTCTGTCTACAACCACTTTGATTAGAGGTGCATGAAAATAATCCCTTTCACATGAATTCTTCCATAGTATAAAAAATCCTAGCTATTCAATAATGAATCCTATGTCTCCTTAAATAGATATCATAAACTATTTTCTTCTCATCCGTATATATGTCCTCTTAATCTTCATTGTTCATTTTTTCTTCTTTAAGCTTCCTCGACAATTGTGTTGGTAACACATTTCATCCTTCTTCATTCAATCAATCTTGAATTTTGTCATCCGTTATATCATCATAACAAATATTATCTTCTACCTCGAAATCATAAGCAAATAGTCTTGCTCATCATTTTAGTCAGCTATTGTAAACTTTATTTATTTATTTCACTTGGTCAATACCAGAATGTGTTGGTGATTACCTGCTCAGTTAATATTGTACTCAATATACACTATACTAGGGCAGTGCATATTG
>BSBK01008363.1:252500-507500 GCA_027943335.1 Chamaecyparis obtusa | reverse complement strand
ATTTTCTCCCTTACAATATTTCTTATGCATTCATGTATGGGCATAGACAAAAAATTTCCTTGTGGTCCCCACCTTTGTATGACCTGTTGGTTCCACAATGTGTTTGACTTTGATGCAAAATGCAAGCGGTAAATTTGACCATGATAGCAAAGGTTTTACAAATATGTTGTATTGTTTTGTGGTGCTCAAAGTAGTTTCTCTAACCATAATTGTCCTATGCCTTGTATTAGATTGGAGTATTCAATTTCAGATGCTATTAAAGCTGTTTGAAACCATATCTCTCTTGGGAAAGGATTCGTCTCTATTGGATTGCATGTCTCACAAGTATTCATTTATGAAATATATGGATCCCTATAAAAGTGGGAAAAATTTCTTTGTGATATTGGACTATATGTGATTAGTCCCTTTTCTTGTAGTAAGCTTTGTGCAATCAATCCTGAAGATCTTTCTTCTTCATGAATCCCTTGAATGTCTACATGCTGAAAGAAGTGATCAATTATAATAGTCCTTTGTCACAACATTTCAGCAAATTAGTTGAACAATTATTAATACACATACTAACAATGCAATAATAAAATATATTTATAATTTTCATTCAATTTGACATTCAAATTGTAATAAAAATACTTATGATGCAGGAGCATCCTAGGTGTAAGAGCAATCTTGCATCACCCAAAAATATTTCTATTTTTGTATTCAATAAGGGCTATCTTGTGTAGAGTTGCTATTTATGGAAACTTTCTATTTTTAGTAAGTTGGTCTTACGATCTCAGAATGTCTGATTTTACAGATGGAGGTTCATCTCAGTCATATCAGCCTGCCAGTAAAGTTTCATGGCTAGATCAGGTGTAGTTTGGAAGATATTGAATATTTTCAGTATTGGCAGCAGGGTACAGAAACTTCGAACTTAGTTTTGAAGGCTTTAGAGGCCCCGAATGAGGTTGAAAATTTGGGTGATCGGTGCTTTGCATAAGTCAAGCCTGTAGAGCGTTTCGTGGCATTTCTAGAATGGGGTTCTAATAGCCAATCGGGTCAACGGGTGATGACTTATGGTCTTCGGAAGTTGGGTCACCTGAAATGGCGAAAAATAATTTTTCTTCAAAATTTCTGTTTAGGTTTCAAAACTCATTTTGAGCTGACTTTGATGTAATAAATTGTAAAATAAAATAATTCTAAGTTTGGTTGGCCCTAAGGGCTAAATTTCTAGAACCTTCTCGAGCGGTGGAAATTGCCTACATAAAGAAGGCCCGTAGTGTTGTCTAGGGCAGTTCTGGGTAGTAGATCTAGGTATTGATTCGAGGCTTGTCCTACAGAATATTGTAAGGGAATGCCCATGTGGCTTTGCATATTGTAATTCATAAAGTTTGTAATTCCACATTTGTGGAGATAATAAGAAGCCAATTTTCTGTTCTTGCATATTATTGTTGTTGTTTCTTTATTTTTGTTATGTGTTTGTGGTATAAAGGGGAGCAACCTTCATCAAGTGGTATCAGAGTAGGAGTTCCTGAGTGTGTAAACAGATCACCGACTGTGAGGCAGATTGCACCAGGACCATGGTTAGGATTTCAGCGTGCATCGTAAAAATGCCTCCACGAAGAGAACGTGGCAGAAGAGCTGGTGTTGTGACACCTGAGGTTAGAGAGCTGGAGAGACAAGTGTGAGCATTGCAAGAAGAGATTCGCAGAGGAATGAATCTTAATGTTAGAGATGAAAGTGAGGATGAAGCCGAAGAAGAATATCAAGAAGGAGAAGCCGAAATTGTGAACCAAGAGGAAGAAAGACTTTTTTAGGCCATTTCCAAGATTAGGAAAAGACCTAAGATTGAGGTTCTTACATTTTCTGGAAATCTTAACCCAGAGGAATTGATCAACTGGATCAATGAATGTGAGGAATATTTTGAGTATGAAGATGATGAGGATCCTGATAGGGTCAAATTTGCGAAGGCCAGACTGAAAGGTCATGCGAAGATCTGGTGGCAAGAAATTCAATTGGAGTGAAATAGAAGAGGGAAAGATAAAATCACAAGATGGGATCGGATGGTGGATAAATTAAAGCGACAGTTCATCCCTGTTGATTATGAGCTTGACCTACTAAAGAAATTGCAAAGTTTGAAGCAAGCAGGAAGATCTGTTCAGGAGTATATAGAGGAGTTCTATTGACTCCTCATTAGAACAGGCCATGCAAAAGCTAATAAGGAGAAAGTTGTTTGATACCTTAATGGGTTAAGGCCAAGCATTCAGGAGGAGTTGAATTTAGTTCAAATGAATAGTATTGAGGAGGCATACTAGTTTGCCCTAAAAGTAGAGGAAAAGCTAAATAAGAAGTTTGAGAGCAGACAAAATGGAAGAGGTCATGGTGGAAGATCTGGTGGATGGTCATATGGTAGCTGAAATGAAGATCTGAAAAAGAAGGATGAGGCTAGTAGAAGTCAGAATCAGAGAGGAAATAATTCAAATCATTTCCAAGATCAGAGTAATAAAGATCAGAGAGGAAGAGGAAGAGGACAAGGATCTGGAAGAGGAGGCTTCCGTGGAACATGTTTTCACTGTGGAGAAGAAGGTCATAGGGCATTTGAATGTCCTCAGTGCCAAGACAGAATAGAGAGGAGAAATGAATGCCAAGCCAGAGTTGCACATGTAGATGAAGATGCTAGATCATCAAATTTTGAAGATGCTGAAAGAGGAGAAATGCTAATTAATAGAAGTCTTGCTGAGTGGTGAGAATGAACCTGAACAAAGGAGGAGCCTATTTCACACTAGGTGCAAGTGTGAGGGTAAGTGTTTTGATGTGATTATTGATAGTGGAAGCACTGACAATTTGGTGTCAGAAGAGATGGTGACAAAGCTGAAGCTCAAGAGACAGAAGCACCCACATCCATATCGGATTGCATGGGTAAAGGATGACCACAAGGTAATGGTCAATGAACAATGCCTAGTGAAGTTCAAGATTGGCGGGTACCAAGATGAGGTATTGTGTGATATCATATCTATGGATACATGTCATATGTTGTTGGGTAGACTGTGGCAGTTTGACAGATGTGCTATACACAATAGTCATACGAATACCTATTCCCTGACAAAGGATGGAGTGCGACATAAGCTAAAGCCATTGAAGGAGACTGAAGAAAAGGTATGTGGTAGTGCAAGAATAACTTTTGTTGATGGAAGAAAGTTCCTAGATGGTATGAGGCATGAGCATGTGTGTTTTGCTTTAATTCCAAAAGCTGGTAAGGAGGAAGTAGAAGATGTTCCTATAGAAGTTGCAGATTTGTTGGATGAGTTTCAGGATATTGTATCCGATAATGTGCCTGATGGATTACCACCAGTCAGGAAGATTAGTCATCAAATGGACTTGATTCCAGGAGTGAGTTTTTCGAATAAGGTAGCACACAGAATGACACCTGCAGAAAGTGAGGAATTGAATAGACAAGTACATGAGTTGTTGTAGAAAGGATTGATCTGTGAGAGTTTGAGTCCCTGTGCTGTACCAGTGGTATTAGCACCAAAGAAGAATGGAGAGTGGAGGATGTGTATAGATTCCAGAGCAATAAATAAGATCACAATCAAGTACAAGTTTCCATTGCCATGAATGGATGATATTATGGACTGTTTGAGTGGAGTTGTGTATTTCTCAAAGATAGATCTAAAGAGTGGATATCATAAAATTTGGATCAGAGAAGGAGATGAATGGAAGACTTCCTTCAAGACAAAGGAAGGATTGTATGAGTGGTTAGTCATGCCTTTTGGGCTAACCAATCCACTGAGCACTTTCATGCGGCTCATGAATGAGGTTCTGAAAGAATTTTTAGGTAAGTTTGTCATTGTTTACTTAGATGATATTTTGATCTTTAGTAAGACATTGGAGGAGCATATGACACATATTTGTATGGTATTTGAGAAGCTGAGAGAAGAGAAATTGTTGATTAATTTGAAGAAGTGCAGTTTTGTGAAGAAAGAGTTAGTGTATTTGAGATTTGTAGTTTCAACAGAAGGTCTAAAAATGGACCCAGAGAAGGTACATGCTATCCTTGAATGGCCTACTCCAAGGAGTGCTACTGAGGTAAGATCTTTTCATGGTTTGGCTAGCTTTTACAGAAAGTTTATTAGAAATTTTAGCAGTATTTGTGGACCCTTGACTGAAACAATGAGAGGGGATAGAAAATAGTTTAAGTGGACTAATGGGGCAGAAATGAGTTTTCAATTGTTGAAACAAAAAGTTACAGAACAAATTATTTTAGCACTTCCAAATTTTAATACGGTGTTTCAAGTAGATTGTGATGCTAGTGGTACTACAATAGGAGCTGTTATGAGCCAAGAAGGTAAACCTGTTGCGTATTTCAGTGAGAAGTTAAATGATGCCAAGTGAAAATATTCTGTCTATGATCAGGAATTTTATGCTATAGTTCAGGCATTAAAGAAGTGGAGACATTATCTTCTTCCTAAGGAGTTTGTCTTGTATACTGATCATCAAGCTTTGCAATATTTGAATAGTCAAGGAAAGTTGAATCAAAGGCATTTGAAATGGGTTGAGTTTTTGCAGAGTTATACATTTGTTTTGAAACACAGGAGTTGAAAGTCTAATAGGGTTGCAGATACTCTTAGCAGAAGGAAACTATTATTGACAGAAATGTAGATTGAAGTGGCTGGGTTCAAGGAACTCAAGAATTTGTATCTAGAGGATCCTAATTTTAGTGAAGATTGGAAAGCTTGTACAAAACCTGTTACTCTAGATAGGACAAAATGGCTGCATTTCATCATCCAGGAGGATATCCTATTCAGAGGGAGTCAGTTGTGCATTCCAAGAAGTTCTATGAGGGAGAATCTCATCAAGGAGAAGCATAGTGGAGGATTGGCTGGACATTTTGGTCATGATAAAACCCTTGCTTTGGTTGGTGAGAATTATTATTGGCCACAATTGTAGCAAGATGTGAAGAAGTTTGTACAGAGTTGCAGAGTATGTCAGATGGTGAAAGGAGTGAAGAAAAATACAGGGTTGTATTAGCCATTACCTGTACCAGAGAAGCCTTGGGAGGATATCAGTATGGACTTTGTTCTTGGTTTACTGAGGACACAGTGGGGACATGATTCAATTTTTGTAGTAGTTGACAGATTTTTGAAGATGGAAAATTTTATTCCCTGCAAGAAGACTAATGATGCTGTTCATGTAGCAGAATTTTTTTTCAGAGAAGTGGTGAGACTACATGGTTTGCCAAAGACCATAGTTTCAAATCGAGATACTAAGTTTGTTGGATATTTCTGGCAGACATTGTGGAAGAAGTTGAAGATAGATTTGAAGTTCAGTTGATCACATCATCCACAGACTGATGGACAGATAGAGGTGGTGAATAGAAGTTTGGGAAATTTGCTGAGATGTTTGGTTGGAAATAAGCCAATAGGATGGGATTTGATTTTACCACAGGCAGAATTTGCATATAATAATTCTGTCAACAGGAGCTCTGGTAAATCACCATTGTAGATTGTATATGGAAGTAGTCCAAGAAATGCATCTGATTTGAGAAAGATAGATAAAGGAGAAATAAGTAGTGCTAAAGCTAAGGATTTTGCAGAACATATGAAGAACATCCATGAGGAGGTGAGGAAGCATATTACCAAGATGAATGTGTAGTATAAGACTAAGGTAGATGAGAAAAGGAGGCATAAAGAATTTCAAGTTGGGGATGAAGTCATGGTTCATTTGTGGAAGGAGTGGTTTCTAGTTGGTACATATAACAAGATGAAAAGGAAGAAGTTTGGACCATGTAAGATACTGAAGAAGCATGATTTAGGAAATGCATATGAGGTAGAATTGCCTAGTGAGCTGAATATTTCACCAGTGTTTAACATTTTAGATTTGACAGAGTATCATGAAGGAAGTGTTGAAGATGAGATCACAGCGGCACAATGGAGTACTCTAGCAACTAGTTTAGATATCAAGGAGATTGAAGACATACTGGATAGTCGTGTTGGTAGAAGCACAAGGAAAAAGACATATGAAGAGTATTTGGTCAAATGGAAAGGATGACCTATTGAAGATTCATCATGGCTAACAAAGGAGGAGGTTAACCATCTTGGTTTTCCTTTGGACACCTGAGTCGTGACAGGGTCACTTCTCAAACTACCCTGGGTGTCTGATGCAGGAGCATCCTGGGTGTAAGAGAAATCTTGCATCACCCAAAAATATTTCTATTTTTGTATTCAATAAGGGCTATCTTGTGTAGAGTTGCTATTTATGGAAACTAGCTATTTTTAGTAAGTTGGTCTTACGATCTTAGAATGTCTGATTTTACATATGGAGGTTCATCTTAGTCATATCAGCTTGCCAGTAAAGTTTCATGGCTAGATCAAGTGTAGTTTTGAAGATATTGAAGATTTTTGGTATTGGTGGTAGGGTACAAAAACTCCAAACTTAGTTTTGAAGGCTTTAGAGGCCCCGGATGAGGTTGAAAATTTGGGTGACAAGCGCTTTGTGTAAGTCAAGCCTATAGAGCGCTTCGTGGCGTTTCCAGAATGGGGTTATAATAGCCAATCGGGTCAATGGGCGATGACTTATGGTCTTCGGAAGTTGGGTCACCTGAAGTGGTGGAAAATAATTTTTCTTCAAAATTTTTGTTTGGGTTTCAAAGCTCATTTTGAGCTGACTTTGATGTAATAAATTGTAAAATAAAATAATTCTAAGTTTGGTCGGCCCTAAGGGCTAAATTTCTAGAACCTTCTCAGGTGGTGGAAATTGCCTTTATAAAGAAGGCCCGTAGTGTTGTCTAGGGCAGTTCTGGGTAGTAGATCTAGGTATTGATTCGAGGCTTGTCCTACAGAATATTGTAAGGGAATGCCCATGTGGCTTTGCATATTGTAATTCAAAAAGTTTGTAATTCCACATTTGTGGAGATAATAAGAAGCCAATTTTCTGTTCTTGCATATTATTGTTGTTGTTTCTCTATTTCTGTTATGTGTTTGTGGTATAAAGGGGAGCAACCTTCATCAACTTAGCATTTACTTTTAAATGAAAATCTATTAATTTGTAGAGGGTGAGATTGGTTCTTGTACAAATTTCAAATAATTTTTTTTTTTGATAAAAATGGACAAGGCCATTATATTTTATTAATAACTAACTACTTTGGTGGGGCTCTAGGAGGAAAGAAGTAGGAAGAAAAACTCCCTTCACAACCAATATATACAAATTTTAACAACATACAAAACCGGATAACACCTTGAAATCCAAAATTGCCAAAAGCTTACAGACAAAATAATCCAAAATGTGGAGATCCCGATCCCAAACCCATAGGCATACAAACCATATATCTCCACGCCAAAAGGTTTACAATACAAAGGGCATGCACAAAAAAGACACCAAAGGCATGTATACATATGTTTACTACACCACACAACCCAGCTTAGAAACAAAAAAATCCAGAATATCATGGGGAGCCAGTGAAACATTTAATGAAAACCTTGATTATGACAGGGGCACCTACAACTAGAAGAGGGAGTGGCCAAAGCCATGTCTTCTGACGAAGCCAAAGGAACACCTAAAGCTACATGCCCAAGTGAAGAGGAGCCAACCAAACCATCATTGTGGGAAAAGGCCAGAAGCACTAGGCAGGAGTCAAAGATGTTGAACACGTGTGCCCGGATTGAGAACGGGATAAAATCCACCAAGGATGCCATAGTAGAACTAAAACTTGGCCTGTCCATGTGGGAAATGCTAATTTTGAATGCGTTAAACATCTTGATAATCCTGACATCATTATCTAAGTAGGAAGGGGAGAAGATCCTTCCCACCCATGCCAGGGACGCCCTGAGACTGTAACCCACCACCGCATTATGAATGTCCTCTAAGGATGCAAAATCTTCCCAGACCAGCTTCTAAATCACATGCATAAACTAAACATAATCTCAGAAAACATCATAAAAATTAGACAAAAAAACTAATAAAATCTGCAAATGAAAGATACACCTAGGAGAAGAGGGAACCAACACATAATCCCCGATGATTTGCCAAATTGTCGAGACAACTTCTTCAGGTAGAGGCTTGAAAACCACCCAAAAATGATGGTGGAGGTAATCCCCAGTCATTGGACACTCCCAATGCTGGATTGGCATGCTAATACATAGGTTAAGTGCCCTATATTCCATGGTTGACATGGCCCGCAAATGTCGAAAATAGTGGAGACACAATGAAATTCCCAGCTTGAAATGTGGATTAATAAGGGACGAGGTAGTGCCCAAGAAATAGGTTGATAAACATAAAGGGTGATGACATCCCCCAATGTCATGCCTTGTGTGACATATAGCAATCTGTACTTTAAGCAAAAAATGTTATTTCCCAATTAAGTTCACACAGAAACTTAGGGAACTAATGTACACCAACTAAGCATGAGCAACCCCTTGATAATAAACCTCACTCGCATGAGGGGATGTGAAAAGACCACCTAGCTATCAAAAGATATAAGACCACTTACCGCAAACCTAGAGAGTACATAGCTTGTTAGTTAATGATTACGACCTGATACTTGCCCTTGCTATGGTTTTACTTCCTTAAGAACCTAGGATTCCCCATTTGAGTTTAGCAAGGATGTGATAAGGCAGTCTTCCTACCAATGAATGTCTCCCAAGGGGAGATCTGCACCCTTATTCACCAACCAATCCACCAAGCTGTTTGCTTCCCTGAAGCAATGAGATACCACAAATTCCTCAAAGGATGGGAGGAGGGCCCATACCTCCTTGATGATGTATTGAATTTTCCAACTAGAGACTAAGAATTTGTTGAGAGTCGAGGTGATGATTTGAGAATCCCCTTCTATGTAGATCTTCTTAACCCCTAATGATATAGCCATACGAGTGCCCATGAGCAGAGCCCTAGCTTCAGCAATGTTGTTTGAACCAAAAGGAATTCTTGAGCTTCTAACTCCAATGAGGGTCGAGTTTGAATCCCTAAGAACACACCCCACACCTGAAATGCCTGGGTTGCCTCTAGAAGCATCATCAAATTTTAACTTTATAAAGGACTCCTCTGGAGGAATCCACTTAACATCTTTTCTTTTCTCTTTATTTGAAATTTTCCCTACCAAAACCCCATTAACTGGGATAACAATCAGGGGCCAGGAGTTTAAAATTTTTGAATCCTGAGAAGAAAAAAGAGAGGATACTAACTTTGTTCTCAAAGTGTATGCATTCACCATTTCTAAGATTGATTTATTCACTACCCCACACACCTGATAAACTGAACTCTTATCCTTTCTAAAGATTCTTTTATTCCTTTCCCACCAAATAGACCATGTAGCCACCACTGAGATCACTCTCCAGATTTGTCCAAAAAAGGAGTCTGAATTAGGAAGGGGCCATTGATTGAGAAGGTCCATCAAACTAGTTGGCAAAGGACCATGCCAACCCATTCTATTTAAAATCCAGTACCAAATTTCTTGGGCAAAGGGACAAGACACTAGAAGGTGGTTAGGGTCTTCCAATTGGGATTCACATAGCACACAATTAAAATTTTTTGCAATACCCAATCTTTGAAGGTGGTCCCCTGTTAGAATACGCTTGTGGATTGCCAACCACAGAAAAGAACCAGCCTTGGGAAGGATAGCAGTATGCCAACAAATTTCAAATAATTATAAATCTAAACTAATATATTTTTATTACTATTTGTAATTTCAAGAAAAGACATAATAATTAAGATAAAAAAAATAGAATAATATTCTATCATAATGCTAATACTAATAAAAAATAAAATAATAATTGAAAACAATATATAATAAACTTTTAATATCCTCATTATTTTGTAGGAAAAGTTTTAGTATCACCTATTTGGTAGAGTACAGTTTCAAATTTCTAGTAATATTTGGAGATACAATTTCTTTTATGAGAGCAAATACTTGTAAACCTGCAAGCAATGGAATTTTTTTTAGCAATACGTTTATTCTATTTGTAATGGAATATATGGAAAAGTTAGTTAATGAATGCACCTTTATTGTTTGTACAGTTAATTTTTTGTATTTGAAGGAATAGTATATGATAATCCCATCAAATGAGACTCTTCTTCTATTCGTCGAGCGACAAATTGGTTTTGTTACATTCTTGCATATCTTTCAAATGTGAACATTGGTTGAATGTAGAGGTTTGCAATGTTACACACTCATGAAATAGCTGTGAATGTTAGGCCTTTTCGACCTATGCTCCCAATGTCAATTTTTTCTCTTTGAAGTGTAAGGCCTTGTGACTTGTGTATTGTTAAGGCCCATGCCATTTTGAGTGGTATTTGATGGTGGATTCCACAACTTATTGGGAGCACTAGATTGTATTTTTGGTTCTTATTGTCCCAAGCTAGCCCCATGTACTTTTTAAGTTCAACAATGACAAAGAAAGGAAGTTGAGGTGTTTGTTCACCATCATTGTATACAATTACTTTGACTTGTCGAAGTGCTCCATTGAGAAGTCGAGTTTGTACCCATAAATTTGCATAGAGCATGACCTCTTGGTCAATGCATAAGAGGAGCTTAGATTGAAGTTGTTCATCTTCTGGGTTTGAGCATGGTAATCCTTTACATTGATTTGCATTAGAGGGGGAAACTAGCTTTGCTAATGATAGAAACATTTGTTTGTTGTGGAGTAAGACCATTTCATTTGTTGAAAAAATATGGATGGATGAAATAAAAGGAGTTTTTTCTTCTAATGTGAGTCTTGAACTTGATTGTGACATCAATAGTTCCCAATATGCAATTGTAGGTGTTGCATTCTATAAATTAGAAAGGAGTGAGCAGAATTGAATCTGAATTAGGCTATCTCCAATTTGGTGAAATATTTTTTCCAATGTAATCATTGTTGTGAAGCTATGCCATAGTGTGCCACCATAGGATCTTGAAGCATACATTGGGATATCTTTGACTGGTGGAAGTTTCCCCAAATTGCCAAATAGAACAATAGAGTGTACCCCAAAAAGAATGTGGCTCTAAGTAGAGAATGCTTTTCGTAGCCTTAGATCAATTTTTTGTAGTAACTTAGGACCAATGAAACTCATTTCATCTATTATAATATACTGAATGAAGTACATTATTTCTTGGTAGGTTGCAAGTTATTATCCTTGTAGGGGAACCATTTCTTTGATTGGTATTCAAAGGGCAGAATGAATTGTGGTGCCTTGTATGTTGATTGCTGCTACGCCTGTAGGAGTGAGTAATAGAAATGGAGATTGTCCATGAGATGTTGAATTGGACATTGTTGACTTTATGCTTGTGATAAGGTGTGACTTCCTAGTGCCTATAGTGCCTTGAACAATAATCTTAAGTGGTTGTTGCTGAAAAGTTGCATTTACATGTGCTAGGATAATATCACTTGCTTTTTGTTGTTGTGTAGACAATGTAGTTTATTTTTGGTGATTAAGAGCATGCGGGTCTTGAAATTTGAGGCGATTTGATTTTATGAAAGTACTAGCTAAATTTTTTTGCGATGGATTGTATTCTAAATTTTCCCAGTTATTGTTCAAGTCAATTTCATGACTTCCAAGCATGTTAAGATCATTTAGGTGGATAGGTATGCCTGGATATAATCCTGATAAGACCTACCATTTGTTAGGCATATTATCTTGCATATTATTTGCACTTATTTCTATGCTATTTATCTCATTTTTGTGTACTAAATCAAGGACTATCCGGCATACATGCCAAGGTTTGTATTTACTTTTGAAGTTTTCCCATTTTGTAACAATTTCAAGTGCTGAAGAGCCAATATCTGTTTGAAGGTTGCGAAATGGTTTGTAAAGAACTAATTCACTCCAACAAAAGGCTTCAAAACTAAAGTCATCCTTTGCAGGGATGGCTATGAAGCATGGAGAGACTCTAATAATAGCTTTGGTGAGGTGCTCTTTTGATATAATGTTTTTTTTAGAAACCCCAAATATCCATTTTTGAGTGGCTTCAATAAGTTATGATGCATCTAAATATGCAGGGCGTGAGATGTAAGCTTCAATATTGGTTGGGTATGTCACTGTTGTATTGGATGCAATCGATACATGTTGGATATTTTTTTGGTTGACATTTAAAGATAGAAATATCCTGCTAGATAGGGAAAGTGGTAGCTTGAGGAGGAGGTGGTAGGTTTCTTGGGTGCCAATGTCATGGTCAACAATATTTTCAAGAAGCACTCTATGAAAAGCGACTGTGGCAGGTTTATGAGAGTCAAATTTTGATGAAATGTGGGACAACATGGCATTGTATGTTTCAGATTTTCTCTCTGACTTTGCTACATATTTTGCAATGTATTTGAGGAAAACATCAAGGGAGAGGATGTGATGGAAATATACGTAGTCCCTCCAAATGGATAGTATTTATGGGTTGTGTAGGTTTAGGCAGTCATCATTAAGAGCAGGGATTTTAGTAGGTTGGCCATTAACAACGATACAAAGTTTTGAAATTTCTTGTGTACTCCAAGGGGCTTTATAAGGAAACACAATAGTAGGGCCTTTCATTTTTAGGCATGTTTGGAGAGAGCATTTTGTGTGTCGTTGCACATGGTTAACCAATTTACTATAGTCCATTACAGGGTCAACCAAACTAATCATACTAGTATCCATCAAACATGGGTCATCAAAAGGAGTTTGATGTTTTTTTTGGTTTCTCAATCGAATACTTTTTGGGTTCCAAGTAGGTACATATGTATAGATGAAGTAAAGTGCATTTTTTATAGATTGATATCATCCCATCATAATTTACCAATTTTTGGCGCTTCATGTAGCCAAATGAAACCATGGATATGAGATGAGCCTTTGTATTTCCATTCATACCTGAAAGGTTTTATATTTTTAAGGAAAATTTATGTTTAAATAAATAATTTGAGTGGGAGGAAGTGATAGTTATACCTATACCAATGATCTATTGCACCAAGAAGCTTGTCTAGTACCTCCTCACGAAATGCTATAAATCTATGATACATATAGAGTGCTACAAGGTGTGGATTTTGAATTATGTTTTGAATTCTCCATCTAGTCAAGTTATAGTGGGGTTTGTTGGTGTGGTGGATGGAACGGTGTTGTGCACGTTTGGCCATTTTGTATCTATTGCACTTAGGGCAAAGAACAAAGTTGGACATCCAATTTGAATGACCATGTCAATAAGTTCTCCTCTACGTTGATTCCAGAATGGTCGTGTCCCATGAATTGATGAGCCAAATCACATTAGTTGCTTAGAAAATTTGTCATCGAAGAAGTCCTTTAATCTTTGGTGCAAGTGAACAATTGTTGCAAACATAGAACCATCAAGTTGTTTACGAACAAAGACAACTGATGTAGCTTGACTTTGATGTCGTAGAAGGATATTTAGTAACAAGTATCTAAACCATGGGTGTTGGCTAAACCTATGATCATGGTAGCACAAGAGATGGTGAGCATATTCATGTAGTTTGACATCCTTTATATGTTGTTGTTTAAATGTGGCTTCTCCCTTTGGGAACAAAGTTGGGAATGACATTGCAAACAACCCTTCTATTGTGTATTCATTGATTGACAATGATGAAAAGGGCGGCCATTGTATGGATTGAGTTTGTCATCCTTCATCTAGTTGTAGCAAATATTCTACTTCTTCCATCTCCATACGTGCATTTGGTAGGTTTGAAACAAATGAAGTTTAATGCACATTTTCTTCCAATGTTTCTTCTTCTGTAACTTCACTTTCATTGGTTGCTATTTCTATAGGATCACTTGTTGAATTAGTTGAGTATAATAGGTTTGAAATGTCAATGGAATGAATTGGCAAAGATGATAATGCATATTCATCTACCTACACATATTTGTAATATGGATCATTGCAAATTTTATATTTTAATGCTTTGAATACACAACTTCTACTAACATAGAATTTGTATTGTTGATTCCCAATGTTTTCTTTGTTCACTAGAATTATGTCAAAGGCATCTATTGGCCTTGGCAAGAAAGATACAATCGTAGAAATATCTTGAGGGAAACATATAGTGTGGCCTCTATTTTTCAGTTATCCACCTCTTGCATAAGTAACTTGTAGGATATGGCTTATCCTTGCAATTAACATCTCCTCAATTTGAGTCAGAATTTGTAAACATTTAGGTTGCACACCAGGGTCCATAATATTCCATTTTGAAAATTAATTTCTATTTCTTTCTAATGAGAATCTATAACAAGTGGTCAAACCATTTGATTTCTTTGTTTTTATTCCTAGGTATTTTTCCATGCAAATTAAATAAGTTGAATTTTTATAAAGGTTATCCAATTTGTAATGGAAATTATCTCTAGCTATGTAGTAGTTTCGAGAGAAATGAGGAGTATATGGTTGGGCAGGTGGGATGAAGTGAGTAGTGCTTTCAATTTGAGGCAAACTTTCTTGTGGATGGTTTGATATAGGCAATGCAGGTACTATGGAGATGGATGGTTCACTTGCTATATTTTGATGATTGTCTCATCTTTTTTTGTTGATACAGTCTTTCATTGCTTGGTACCTTTCTCATCGCTTTTGATTAGTTTGATTTTTTTTTTTTTGAGAAAATAATTTTGTACATCCATTTTTATCTATATACCCAAATAAGGGAGATGCGATATAGATCTGCAATTAATATTTTTGAAATTAGATTCTTAGGTATTTTGAAAGATCTAATAAGATACTAAATATTTAACTACTAAAGTTTTCTAGGCAAAATGATTCTAATTTCTTACTTACATTCAAATTTTTGTCTTACTTTATTCAGTAAGAACACATCAATATGTAGCATAGAAAGAGAGAAATCAAGATTGTTCATTTCTTTTCAAAATAATTGCTAGCATCTAAGAAAAGGGTCATAGGTTTAAATGTGCAAATAATAAACATTGATATGAATTTGTGTTTCTTATTATTTATACGTATAGGAAATAGACAACTATTTTTGATTAAGTAAAACAAGTTTCACAGGGTTATTGAAACCCATAGTAACATAATAAAAGTAGTGAATAAGAGTTTAAAGCCTAGCATAAGCAAAGAAACTAAAGAAATAGGCCAAGGAAAAGCCGAAAGATAGGAAACCACAAAGAGGGCACTGAAAAAATAGAGAAAACAAAGGAACAGAGAAAAGAGCACCAGGGACCAGGACATGCAAGATTCTTGAGCATAGCAGCCATATTGGTTTTGAGAAGCTCCATCTTCTCGACTGTCTCTTTTATCTTATGGAAGTCATGGGAGCCATCATCCACCAGATTTTTCTTTGATTTGGCCATAGTTCTCTTGCTTGAACCTTCATTTGGCTTCTCCTTGTTGCCGTTATTGGTCATCTGCTCACCCTTGCTATCAATCTTCTCTTCCATATTATCAATGAGGAGCTTGCATGCTCATTGAGGCTTTGAGTATGTTGAAGTTTTGCTCTGCAATGCCTTTGAGGGTTTCCTCTAGGATATTCATTCTTTCTTCCTATTATACACTGAGTTTGTGCCTTTGTCTCAAGCTCTCTTGGTCTTGATAACTCAGTATAACATGGGAATCATCTCTAGGTTATGGGACCTTTGCTAAATCAGATGAAACCTCTAGGTTCTAGGCTGGCTCCTCTTGGATAATCACCTTAATTTTCTTCTAGACATGAAAGTAAAATTTTGAGGGAAAGGGATAGAAGGAATGCTTGTAAGGGAAATGACTTGAAAGCAAACTACCTACTAGGTGATGCACCAAAACTAGGGTTTGGATCTCAGTATGTAGGAATGAAATCAATGAAAAGCTTAGGTCTAGTAGGTCACAACCTACTGAATAGGCTTGCATAAGTATTTCATAAGAGGGCATGGGAATAGGACACAACTTATGACCTGCAAACAGACATTCACTTCTACAACTCGGTGTAGGATTCAGACAAGACTATTAAGGGGGGGAAGTATACCCACAAGAACATCTAAATCAGATCAAACACAGTAACACACAAAATTGTAGAAAGCAAGAGGGATCAGGAACCCTAAAATAATCACTGAAAGCATGCATATACTTTGATCAAATAAGAGATAATCCAAACAAGGAAGCATAGAGACATGAAGGATTGTCACAAAATACCTCTGCAATATTTAAATCATCAATGGGAGAAATACAACTATATGAGCCAAAGGGTAGAAATGATACCACAGATGGCCTTTAAGAAAAGGTGAATTTTCTTCTACAAATTGTCCAACTCCTTGAGCACTAAGGCTCTAAAACTACAATATATACATACTCTTGCACACAGGCAAAAGTAAAAAACCTAACTAGGGTTACAAGATTTTACATAAAACATTCAAACCCTAAGTCTGTCACTTCTGATCATAAATGTATCTCTTGCAAATATCTCTACCGATTAGATATTCATCATTGAGTGTCCATCCCTGTACTATATCAACTCACAGACAAGCAACCTGGATTTATCTGCTTTCTTGCACAAAAGCCCTACCATGAATGCACTGGTTGGCACTTTCTTGATATAAGAATCAACCCAAGATGACCTCCCAGGCTTTATCATTGTCTTCTCTTACCTGCAAATGTCCTAGAGACATAAATTTCCTGAGCTACCTCACCGCTCGTGATCTGCAAATCAGATTTTGGCAAAAACCTCTCAGACACATTTGAATCTTTGAAAACTAATAGCTAACTAGCCATTTTAAAACATGTCCATCGATGTCTAATGCTTCCCAGTAGATGAATGGTCTAGATGCGTTGAAAAAAAATACTTAAAATCCCCGCCTGACAAGTCAAATGCCACCTAGGCAGTCAGCAGCCAATAAAAAATGAGCAAATCAACATCTCTGACAATTCCCTGGACCCACATCCCTGAGAACACCATTGGATTGCTGTCGCTATATCGCTATGATAACAATCAAGCACTTTGGATCCCTAGTATAACAATAACTATGAGATCTAACCACACTTTAATTACTTTAGAAACTCCTGACCCCACGGGCCGACTGACATCGGCCATATTACACATCAAACAACCAATCTAACTATGCCATTTCAGATACACATAGAAACCTTCTGACATTGGACCCACTGCTTGAGATACGGATCTAATGGCGGGCACATGATCTCATAACCCTAGAATATTCTTTATGCTTTTACGCTAGCCATTAAATCCTTATAGATCGGGACCCTACTGACACATCAATCCACCTGGAAATCTTCATCATCATTCGATGGCCAATCAAAAGCATGCATGTCAGCAATACATGACACTAGGACCACCTGACATATCTCTTTATTCTGACCAATAAGAACTCGGCAACTCATCTTGACTTGGCACCAACCCACTAACAAGTCTGAACACTTTGGCAAATCTGACAGCTGGCACAAGATCTCATACTTTGACACAAACCTTTGTAAAGATACACCAACTGTCAATCTTCTGTAGATGTCAGAGCTTCCTGACCAATGAAAGGTCCCGACCCCATTGACAACCTACCAAATCGGACACCGCCGATGAATTAGGAGTTGCCAAATTGGATGAGGTGGTGTCGGTCCCACTGACACACTAAAGTACTATAGACATGGAAGATCTAACGGTCATCTTAAGATCTCAAGCTTTGACCCCAGCCTATGTGAAGATATGCCAGCCATTGGATCCTTCTAACCAGGACCCCACTAAAGTGACCACTGGACTTCCATGCGAATACGCGACTGAAGAAAAGCTAACCGTCGCTAGGTTGCAAGAAGTTAAATGGTGACTAGGAAATACTTAGCGATTATGAGAATTGATGTATTCGCTAAGTCACTGAATAAAAAGGGGACCACCAGAAAGAAATAGAGAGTTGGTGACTGGGCCAATAGGAAATTAGCACACATGGGAAATGTAAATCTTTAGTGGCTGAAAAAGGTAATGAAGAATTATAATGGGCCAAAGGTTTTTGAGGGTTTTAAAAGGTTCCCAACACAATGACTAGTTTTATGAATATTTTGACCTGCAAACCAGGGACTTGAAATAATTGCAGAGGCCAGGAAACAAAACATGAGGTCATGAAATTTTGCAGAGTGCTTGGCAGGGGCAAAACAAGAACCTAGGAATAGGTTTAGCCAAATTTGCATGGACATGAAAATTAGGATAACATTTTGGCAATTTCTGTTGTATGTTAGCCTGCTAGACATAGGAAACTAGTGACCTTGAACATCCATTGGGCATGGGGGCATTCTGAACAAAACTCAAAAATATCTAGAGAGGCAAAACTGGAACTGTGCTCAGAGCACTTCTTGGAAAATAGGGAACTAAACTAGAAAGAAAGGAAAGGAAAATAGGGGAACTTTACAAAAATTTACAGAGGTGTTAACCTCAAAATAGGGCTTCAGGTGGAAACCATTAACTGAGATAGGCAAGGTATCTCCTTCCATATTTGATAGTTGAAAAGCATTGGAGCCCCTGCATTCTATGATTAAAAATGGCCCACCCCAAAAGGAGTCAAATTTTGTGTGCCTACCAGGTCTTGACCTGAACTCATCCCACTTGAGGACTATGTCTCCAACCTTGAAATCCCTAGCTCTAGCTCTTCTATTAAAATTCTTCTTTGTCTGAATCTGATGGAATTCCATATCTTTCATGGATTTATCTCTGAGTTCTTCTAATTCTATCAATTGAGCATATCTGATCTATAAGGGATCCTTTTCATCAAATAGGGCATATTGAGTAGCTAAGTCTAGAGCTAGTAATTCTATTAAAATGGACAATTTAGCCTCTTTGCCATACACTAACATGTAAGGAGAATTACCAATGATTTTCTTTGGGGTAATTCTATCTAACCACAAGGCATATTTGAGCTTTGTGTGCCAATCTCTCTGATTCTCTTAAAGAGTCTTCTTGATTATCCTAACCAAATTCTTATTGGTGGATTCTGCCAAGCCATTGCCTTGGGGGTAATAATTGGAACTAGTATTCAGATAGATGCCATTCTTGACTGCCCACTGTGAGGCTTTAAGACCTATGAATGCCAAGGCATTATCTGAAATGATGGAATCATGAGTGCCAAACCTATGAATTAAGTCATCATAAAAGCTTAGGACAACACTCTCATTGGCCTCTTTTAAAGCAATTGCCTCTATCCATCTGGTGAAATAATCAGTTACAGTAATTATCCATTTATGGCCTACACTAGAAGGAGGATTAATCATGCCAATGAAATCTATACCCCATTTCATGAAGGGTTGCTCCGTTCTGACTGGCTGTAAGGGTAAGGCTACAAGCCTTTCTTTTCCTACAAACATGGCACACTTGATGCATCTCCTGACATAATCATGACTATCCCTAAAGATAGATGGCCAATAGTATCTAGCTCTCATGATCTTAAAAGTAGTAGTCCTAGGAGAAAAGTGACCTCCAAAAGGTCCATCATGAAATTTAAATAGGATGTCTACTACCTTTTCTGAATCTATGCATCTCAAAAGGACACCATTGTGATCCTTTCTGAAAAGAATATCATTAATCAGCACAAAAGGAATAGATTGTAACCTATAATACCTCCTTT
The DNA here is from genome assembly GCA_027943335.1 of Chamaecyparis obtusa. Lineage (NCBI taxonomy): Eukaryota > Viridiplantae > Streptophyta > Pinopsida > Cupressales > Cupressaceae > Chamaecyparis > Chamaecyparis obtusa. The sequence goes on along the minus strand of BSBK01008363.1, from coordinate 488,057 downwards.
TTGCTGAATCCAAACCTGTAGGACATTGTCCTATCTTCAAGTAATTGATCATATTAGGCAATCGGCTTGTTTCCTTATCTTGTTCTTCTGTAGGATACACCACCAGAGATGCATCCATTTGCTTTGATTTATTTGAACTTTCATCCTCTGCCAAATGTTCACAAAGACCTCTTCCTCTAACCAGCTTGGTAATTTGAATATCAATGTCATATTCCATCACCTTGGTGATCCAACCAGCTCTTTTCTCATTTAGGTCTTTGGAGAGCAAAAATTCTTTGACACTTGGATGGGTAACTTTCAAATTACCTTGCTATGAGTCAATAGATATCTGAACATTTTAAGACTCTTTACCACAACAAGTACATGTTTCTCTACAAAGGAGTACCTTTGTTCATACTCTTCTAAACCTTTGCTAAAGAAAGAAATGGGTTGCTCCAATCCATCTAAATTTTCTTGAGTCAACATTGCAGATATGGCATCATGACCTCCATAAGCATAAAGGATGAAATCCTTACTGAAATTTGGGTTTAAGAGAGTAGGGGCCTTTGTTAGGGCCTCTTTGATAGCTTGGAAGTTAACTTTTCCCTCTTTAGTCCAATTGAAAGTTGAACCTTTCTTCAACATGGCTGTCAAAGGTTTGAGTAAATCTGCAATGTTAGGCAAGAATCTCCTAACAAAATTTATCTTCCCTATGAAAGATTGGAGACCTTTCCTATGATGTGGTAGGGGTAGCTCTAAGATAGATGCAATTCTCTTAGGATCCACTATAATTCCTTCTTTGGATACTACATATCCTAATAATTTCCCTTCATGAACTGCAAATACACATTTCTTGGGATTAAGAGATATCCCAAATTCTCTACACCTTTCAAAAATCTTTCTCAAATGTTTGATATGATCTACTGCATGCTTTGAATAGATAGTTATATCATCCAAGTAGACCGGGACAAACTTGTACATTAGGCTCTTAAAGGCCATATCCATTTCCTTTTGAAATGTAGCTCCTGCATTTGACAAACCAAAGGGCATCTTTTGATAAGCCATGGTTCCCCACTTGGTTGTAAATGTAGTCTTATATTGATCCTCTTCACTAACTAAGATTTGATTGTATCCTGAATAGCCATCCAATAATGAAAATCTCTCAGATCCAGAGACACATTGTAAGATTTGTTCCATGGAGGGTAGTGGATGGCGGTCTTTTAATGAGGCCCTGTTAAGATCCTTGAAGTCAACACATAACCTTAGCTCCCCATTCTTCTTCCTGATAGGAACAAGGTTGGAAACCCAAATAGTATGCTTAATGGGGTAGATGATACCACTTTATATCAATTTGAGCACTTCTTTATGCATAAGTGGCTCAAGCTTGGGATTAATAGGCCTTTGCTTTTGCCTCACTAGTTTGGCATTTGGTTCTAACTCAATAGTGTGCTGAGAAAGGGAAGGATCAAAACCCTTGAGGTCTTCATATTGCCATGCAAAAACATCACTGAATTCTTTGAATAACTAAGTATAAGATTGTTTCTCCAATTCAGTGTTTACCTTTCCAAATTGTAGGCTCTTACTTGGTTCCAACTCTAGTTCAACACAATGTTCTTGCTAGACTACCAAGCCAGCTTTGCTTTTCTTAACTTCATCATCCTTGTTGAAGACAGTCTCTAAAGTAACAAGACCTCTAGGAATCTTATTGGATTTCAATTGTATCACTTGATCACCATAGTTTTATGATAGCCTATCTTGATTATGTTCTGAAAAAACATCTTCTTCAAACAAGAACTGCAGAATTTGTTCATCATTGTCAAACACTTGCCAATTGACATCATTATCAGGAATAGATGGTCTGAAAATCACTTTGATATGTTGTTGATCCACTTCTTTTGAAATGCTATTTGGAATGTCATACTGAGATCCAACAAGAACTAACCTATCTGCATTTTGATTTAACTTTCTAGGGATAGCAACAATATTGAAAACAAGGAAATCTTCGATTGCATCCCAAACTCTATGTTTGTATGCTTTCATGGTGTCATTCTTGGTTTCACTTATCCCTCTCACTTGGCTGACAACTAACTCACTATCACCATAAAATTTTAAGGCCTTAAGCCCTCTTTTTCTAGCCCATTCTAGACCATTGACTAGACTTTCATACTTTGAAGTGTTTCTAGTGCAGAAGAAACTAAATCTAAAGGTAGTATAATACCTTTCTCCTTTTGGGGACACTAACATAACACCACCACCAGAACCATGTCTACTTCTAGCTCCATCAAAAAATAGTTCCCAAACCTGATTGCTCTGATCTTCTGAATCAGTGTTCTTTTTGAGAAGGCTTGGCTCTATGACCCCACTTTCTTGTATTAAATAACTTCCCAAACCAAAATCCCAAAAAAGATTTTCTTGGGCTTCTGAAGCTCTTTCATCTAGAAAAATATCAGGGATACTTTCTATCTTTGTGCTTGCTTCACTAATAGTTTGGAAGTCGTTGTTATCAAATATAGGGCAATTTACATTGATGGCATTAGATACATATGGTTCTATATGGTGTGCTACGAATGGTTCTAACTTGATGGTGACCTTAGTCCCATACCTTATATGAAATAGCATGTGAGACTAGTCAGAAGATAGGTAACCTCCTATCTTAGCTGTAAACTCCCTTGAAAGACATATAGCAAATAATGTAGGGAGATCTATGATATATATATCAAGGAGGATTGAGAAATTGGGACTAGCATGCAGGATTAGACTGGTATCCTTAGCCACACCTATAGTATTGAATAAGGATCCATCAAGTTGGCTAACCTTCTTTTGAAAGGGTTCATACCTTAGTCCTAATTGGTCAGCTACTTTCTTGGGCATCACAGTGCTAGTAGCTCCACTATCTACCATACAATTATGTACTAAATATTTTCCAATGATTAAAGATACATAAAAGGGAGGTGGCTTTGAAATCCTACCTTGTGAGATATTAACCTTGGAGTTGCTACTTGGAGCCTCCTTTTCTTGATCAATGTTAACCAACACATGGCTTTGCAGCTTCTTTTGTAGGTTGAGGAGTTGCTACCTCTGTCATGGCCTTCTTCAAAATTTTAGGTTGTCCTGGAAGAGCCAAAGAGTCCCACATGGACATGGTGACATTCACCTTCTTCATGTTGTCTATAATATTAAATGGTGTCACAGTGTGTACTCTCTGTTGTATCTTTGGCATGATGGGCTCCACCTCTTTGGAATGTTGGCCTTCCTTGCTTGCAATGACAGGAGTCTCCTTAGGTGTGATGGGATTAGTTTTCTATAGTGGCTCTACAGATGTAGTATCCTTGGCATTAGAATCTTCTCTCTCCATGTCCTGAGCTCTTCTTTTTTCTCTTGTATAGGCAACAAAAGCGGCTTCATCATTGACTCCATTAAAGTCTAATTGCTCCCAATTGAAAAGAGCAGTCTCTTTTTCTTGTGATTCTGGTTGAGGCATTGAGTCACTGGATGAAACCTCTGATTGAGCTTGTGAGGAAATGGGTTGAAGGCTAGGAAAAATGGGCATTGGAGACCTTCTAGCAATCCTGCCTGCTTGGATTAAACATTTTTCAGCCCTAACAGCTATGTCAAAAGCCTAGGGTAATCTGTCATTTGTTCTTGAGGGTCTCTCTTAATAGTTGTTAACTGCTCAACTAGAGACAAGTTATCTGATTTATCCTCAAAATGTTTACTTAATGCATCCCCTAACTCATCCCAAGAAGTAACAAAACCAACAGTTAGAGTTCTAAACCATTCTAGAGCCTTACCTTTTAGAGAGGCTACTAATAACTTTGTGGCCACATCTTCTTGAGTAATGTTGTGTATGCTGCATATAGTGGTCACATCTCTTATGTGCTCAAAAGCAGTTGTCTACCCTTCACTAGTAAAATTAGGTATACTCTTAAGTGCCACCAAGGGAATGTCATGATGTTGAGAAAAATTCAATGGGCTACCTTGGTTGAAAGGTGCAAAAGAAAATGGTATAGCCATTGTAGGTGTTAGGATCTGAAGGTTGACAATTATGTGAGCTGTATTTGCTGCTTGATTGGAATCCTCCTCTAGATCTCTGGTTAGAGATCTGCCTCTTCTTTTGGAGTGAAAGGGAGAAGGTCTCCTTTCTAGGGTGTTAGGAGGTGTAGATCAAACTCTCCTTGCAGGGGATATTCTTTGAGTTTTCCTACCTTTATGACTTCTTCTTGAGGGCAACTCTAAAAATTGGGTAGGCTTTGAGCTTCTAGTCTCAATCTTTCTCATAAAACTTTGAACAAGGTAGCCTCTGATCTTTGAATAGTGGAGTCGCCAGATATACTTGGTAGAATGACTTTTGAAAGCCTATTTTATGCAATTTGCATATCAGAGATAGCATATCTTTAACCTATGAACTTCTTGTGTAGTCCCATCAGGCGTGCCAGAATTGTTATACACTAGCACCAAGGTGGGGTGTACTTGAGCTTGAGTCTATACTGATAGTCCTTGTGTATTGAACTCTTTAATCCTTTTGTAGATGAACCAACAAGAGCACCTTTGAACATTAATTTGATCTTTTACTAGTCCCACCAGGCATGCCAGAATTGTTATACACTGGCACCAAGGTGGGGTGTACTTGAGCTCAAGTCTATACTGATAGTCCTTGTGTATTGAACTCTTTAATCCTTTTGCAGATGAACCAACAAGAGCACCTTTGAACATTAATTTGATCTTTTACTAGTCCCGCCGGGCATGCCAGAATTGTTATACACTGAGTTTGCACCTTTGTCTCAAGCTCTCTTGGTCTTGATAACTCAATATAACATGGGAATCATCTGCAGGTTGTGGGACCTTTGCTAATTGAGATGAAAGCTCTAGGTTCTAGGTTGGTTCCTCTTGGATAATCACCTTACTTTGCTTCTAGACATGAAAGTAAACTTTTGAGGGAAAGGGATAAAATGAATGCTTGTAAGGGAAATGACTTAAAAGAAAACTACCTACTAGGTGATGCACCAAAACTAGGGTTTGGGTCTCAGTATGTAAGAATGAAATCAATGAAAAGGTCAGGTCTAGTAGGTCACAACTTACTGAATAGGCTTGCATAAGTATTTCATAAGAGGGCTTGGGAATAAGACACAACTTATGACCTGCAAACAGACATTCACTTCTACAACTTAGTGTAGGATTGAGACAAGACTGTTAAGAGGGGGGAAGTATACCCACAAGAACATCTAAATCAGATCAAACACAGTAACACACAAAATTGCAAAAAGCAAGAGTGATCAGGAACCCTAAAATAATCACTAAAAGCATGCATATGCTTTGATCTAATAAGAGATAATCCAAACAAGGAAGCATAGGGACATAAAGGATTATCACAAAATACCTCTGCAATATTTGAATCATCAATGGGAGAAATACAACTGTATGAGCCAGAGGGTAGAAATGATACCACAGATGGCCTTTAAGAAAAGGTGAATTTTCTTCTACAAATTGTCCAACTCCTTGAGCACTAAGGCTCTAAAACTACAATATATACATACTCTTGCAGGTAGGCAAAAGTAAAAAACCTAACTAGGGTTACAAGATTTTACATAAAACATTCAAACCCTAAGTCTATCACTTCTGATCATAAATGTATCTCCTAAAAATATCTCTACTAATTAGATATTCATCATTGAGTGTCCATCCCTGTACTGTGTCAACTCGCGGACAAGCAACCTAGATTTATTTGCTTTCTTGCACAAAATCCCAGCCATGAATGCACTAGTTGGCACTTTCACAAGACAAGAATTGACCCAAGATGGCCACCTAGGATTTATCATCATCTTCTCTTAACTACAAATGTCCTAGAGACATAAATTTCCTGAGCTACCTCACCGCTTGTGGTCTGCAAATCAGATTTTGGCAAAAACCCCTCGGACACATTTGAATCTTTGAAAACCAATGGCTATTCAGTCATTTTAAAATGTGTCCATTGATGTCTAACATTTCCTGGTAGATGAACAGTCTAGATGCATTGAAAAAAAAATACTTAAAATCCCCACCTGACAAGTCAAACGCCACCTAGGCAGTCAGAAGCCAATAAAAAATGAGCAAATCGACATCTCTGAAAAGTCTGTAGACCCACGTCCTTGAGAACACCATCAGACGGCTGTTGCTATACCGTTGTGATAATGATCAAGCACTTTGGATCCCTGGTATAATGACAGTCATGAGATCTAACCATGCTTTACTTTAGAAACTCCTGACCCCACGGACCCACTGACATCGGCCACGTTGTACATCAAACAACCAATCAAACTGCACCATTTTAGATACAAGTAGCAAGCTTTTGACATCGGACCCACTACTTTAGATACCAATCTAACAGCGGGTGCATGATCTCATAACCCCAAAATATTCTTTACACTTTTATGCTAGCCTTTAGATCCTTATAGACCGGGATCCCACTGACACATCAATCCACCTAGAAATCCTCATCATCATTTGGTGGCTAATCAAAAGCATGCATGTTAGCAATACGCAACACTAGGACCACCTAACATATCTCTTTATTTTGATGAATAAGAACTTGGCAACTCATCTTAAGCTGGCATCGAACCCACTGACAAATCTGAACACTTTGGAAAATCTGACGGCTAGCACAAGATCTCATACTCTGACACAAACCTTTGCGAAGATACGCCAACCATCAATCTTCTACAGATATCAGAGCTTCCTGACCGATGAAAGGACCTGACTCCAGTGACAGCCTACCAAATTAGACACCACTGATGAATTAGGAGCTACCAAATTAGATGAGGTGGCATCGGTCCCACTGACACACTAAAGCACTGCAGACATGGAAGATCTAACGGTCGTCTTAAGATCTCAAGCTTTGACACCAGCCTATGCGAAGATACGCCAGCCGTTGGATCCTTCTAACCAAGAACCCACTAAAGTGACCATCGGACTTCCATGCAAATACGTGACAGAAGAAAAGCTAACCATCGCTAGGTCAAGAGAAGTTAAACGGTGACCGGGAAATACTTAGCGATTATGAGAATTGATGTATTCGCTAAGTCGCCGAATAAAAAGGGGATCGCCGGAAAGAAATAGAGAACTGGTGACTGGGCCAATAGAAAATTAGCGCACATGGGAAATGTAAACCTTTAGTGGCTGGAAAAGGTAATGAAGAATTATAACGGGCCAAAGGGTTTTGAGGGTTTTAAAAGGTTCCCAACACAACAGCTAGTTTTATGAATATTTTGACGAGTAGACCAAGGACTTGAAATAATTGTAGAGGCCAGGAAACAAAACATGAGGTCATGAAATTTTGCAGAGTGCTTGGCAGGGGCAAAACAAGGACCAGGGAATAGGTTTAGCCAAATTTTCTTGGATATGAAAATTAGGATAACACTTCCATGTGACCAATCCTAGACTCCAGGCTTTGCTTGTACTCTGTGGATTTGTAGTCCTTTTCAACCATGCTCTAGATTTTGTCCTTGAGGTCTTCAAGTTCATGGAAGAGCCATTTGAAGGACCTAAACTAGTCCAACTTGCTGCTCTTTGCATTATTTAGGAGGTTCATCTCCATTTCCCTAGCCTTGTCATGGAGGACAACCAAAGCAGAATCAATTAGGTCCTCCTTTTGAATTCTGCCATCACTGCCCTTGAGGATTTTAGGGTTCTCAACTTCCCTAATGACCCCCATTTGCATGGTGTTCATGTTGAAATTCCTCCACACTTCTTTACCTTTTCTTGAGTCACGACTATGATACTCCCCATACTAGGTTTTTTCTTCTTCTGAGTTCTCTTGTGAATTAGGGGAATGGGTGGAGGGGTTTCCCTGATCAAGGTTGGGCTCATCGATGTTGGGGTCTTGATATTTATCTTTGGCCCCTAAAGGGGGAGGGGGAGAGTTATCATCATTGATGGTGAGATCAACCGAGAGACAACCCATAGACTCCTTGGTTTTGGTATTTTCCCCTTTAACAAGAACCTCCTTCTTACTGGTCTCTCCTTTGGGTTTTCCCTCCTCATCATCAGTGTTGAAATCTTCATCATTGTCATTGTAATCCTCATCCAAGGGAATATCCTTCCTGGCCTAATTTTTGCTAGGTTTATCTTTTTTGGCTGAGCTCGAGCATCTCTTTTTTGAAGAGGACCCCTATTTCAGATTCTTGATCTCTTCTTCCTCGTTATCCTCAGAATGCATTTTGTCAATATTTCCTTTTGAGGGGATATAATCTGACCAGAAGCTTCACTTTTATAATTTTTCTCCGCTATCTCCTTTCCCAAAATTTGGGCTTTAAAGAATTAGTAAACTAACATTAAGAGGCCCTCATGCAAAGCAAGGCTAGCAATGTTCTTATCCTTGAATCAATTTACATTTTCATTTATTGAGGAATATAGATAGAAAGGGATGGAGACCTTCATACCATGCCTGAAATGGTTTAGTAGAATAGAGTGATAGGTTCTAATTCTATCAAACCTTGTGTCTAGAGTGACATAAGTGATAAGGGCCTTAAGAACATACTTCCACAACATCTTTGTTCCCTTGCCCTAGTAGTAGGTTCCCATCTTGACTAAGGCTTTCTTCTCATCCTCGTCTCTCACGAATTCATTGACAGCATTGTCAGAGATTTTACGGTCCTTGTAAAATTTTTTGCCAACTATTGGAATACTAGTAACCTTGGAAATAACCTCCTCAGTGACAGTGAAGGTCTTACCCTCTATCTCCACACTCCCTTCATTCCTACTTTTCACAAAGATGTTAGTGACAACCTTCTTTCCACCATGGAGCCTTTCGATGAAGGTAGTAATTTCCCCTTCCTATAGAGTGTTCCAAACCTTAGTGCATCTCTTCCACTTTGTGCTATCATTCTCGGGCTCCCTTCTATGTCTTTCCCCCACCATCTTTCTAGCCAGGATTTGGGTGTTTCTCTGGTAGTGCTAAGACCTATTATTTTCAGTCTCTCTAGCTTCGATCATTCTTATCTTTCTATTTCTTTCCTTTTGAGCTAAGATGCCTTTTTTGGGAATGAATACCCAAAAAGTGTGCTGAGGGGATGCAAAGTAATGAACCTTTCTATCCCTCCAGTACTTGTCATTAATAGAATGACACTTCCAAAAATCCCCGTTACTTATCATTATTATCTTTTATGATTCCCTCCGTACCTTGGAGTCTGTCCCTATCAAGAAGTTCCTTAACTTCACAAGGGAAATCTCCATCGTAATGCCAACTCCTCTTAGCTTCCTTTTTCACTGCTAGGTTGGCAAACCACTCATCAACACTATTTGCTTCCCTGTACACATGGGAAATGTGAACTGCTTCAAAAGAGTTAAGGATGATGCGTGTTTCTTTGATCATGTTGGATATAGACCATGACAGGGATTGGTTCTGATTTAAGCAGTTAATGATATTCATGGAGTCTCCTTCAAGCCAGAGCTTCTTGATCCCTATATCACAAGCCAATTTGGTGACTTGGAGGGCCATGCTTTCTTCAGAAAAATGGTTAGTTTGAGGACTAAGAGGTAAGATGACAACCGCTAACTTGAATCCAAAGTTGTTCCTAATAATTCCTCTGCTACCAGCCTGGCCAAGGTTCCCTTTGGTAGCTCCGTCAAAGTTGGCTTTGGACCAACTAGCCAAGGGGCAACTCCAGGTACAATTCTTTCTTTTCTCCTGAGCCACGTCCTGGACCTTTCCTACAAAATGATTAGTACCTCCATAGTAATAAAAGTTTTCCTTCATAGTAAATTGGATCTTTTCAAAAATTATTTTAGGAGAAGAGAAATCATAGAAAATTTATTTGTTGCATTCTTTCCAAACTCCCCAGCAGAAGTGAGGGAGAATCCAAGAGAAAAAAAGGTAGAAGTCTAAATTAAAAGTGGTGAAATCCCATTGAGAAAATAGATCTTGGAAGGATAGGGGAAAACACCAGGATAAGTCCAGGGTAGAGAGGATGAGATAAAATCAAGATAGACAACTGTTGATAGACTTCTATTGAAACATATAAAATCAAGATAAAGAGGAGAATGCAAACATTTTTGTATATTAATATTTTCTAACATTTTAGAAAAGTTGGTAATAAATGTATCCAACATATTTTGACATTTTGAGTAGGAAACAAATGGGAGTCTACCAACAACAAAAGGGACATGTATTGTAGAGTATTATCTTCAAGTCTATGGGAAAAAGCTGAACATAGCTCATAGTAGTAGAAACTTTTATACACATAAATGTAACTGTACATAATAAGGTTCAATTGTCTATTTTATGCAACCTTTAGTGTTGTGAAAATAATGCTCTGTGTCTCTTCTCCTTTGATATGATTCATTTTGATGCTAAGCTCGAAGAGAAATTGACAATTGTTAACATTCTCCAAGATTATTTTTGTGGCATCAGGCTTAGCTAGTGGTAGTTGAAATGATTTTGCAGGGACCCCTAACAAATCAGTTGACAGTCCTTCAAATGTAGTAACTTTAATAAATTATCTCATTTCATCTTCCAAGTCCATGTTGAGGATGTAGTTGTAAGCACAATTAGAGAGTTTGGTAGAACATTTGGGGCACCAGAATTTGTTGGTGGAAGAATGAACAAATTTTTTTTTACATTTTTTTCGTCCACAATTAGTGGACAAGAAAGGTAGTAAAATTTTTCCAAGTGCAACTTTGTAATAGTAGCCTTAACACAAACAAGGTGTGAAGTGGAAAACCTTTGATTGGCAATAGTAAAGATATCAATTAGATTTACAAAGCTATGCGGAAAAACATTGCCTTTGGTAAGGATACAAAAGGATGGTCTTTTGCTATAGATGTATACCATATTTTCAATGCAGATGCTTCTGACAAATTTGGATTGGTTACAACAGAGATTGAAAAGGTCCTATTTAGTTTATTTCCATTCCATGATACTAGATGTGTAACTTTGAACAAAATAAAAACCGGGGTCTGTTGTACAAACATATCAAAGATTTTCTTACGGTCATTTTCATATTGGTGGCCCCAAAGTGTAACGTCTATGGTACAATTTGACATATCTTTGATTTTCACTATACATTTCTTTGTCTCGCTGCCATCTCTTTTCCATATGGTTGATGAAGGAGTAAAGGATACAAGTATGCCAATCACATCTACAAGGGAGTTTAGGGGAAATGTATCTAGTGAATCTATGCTCTTGAAATGGTAGCTATGTTTGGGTATTTTATAATTTGGGGCACGTGGAAGGAGATATTGTTGATGAGTTTATGAGGTCTACTACATATGGGTTTGTTGAACTGCTATATTTTGTATTGCTTAATGTGATGCTATTGGTAGAGATTTTGTATAGACAACTAGGGTGAATTATATCATAGAACTGATCGACTTGTTCATTAAAACAAGAGACATGGATTTCAGAGCTATCTTTTTCAATGAATTCAAAGCCAAAAAATTTCCCACCATGGGAAGAATTTTTGTATTCGTGGATCTATGTTTTCTCTAAGGCTTTTCCCTCAATGGACCAATACTTGTGGTATGGAATCAATGATTTTATGGGGACTGTTTGGAAAGGAGCCATGTTTTAGAGAAAAAACTCTGTAGTTGGGGAAGACCCTGATGCATCTCCAGATGTGGGTATGTGCAAGATCATGTTATGCCAAAAAGTGGCGATGTAAAAAAGAAGTCCTAATTGATAGACTCTTTGAAAAATAACTATAACTTTCAAACAATATACCATTTTTAAAATTTGAAATATACATCACATTCTATACTTCACCTAATATAATAATAATAAAATATTCTTTCAATTTGATGAAGTTTAGGCTAAGTTAACGTGGTTAGACACGAGAGTTTTTGTATTGTGGAAAAGTTGTACAAGAAAAATCATAATCAATTATTTAATTGGAAAAAATTTACAAAAAAATATGTGTCACATCCGAACATGAGTCTAATAATTATATCTATAATCTTGTAAAATTTTTTTATCATTTGATTATGTTTAAGGTAGTCAGACATACACCTACTTATTATTTTTTTCTTGAAATTTTCGTACTACTACATTGAAATTTGAAATTTTCAACATGTAGAGTAATTATTTTTCAAAAAAGGACTAGTATCTTAGAAAATAAATTCAATTTTATACAGATTCTCTTCTTACATGTTTTTGATATAATATTTATAACTTGTTCAAATTTTTATGTCAACTTGCCTAAACTTGCTTTTCTGAATTTTCATTGAAACTTAAGGGCCTAGTTTGGCATACCATGATCTTGCACATACCCATGTCAAAGGTTGAAGGTAGTTAGTATCTTGAAGGAGTGGAATTGGAGATCTGACTATTGTTGAGTTGTTTGAAAGTATTTCAAAGTTATCAAGAAAGAGTGCCCTGCAAAGAAACGAGTTGGATAATTTAGATAGGAGACTTTGATTGAAAAAAAAGGACTCAGTATGGTAGGGGGCAAGAAAGAATGTATGTGAAGTTGTGGAGCATCTTGCAAGAATATTCCTTTAGGAAAATAATAGAGCCCCTTTGTAAAGCTTCTTCAATGACGAGATCCTTTAATTTTTTAGAAAGTAGATAAGAATGGGTGTGTGTACCATTTGAGAGTTTGACTCGGTATTTGGTTGTTACAGAATGAGGTTGTTGAATGGATTTTATAGATGTAACTTGCAAGTATGGGTCATTAATAGATGTGCTCGCTAGGATTTTTGCAAGTGCACCCATTGTTAAAGTCACCATTGCGAAGGAAAAAAGTTGGAGGAGTCTAGAAACTTGTAAGTAATTTTAGATTGTTTGGTTAGGTTGTGTCAAAATAGCTTTTTGTAACTTGTTTGGTTAGGTTGTGTAGAAATATATTTTTTAATAAAACATAACACATTGTTAAATAATTTGGTGATGTTCTTTTTATTTTGTATAGATTAAATTACTTTGTTACAATGATATAGAGACATTTTTTTTTGTAGAAGACTTGATATGATAAATTTTTTTTTATGTAAACAACCTAATGTAACAATAGTAAACCCAAGAACAAATACATTCTTGGAGGAAACTCTAAATGCTATAGAGTTTTTTCTTTCATTTATTGTACTCAAAATTTACATCCGTGCTTATAGATAGGTTACATATTGTGAAAATTGAAGCATTGTGGCTTACATTAGATAATTTATATAGGCTGTTGTTCTCGTGTTATATAGTAGGAAGACAAGAGGAATGATCACAGATTATTCAAATGCATCTCATATGCATGAATAATGGAGGGTGATGCACCATTTTTATAGTATTGGTCGTAATATATTTCTTTGGTGAAAGTGCATAACCCCTCAATTTTACTACAACTATTCAAAAGCTCTACGACATCCATTTCTTTGACAATGGGCAGAATATTGCATTGAGGTTTGAAGTTATGCACAATATCATGGTAGGTGGTTGAAAGAATCGAAGAAAGACTCTGGACATTTCTTTGAAGACATTTTGGTTTATTAATAGAACAACATGAAACTAGAAGTTTAGTGGTTACTTCTACTGCAACTACGAGACTGCTAACACTTTTAGTTGAATATCTGTTAAAGACTTGAATCATTCCAGGGGTATTTGCATTTGTTGTCATCTCTTGAAGTCAACAAATATAAAATTTGTATGAGTAGTAAGGAAAAGAATAATTAAATAGATTAAAAAAGAATACCAATGTTGAGAAAAAAAATTCCAAAACCTAAGCGTATATATATTAAATATATCTAATATAAGTGTATCTAATAAATATAAATAATTAATAAATATATTTAAATATTTTATTTATTTAATATATTACAATATAACTATAGTATATATTTTATAGAGGCTAAATTTATAACATAATAATTGAGAATGTTAGTTGTACTTAATACAGAAAAGCATGTTTATTAGAGAGGCATGAGTGAAATTAAACATTTGAATCTGGTTATCTTTATTTACCCTAAGTTTCCATAATTCAATTTCATTGATGCTAATGCTTTTAGCTCACCTTTAATTCTAATTTTCTCTGTTGTTAGTACTGTTTACTCACCATGGTTGGGTCCACCACTTTATGATTTTAATAACATATCATCTTCCTCATTTGTAGTAACTATAGAAATAATAATATATTATAAAAAATATATAATAAGATAATAGATATTATACTTATTATTTTTGTATTATATTATTAAAATAATAGAATAAGATAATAAATATTAAATAACTTTGGGGTGAACCCACAATAGTGGGTTACACTTTTTTGCCTGAACGGTCACCGAACTCTACATTTTGAAAAAAAACTTTAGATTTAGATGCATATTGTCATTAAACTGTTTGAAATAAGAAGATGAAGTAAATTAGAGTCTTTTAGGATTTTTGTCTAGATTCTAAATATATTTTTTATTTTAATTTTTTAATTAATTTGAATGGTTTTTTATTTCTCCCACGAAAACTAGTATGTTGTTGAAAGCGCTATTTTCAAAGAGTTACATTATTTTCATAGAGCATAATGTTTTTTCTAAAATAGATATTAATGTGGTTCTTTCAAATTTAGTTTTTTAACCTCCATACGGAGGGCATGAAATTGGTTTGATGATATTATCATGATTATTTCATATTTTATTAACGTTTGAAGTTGACTCAACTGTAATTTTGACATACCTTGACTACATAGCTTATAACTTGACGTGTATTTGTCCAATTTTATTTTTTATTTTTTTTATAGAAAGATAACTTCAGTACCTAGGGCATAGATATTTTTCAGAATTTTTTTTCTCTCATTTACTATTTTTCCATAAGCGTCAAACATAGAGGTAGACATATGGCGAAATATCTATGTTTAGTAAAACTAAAAATACAAAGTCATAATAAAATTAATATGTATTAACATTATAATCATTGGAAAGATTTTTCTCAGTAGTACCTTACTACATAGATAGTTTTGTCAAATGGATTCATTTAATTTCCCAAAAGATAAATTTGAAGTAATTTTTTGTCAGCATTTTAATAGGTGCGAAGGAGACTCCATTATAGGCATGAATGAGGAGTATAAATGTTATATCGATGTTTTTTTATCTAAGAGGCTTTGAGCTAACTATTTGTAATTAAATCCTTTAAATGGAACCTCTCAAGGCTTAAATCATCATATTTTATTAAAAATGTGTTATTTCAGCAAAACTCAGCATCTCTAAAAAAGTGTAACCCACTATTGTGGGGTCACCCTTTGATGAATGCAAGTTTTAGTACTATGAGGGAATGCACTCTAAAAATATCATGTATCAGATTCCAGACTTCAGTCCCAAGCATGGCTGGAGGTTTTCTCAATCCCACTCCTTCCTACCAGTGCTTGCACAGAGTTGGGTTTCTTATTCTTTGTAACACTATTTTGATCAATAAAATTTCTTGGCTTAGGCCTTTTACCAAAATATAAATATTAAATAGCTATTATTTCTATTATTATATTATTACTATATTAGATTATAGATGTTAATTATTTTTTAATTTATAAATAATATATAATAGTACTATACACTAGAATATTGAAAAAATTAAATAAATATTATGTTAATATTTTATTACTTTTTTTATTTTATAGTATCAATATGGACTAATTCAATATTAATGTTGTGATAATAATAAAAATAAGTTAATTATAATTTTGTTATAGATTATATTTTAAACATATAGAAAATAATAAAAAATATAAAGATATAAAGATATCAAAGTATAATAATAATAGAAATATTAATATAGAAGATAATATGCTAATAAATAATATTAGTTATAATATTATGATATATTAATGACAATATAATAAGACAAAAATAATAATTACACAAATTTATTTTATTATCATCATTAATTATAATAAATGACATTATTTATTATTACATAATTAATATCTCAATTTTCTAATAAATAAACAGTGCTAGTAATTTCCCTAAAGTTGATGAAAGGAAAGCTCATTATTTTTCACTGGCCTCTACTTTTTTCCCAGGTATATTGAAACAACTGTAGCCATAATGAATGGTTGGAACCTAAAATTCAAATATAAGTGCACTGCATATATTATAATGCTACTAAATTATCCATGGTTTATAGAATAGTGCCATTTGCCTGGGTATGTCTCAGGTAGGGAAACTTTTATGGTTTTATCATGTCTTAAATGTACCTGGAAATGGTCTTAAATATTTGCATGTATGGTAATGGTGTGGCTGATATTGATAAGATTGTGAAAGCTTATATGGCATGGCCTCCCTGTTAGGAACCCCTTTTTGATATATGTCTTAGGTATTAATAAATCGAGGCTAGGCTGTATATGCTTTGTAAATCATTCCACTATCTAATTAGAATAAAAGCATCTATCCTACATGTGTGGGGAAGTGGTAGTGACAGGTAATTGAGTGCTATATATTGTATTTGGAGCTGTGTAAAGTCAAGATGTGAAAAGTACATGTGCACACAATAGGCTTCCAAAATATTGACAACTGCATGGCATACACTTATTAGCATAGTTACCAGTTGTAAAAAATTGATTTATTCAGGAGTTACGAAGACTTGGAAATCTAGATTTCTTAAAAACAAATGATAAAATTTATATAGGAATTGAAAGGTCTAAACTTATTCAGACAAAAGTGGCTAGTCCGAAAATCCTGGATTCAGTTATCTTTGAACTAGATACATCAAATTTTGTGTCCATTCTTTTTAGCACCTATCTTACTTGGGCTTAAAATTCATTGACTTGAAAATAATTGTAGGATTAAATTTAGGGCATATATTCCATTTACTCAGAAAAATAATAATTGATGATTTAGTTCATAATAATGGTTACTATCTTCCATATGTCTTTTGACCGAGTTTAAGCTAAAAGATCAAATCCTAATGAATTAAAAAAAGTAGAAGGCTTCGGTGCCTCCCTTTCAAAAATGCTTTTTCCTCAACATTTATTTCGTGCATTGAACATGGGTTTTTGTTCCCATTTTTTACTTATCTCATCGCCAATAATGTCATTGTACTACAATTGATGCCATCATGTTTCCAATAATTCTTCTATTTTATGTTCACAATGTGCCACATCTCCCTCAATATGTGGAAACTTTGTGTTTTTATACGCCACCTCCAACTACCCAGAAAATTTTTGATACATATCACGTTCGCTTTTTTATTTCCCTCAATATTTTTTCTCTACTCTAAAATCAACATGTTAAAACAAAAAATAAAAATGGTGGGGCCACACATGATTATTGTTCACGAATTAATCAGTTTCTTATTGGTGATGGCAGGCCGCAAAGGGCAGAAAGTAGGTCAAGATTAGGGTAACTCTTTCCACGTACACCTAGGGTATGGCGACGATAATTTACATAAGGGAGGAAATGACACATCTACTATTAATGATTGCCACATATTTGATCTTTTAAGTTCCTTCCATCTGTGTAGCTGCATGCCTGCCAAGCATGTAAAGCTACATTTTAAAGAGTGTGCCATTGAATTCATGGTGAACTGGTGTTTCTTGTTTAGGAGGAAATCATATTATAGAATGTAATGTTTAAACATTGTTGCAGGCCCTGAAGAACAAATGGCTACTAGGATCTTTTCTACTTAAAAAAAAAAATAGAATAAAATTTATTTTTTCACTTTAGGGAAAGAGGACCAGTAGCGAAGCACGTTTTAATACTAATATTTGAAAATTTGGTGCCTGGTCCCTTCATTGCATCTCTAATGTATCTGAAACATAAATTGTTGTTAGAAATTTAAAATTTAAAATTTAAAATGAGGCATTTAAAATTTTATCCCCAACCATCGTATATAGATAAAGGATTTATTAAATTTCCTTGAAACTTCCCTCATGTGTGAACTTACGCTAATAAAGTAATATCAGTAGTTCATATGTCATATCCATTTCTTATCTTAGATAATGGGTTTATGAAATTCTTGTTTATAGATAGAAAGAGAGATATATAGGAGGGGAGATGAGAGAGATATAGAGCAAGATGGGAAGAAAGAGGGAGAGGGAGAGAGGAGAGATAATGAGAGATATGGAGAGAGAGGGGGAGGGGAGAGGAGAGATACCAAGAGATTGGGATAGAAAGAGAGAGAGGTGTAGAGGGAAGAGCACGAGAGAGAGTAAGGAGATAGAGAGAGATATGGAAATGGAGATTGAGAAGAAGAGGGATATGGAGAGGAGAGGGAGAGAGCGGGGATGGAAGATACTTATATATAAAGAAGATTGAATGATAGAGGGTCGGATTTAAATATAAATATAGAGGTAGCAAGTGATATATATAGAGAGAGAGAGGTGGCTCAGAGGAAGAGATATATAGGGATGGAGAGATGACAAGATAGAAATAGAGATATAGATGTGATGACAGATATGGAAATGTAGATTTTTAATGATATATGAAGGAAGTGATGGATAGAAATGGATGGCTATAGAAACTGTTCGGACAACAACGGTTTTGGAAACTGTTCAACATTTGCATTATGTTTTGTAATGCATGATGGATGGCTTACAATCTCCTAATGGCAGTCATTGCCTTTTCCACCAATTGCAACTGTAGATCAAACAAAATAGTTAGGAACATTTCAGAATGGAAACGCCTACGACATAGTTAAGTGTAGAAGACCTCTCTTCACTCTATCAATAAATTAAGAGTTGTCTTGATTATGTTTTTCATGAGGACAATATTAAAATGTTACAAATAAATTGTTTTATAACTATGAGCGATAATAAATATAAATTGTTTTATATTTTTAGTAAAGAAAAACTTCATAGAAAATAGAACATAGAAATTTTGATCAATAAATAAATTGAAGGTAAAGTAAATAAATATTAAAAATATATTTAGATTGCAATTTAATATTAGAATTTTTTAAAAACTGAGTATGATAAATGTTCAAGATACATCAAACAAAACCAAGGCAATGTTATCATAAGAATGTGTTTAAATAGAAAATTTATATTAGAATCTAGATTACTTAGATAGAAGCTGCTGTCAAATATCTTTTGTCAGTCAGATTTCTATAACAAACGATTCTTATATATTTAAAACATGCATCTTCGAGGGATTGAATAAGATCAATAAATCTTAAATAATACCGACAATCTGTACGTAGCTACTAATTAAGGTCAAACAAGGAAGAGTTCTAGTTTGAAATCAATGGTAATGAAACGTGATCGAAATGCATTCAATTTCTTGACTAAACAAATAAATGTTGATGAAACAGTTTTGCTTGGGTTTCATTGTGAAGAGAATTCATCATCAATTATCTATATATGATTGTTTGGACTTATAATAAAAATTTGATACATCGCAATCTATATTTGAATTGAAAATTGTTTACATGAAATAGAAAAGTTAACTGTTGAGAATTTATTTTATAGAAAAATGGGTTCTTATAGAAAATTAAAAATTTAACATAGAAGTGAGAACTTTTATATTTTTTTATCTTTAAAATGGGATTTAAGTTTTTTATTTTTTTTAAATTATATAAATGTTGATAAAGATACTTAGTTTTGACTTACACTAAACAATCAAATATTATAATCAATATTTAGAATGACATATTGTTTGAACATCAATTAAAGTCATCAAATTTTAGAGTGGATGATATTGTATATGGAAGTTTGAGAAATTTATAATTAATATTTGAAAAGATAAATTGTTTGAATACTAATTAAAGTCATTAAATTTTACAGTAGATCACATTGTATATGAAAATTTAAGAAATCTAAAAACATCTAAATATAATATTATATAGACTTATAATAAAGAATCCATATATTGGAATCAAAATCTAAATTAAGAAACTGTTTATATAAAATTTAAAAACACTTATTAAAAATCTAATTTATAAAGAAATATATTCTACATAATTTACATATTAAATAAATGTAAATTTGTTTTCTTAATTATTTTTTTAAGATGATGGTGCATTTGGCTAGTTTCATTTCAACAATTTTTTTGAATTAAATTTTTAGTTTTTTTTGGAATTTGATCAAGAATTAAAAAAAATCAAGATAAAAATAAAAATGATGATGAATGGGACCTTCCCATAGAGACCACAAACCTTATTTACATATAAGAAAAGTCAGATGACAGAGATCCTCTTGCCCTCCCCAACTACTATTTTAACTCCTTAATAACATTTTATTTATATATTTTTATTCTTTAAACATTGAACTATATAAATTTTAAGAATAAACCTTTGTCTACCCACATTATTTAAAAAATATATACTATTATTGTATAGAAAATATTCTAACCAAGTACTTATGTATATATATATTTTTAAAAACCCTTATGTTAGGAATAACAGTCCACAATACAACTGAGAGGGGGGGTGAATCGGTTGTATGACAGATTATTAAACTTTAAACTTTAAGTAGCAACAATATCAGATCCAATGAACACAATGAATGCCAACACAATAACACAATATTTTGGTGTTGGGGAAACCCTATTAAAGGTAAAAATCCCAATGGGAATTAACACCCACAAATGATATACTGAGAGTATAGTATTCTTGTTAGAAGATTTAGCCATATTAAGAGCTTATTGAAACATTATAGTACATAGTCTTTGTTAGAGGATAGACCCTGTTAGGAGTCAAGAAGAAAAGGGAGGGCTCACTACCCAAAGAAGGTTAAATCCACCTTTAGAACTCACAGTTCGCAACAAAGGTGTATATGAAGAAATACACAATCTTTTTGAACTGTTTGGCAACAACTGTCTTTGCTTGATCAGTTCCAATGGAGTCCACCAACAAACCTCTACTCTACATACAACAGAAACAAGCTCACAACTTTTATAACCTCTTTATATCACCTTCTTCTCATCCATGTATTTTCCAAAGAAAAGACCTTACTGTTTGACTACAACTGATTTAGAATCTGATTGAAGGATCTGTGATTGTAAGATCACTGAGAAGTTGCTGATTAGATATGTAATATGATTAAATCAGTATTATGTTGTCATTGATGTCAACTAGTTTGACAACACTTATCTTGTAAGTTACTACACCGAGACATCTGAAGAAAAGAAGAAAAGAGATGAAGAACAGAGAATTCTACATGAGGAAAGATGTACATGATAGATGAGGATAAGGAACACATTGAGTAACTTATTGATGAGTCTATGACTTGATGATATTGACTTTATTATGTTGCATTCATCTACAATGAAGTATAGAGCTGAAAGACACAAATCAATGCTGTCAGTAAATAAAGCATTTTTAGTATACATTGACAGAGTGTAGTGTATACCAACCCCAGTATTAACCAAGTAGTGTTCACCAATGCATTCTTTGTTAACCGAGTGAAATAGAATGAATTAAATGATTAGTTTATGCTGATAGGAATGATGAGCTGGCAAGAGTATAACATCAAGGTAATAGATAATGTTTGTTACACAGATCAATGGCTGACAAAATTCAAAGAAGATCTAATGAAGCAGATTGAAACGTGTCATTGACACAAGTACTGAGAGAGTTTTCAGTGGCAAAATCTATGAATGTGATTAAGTGGCAAAATCTGATGGTGGAGAAGAAAATGATTTACTCGTCTATATAAGAGAACATAATTTCTTTAGTAATATGCCGAGAAGAAGAAGAAGCTATAGGAATTTCACGTGAACAAGCTTTTATGCATTTTGATCATACTGGTTAGTGAGAACTGAGTTGCAGAACAATTACTAAGCTACAAAGAGCTATTACCGGCGGACAGTAAGTTGATATAGTATTGAAACTAAAGTGAAATATTGATCAGAATGATTTGTATGGACTAAATATTGATCTGTAATATGCAATTGAAGTTGTATTAAGGTAGGTCATTTTACTGTTACATATTTAACCATTGTATACAGTCTAAATCTCTTAACCGAGTGGACTCTGAAAGTCTTATGATGTATCATTCATAGAATGAACATTGTTATCCTGTCAACCCCATAGTGAATGCTGGTTGGATGATAACTTCTAGTCTAAAATCCTCTAACAAGGTCACACTTGACAGTGTGTTTGTAACCTTTAACAGGGTTGGGTCTTAATCGACCTCACTTTAGAAGAGTGAACAATTTTGGGTTGCCGGTCCCAGGTGGTTTTTCCCTTTATAGGGTTTCCACATTAAATCTCTTGTGTTATTTTTTGATTGTGATATTTGTTTTTTATCATACTTTGCAAGTTACATGATAGATTTGATCGGTAAATAGTTTAAGTATTAGACTGGTAATCAGTAAAAAGAATAGAAAGTGAGAGTTATTATTGCTTACCAACGAGCATAAATAGAAGAAATTGTTTTGGATTATACATTTTGTATTGGGACACTGGATAACTGATTCACCCCCCTCTTAGTTATTCTAACACTTACATATATACCCTATTACAATTCTCCATGATCAAGTCAACCCCTAAGGATTTTCTAATTAAAAACAATTACATAAACCCTTGCTAAGATACACACGGTATCTAAAACAAGTATACAATGATTACATTACATCATTTAAGGACCAACATCCTTAATTTATGTTTTCCAAGAAAAACACATGCTTCATCTCCCGAGTCAACTTCTAAATAAGCCTTCACCAAAACACACGCCACAGCTGGTGTCACCAATCATTCTGTACCATGCGCTGACCAACAAACATCCTTTAGTACCTTATCTATCATCCTTCGAGCTTACATACCTTGAATCCATACCATCTAGAAGATATACCAAGAACACAAAGACTAACTCTATAAATTCTCACTGTCACAGTCCAATGACCAGTCTCCACTAAATCATTTGTAACTCATCCAATATGAAACATTTCATGATGTGATCTTGGATATAAGATCAAAATATATCCTTGAACTCTCATCTAACTTCCCAGCTTCTAAAACATTCGTATAGTGTTCGTATACCATGATAAATAGTCTGTTCTTCTCACAAAAACATATGCTGACATCAGTGACAAAATATAAATGACAATAGTATGAGTGCCCATTCAGTAACGTAGTGATTAAACATATAAAATATCTCAATCACATCCCCATGCATTATCAATATCCAACAATCTCCCCCTTTGGCATTGATGTCAACATATGGGAAAATTCATCATCCCAAAGTTATATCAATCCAAAGTTCTACTACATACAATCTCTTCAAATAGTGGAGATTTTCTCATAGCAACACTCCCCCTTTGACAATAATGGCAAATGGTGCCATGTGTTATCAACTATTTTCCAACACCTTCCTTCCACGATCACTCCCCCTGATGAGTAGCTCCTTGCATCTAGTTCAGAATATGATAAGGCTCTGAAAACCTCTGGATTGATGCATCTCTGCATCATTTAATTTTGACTAGGAGGGGCTTGAAACCCCAGCATACCTCTAAGATATTCAAAGGTATCTTTTGGCAACGGCTTTGTGAAGATGTCAGTAATCTATTCTTTAGTGCTAACATATTCCAACTTTATCTCCTTTTCTGCCACCTTGTCTCTCAAGAAGTGATTCTTGATAGAAATATGTTTGGTTTTAGAATGAATTACTGGATTCTTTGACATATTCACCATACTAGTGTTATCATAATGGATAACCATAGGCTCATCAAAATTTATTCCAATGTCCTTTAGCATTTGCTTCATTCAAACAATTTGAGTGCAATTAACAACATCAACAACTTACTCTAATTTCGCAGTAGATTGAGCTATATAATCTTGCTTCTTACTTAGCCATGAAACCAAGTTTTTCCCAAGGAAAAATGCACCACCACTAGTACTTTTTCTGTCATCAATATTTTTGGCCCAATCTGTTAGGAATGGGAACTCTCAGAGGGGGGGGGGGGGGGTGAATCAGTGTTCACTGTATTTTATCTTTTCTTTTAATCTTTAAACTGAACTTAAATGCTTAAGTACTGAAATGAACATTCACATAAACATGAAACATGAAATCAACACATAACACCAATATGATTATGGGGAAAATCAAATAGGTAAAAACCCTGGTGGGAATTGACACCTACTAATATTTTGTACTAGTATTTATGATCCTTGTCAGAAGATCCTTAACCCTGTTAGGAGTTGTTTTACAATGTATTAAGTACAGTAGACCTTGTCAAGGGTCAGACCCTATTAGGAGTCTTTTACAATAGTCCCTGTTGGGGGAGTGGACGCACTGTCCTAGAGCTCACTACTCAAGTGGTGAAGGCTACAACCTTCTAATCTCAGATACACACTATATCTACTGGATGAACTGTCATTGTCACACTGCTTGTTAGATTAGTTCCTTTGATGCACTGATGCTTTGACCTCTTACAAAGCTCTAATACATCTTATAGTCTCTTTGCACACTTATGCTCTGCTTCTCACAACTCAATATTAACTTCCATACTAATTACAATGGGCACATCTCATATTTATATGTGCATACAAAACAAATAACTAGGTCGACCCTTAAACCTATTACATACAACGCTTCCAATTGAATTGGCTCAAGCGTATTTACAAACAAAAATATTTACATGTCAGCAACCTAATTACAATAGCCACATAGCCTTTACATCATTAGAATATAACCACAACTCAAAATGCTAATAGTCGGCTACTTACTCTGTTCTTCTCTAGCGCACACTGGCTGTGTAACTTCAACTGTCTGTATCTTTCTCATACTTGCATATCTGATCATGCACTCATATACTAAGCATGAATATAGTCTAACCAACTTATTTTCTAAGGGGCATACTATAACTCAATCATACACATGTGCGCTGATGCTCTGAGCTTCAGGCAATCTGTATACTGTCCAGTCTTCAACACTTAGCTGATTTCTGATATTCTCATCAAGTGCGCTGACTCCAAAATTCTATATGACTTTATTGCCATAATGAAAACACTATACTAAGTCATATACATCAATATTTCCAACTTTCTAATAATCTCCCCCTTTGTCATTGATGTCAACAAAGGAATATGGACAAGTTACTAACTATCCTTAATACAATTTTTTTTTGTCTTATATCTCTCTATACATATCTTTCTATCTTATATCTCCTTATCTATAACCCATATTCTACATATACTTCCCCTTTGACATTAATGAAAAAGGTGTGTCAAAAATGGAATCTACAAAAACTTACTGTGATAGAACATCTAGATATGCTATCTATAGATTTTGGATCTCCTTCCAAAATGTGATCAGTGAATTTACAATCTATAGATGGGCGCATAAAGCATACTTTAGCTTCTCCATCTTCTCCAGATCAATGCTAGGACCTTGATCATATGTCACCATGGTGGCATTGATCTCCTTGATATTCTAATTTAGTATGTCTAATGAGAGCGCAAGAGCATTCCTTACTTGAGTCTGTCTAGCCCTTATCTTGGTCATCTCTTTTTTTGCCTTCTCAATCTTGTCTAACTGTCCTTGATAGACATTGTTGCACATGTTCACATCAATAGATGGATCTTCCACTGATTTCCTTATGCTTTCTATCATGGCTTTTTCCTCTTGTACCTTTTTGTACAGATCACTAGTCAACTTGTCTTGGTTCATACATTCAGCAATGATCTTTCTTCCCTTTGCTACAAACTCCTTCAAGGATGCTTGACCGGCCTTTAGTGAGCTCAGGTCAAGTGCATAGTTTCTAACCAATTCATTGAGCCTTTTCTTCATATACTTCTCCTCTGCAACTAAGGATGCAGATTCTTCTATGGTAGAGAAGTTTCCCTTGAACTATGAAATCACTGAACTGACATCATCAATTGAGTGTACCTTGGACACTTTCTTGTCCACAGGTAATAAGCTATTTAAGATGTTCACTAATTCTGCAAGGAGGGGATTTCTCATCACTTGTTTCTCCTTGGCCTTCTCTATGGCTAAGACAATGAACTTAATCAAGTCTTCTTCTCCCCGTGAATCCAAACTGGTTGTGTCA
The DNA here is from genome assembly GCA_027943335.1 of Chamaecyparis obtusa. Lineage (NCBI taxonomy): Eukaryota > Viridiplantae > Streptophyta > Pinopsida > Cupressales > Cupressaceae > Chamaecyparis > Chamaecyparis obtusa. Next base: position 462,224 of record BSBK01008363.1, on the reverse strand, counting down.
GGTGTCAAACTTGACAACAATACTATCGAGGGAGTGATGGGAGTTCTATCCATGACTTCTTGTTTTATCTTGATTGGTTCAACTGATGTTTCATCCTTTTGTTCACTTCCTTTAACCTCTTCTTATTTTTGTTTTTCAGCTTCTTTTTCTTTTTCTCCTTCTTTCTTTTCTTCCATCTTTTCTTCTTCTTTCTCATTTGTTATATCCTCAATCAATATTTCTTCTTGATGAGTAGGAGTGTTACTGCATAAGATTTTAGCTTCTTGTGTGCTCACAAAAGCTTCTTCAAACTTGTCCAACTCAGTGTTAGTGGCTGCCATGGCTATCTCTACATTATCAATGATAATGGTGCTATCCTTTAGTGACTCTATCATGGCCACAGACTTATCTACCTCTATTTGTGTTTCAAATACAGGCACTGAGTCTTGAGGACCTATCACTAATGCATTAGTGGGCTCTGCCACCTTGACTTCCTTTGAGGGTACTTGTGCTATGGGCGTAGGAGCTAGATACATGTGCCTGTTCATGAATAGTTTCTCGAATGCCTTCTCTATTTCCTTAACAACAAGATCATAGTTCTTGTCCATAATGTGCAAAGTCCTTTATTTGGTTCTGAGATGTGGTTTCACTAAGTCTAACAAAAAAGAATTCTCCTCTAGAGAACATATAGAAAGGGTGTCATCTAGAATCTTTTCCCTTATCCATAGATCTTTTTCAATAACCTGTCTCGTTTGAAATTCTAGGATGTTCCACACATTATCAGGGATCATAGTCTTAAGTTCTAAGACTATCTTCTTAAACTTCAACATGTGTTTGACTATCATTCCATGTATCTTAGATTTGTCTATCTCACTATGTTTTTCATAAAACTTTCCTACTTGATCAATTCTTCCCTCATCAATTATTCTTGCACTTAGCACACTGAGACTAGGTTTGAAACTTACTTCAAGAGGTGCTTGTGAGTTCTCTCTATTCCTTGTTACTCTTGAGGATGGATGACAAATGCTGATTTCTTTCTTCATCTTCGGCATTGCCTTATACTCAAGAGGAGATGTAAGGTTGATGGTTTCTTTGGGTTTAGAAGGAGTAACATTAGTTTTACACTTCTGTTCATCAGATTTCTCAATCTTCACTTTCTTCAACTTAGGATCATCTGATTCTGCCTTTGCTACATCTGCACTCTCTAATTCCAAAGCAATCTTTTGTTCCCTTGCTTTGTCTAGGTCTTCTTGAGACACTCCATGTATTCTCAAGATTTCTAAGGTAACCTTAGCAACCTTCCTTTTTGTTGCTACACTATTTAACACTACATCAACTTCTCTAGTTTTCTCCTCAGAGGTTCCCCATCTTGGCTCATTAGGGTCTTTAGGTTCTTCTAATAGAATTTGAGCATAAGCCTCTAGAATAGGCTCTTACACTTCATATCCTAGTGGATGAATCCAATTTGTTCTTGGTTCAATTGCCTCCATGCATGTTGTGTCTATTTCAACCATAAAACATATAGTATCCTTATATTTCTGGACTATCTTCTTTGGTATCCTATACCTCATTTGCATCTTAGCTCTGAATGTCTTCAACTCTAGAGTCATGTAGTCCTTCAAAGTGCTCTCAGTACATGCCTTGAGAGATATCTGTGGCATTGTGGGAATGGATTTGTCTAGATACAAATCAGATACTTTTCCAACAATGTGAAAGTACATATAAATGATCAAGGACCCAAATCTGAATATCTTTGTCTTATCATGTTTGATTGCCTTGATGTTGTCAATTAGCTGCATGCACAAGATTTCATAGAGGTTGAACTCTCCATTTTCATTTATAATTCTTATAGCTGCAAGAATTGTGGCCGCAGATTCACTATTTACCCTACTGGTGTGTTGAAACCTGTATCCAAGTATCATAGACATCAATTTGATGTCATCTTGCTCAATAGGCTCTATGGTCATACCGCACCTATCACTCCTTGATTTGCAAGTCTATTCAACAATCTTCCTCACATATTTTCCCACTAGAAGGATGATGCCTATCTTTGAGAGGCCTGCCATCTCATGAATTAGGTCACCAGTGATTCTCACTGGCATTTCACCTATCCAAAATAGGTCATCATAAATCCTGCTTAATAGAATCTTGATCCATTCTAATTCATAGAGCTCATATGCCATAGCATACTCGACTATAGGGTGATTATTCCACCGTGCATACTCATCCATGAAAGTTTTGTCTGGTTTTAGCATAGTTTCCATGTGCACCCTTAATCTATCCAATCCTATTGGTTCTTTCTTACAGTAGATGTATGCTGCCCTAATGTCCTCGACATGCATAACACCCATAGGCGTGTAGGAGATTGCCCCTTCTAGGTCATCTAGTGTAGATTTAAATGGATGCCTCTTAAACACATATCTTAAATCTTCTCTGAAACATCAAATACTATAGGAGTAGCCATCACTTACTTGTATAACACTTTCTCAAACGTTTCAAAGAGATTCTGAATCGACACGATGAACTAGGGCTTCCACAACTGATCAATTGCACATCAAGTCACTTGATGAATCAAACTTCAGTGCTTCTCAATCAAATTCTAAGGCTCTTCTACTCTCCAATCGATCTCAATATGAATGCAATGAGAGATCTTCTATCTTCTTTGTACTTTAAAGTAGAAATTCTACAATTAATGCTTGTCACGTAAACTGAGCTGTCACTAGGAAATTCCTAACTTTCATTCTGCAAACAATCAGCTAGTGCACTCTTGCACGAAGGTTCCTCTAGTCTCCAAAAACTTAAGTCCAAAGATGCATACTCTAAGAGTGAGTATACCAGCCACGTAGGGGTCTAGAGCTAAATTAGCTCCCCCTATGACCTTGAGGGCCATTTATCCAGATATAGAGGGTGCATCCATAGTGGACTCATCCAATACATACTCATCAACCTTGTCCTTCTTTGATTTTGACCAAATAAAGCTCACATCCTTTGAAGCTTTTACAAACTTAACTTCTCCTTCAGGATCCAAAACTGGTTCTTCAGGCTTTTTAGGGCTTTCCTGACCTTGCGTTCTTTATCTGCAAAACTTTGAGATGTGTCCAACCTTGTTACAAGAGTGACAAATGACTGGAGACATTATATTCCTTGACGCATTAACATGAGTCAACATTTTACATTGCCTAGCTAAGTGACCATTATAGTTACATATCTGACATCTAACATTCTGAGAACTTCTTACATTTGACTGATTCTAATTTCTTTGATTATACCAAGTCCTATTTTTTTGACTTGTCTTACAATTCATATCTTTATGACCAAATTTATTGCATGCATAACAGTAACCATTAAAAGGTCTTACCTCTATGCAGTTCCTCGCTATATGTCTATGCTTGTTACATGCATAATAGGTACGGTCTACTAGCTTGTGCTCATCCTTAGGTGGTTCACTATTACCTTTAGTTTGATCTTCAGTCTTCTTAGCATCAGTAGAGTCTTTTTGTGTATTATTTCTTGCTCGCATGTTGTCAATCTGATTTTGTGCTTCATTGTATCCAATGCAGCTAGTTTCTCCTTTAGCTCTTCTTGCATATAACTAAGATTCTATCAAATCGGAACTAGTGTGTAATTTGTCAATGTGATTCTTTGCTTCTTTTAATTTAGATTCCAAGCTTTCTTTGTTGTTTCTTAACTCCAAGATTTCCATGTTTTCTTGCCTTAATTCTTCATTGAGTTGAAGGTTCTCTTTGACCTATTCTTCATAAAATTCCTAATTGTTAATCATCTTATCATCAAATTCTTCAAGTAGTTCTCTTAAGGATGCATTTTCTTCATTCAAATTTTTGACCATTACTCCTAGATCATTGGTACAACATTCTTTCAAATCCTTTCTTAGCCTTTTGATAACTAATTGAGCATCACTGACTTTTTCTTTTAGTTCATCAATTTCTCTTTCTAATTTGTCTAGGTCTTCAAGAGAAGCTTCAAGATTTCTTTTTAGATGTTTCAATTCTGCTTTGTCCATGATCTCCTCAAGTGGTTAAACTTCTTTGCTAAGGACCAGAGCTCTGATACCAATTGTTAGGAATGGGAACACTGAGAGGGGGGGGGGGGTGAATTAGTGTTCACTATATTTAATCTTTTCTCTTAATCTTTAAACTGGACTTAAATGCTTAAGTACTGAAATGAATATTCACATAAACATGAAATCAACACATAACACCAATATGATTACGGGGAAACCCAAATAGGTAAAAACCCCAGTGGGAATTGACACCCACTAATATTTTGTACTAGTGTTTTATGATTCTTGCTAGAAGATCCTTAACCCTGTTAGGAGTTTCTTTACAATGTATTAAGTATAGTAGACCTTGTTAGGAGTCTTTTACAATAGTCCTTGTTACGGGAGTGGACACACTTTCCTAGAGCTCACTGCTCAAGTGGTGAAGGCTACAACCTTATGATCTCAGATACACACTATATCTACTGGATGAACTGGACATCACTATCACACTGCTTGTTAGATAGTCCCTTTACACACTTCTGCTATGCTTCTCACAATTCTATATTAACTTCCATACTAATTACAATGGGCACATCTCATATTTATATGCGCATACAAAACAAACAACTAGGTTGACTCTTAAACCTATTACATACAATGCTTACAATTGAATTGGCTCAAGTGTGTTTACAAAAAAACATATTTACATGTTGGCAACCTAATTACAATAGGCACATAGCTTTTACATCATTAGAATATAACCACAACTCAAAATGCTAATAGTCAGTTGTTTACTCTGTTCTTCTCTGGCGCACACTAGCTGTGTAACTTCAACTGTCTGTATCTTTCTCATACTTGCATATCTGATCATTCGCTCATAGACTAAGCATGAATATAGTCTAACTGACTTATCTTCTAGGCTACATACCATAACTTGGTCATACACATGTGCACTGATGCTCTGAGCTTTAGGTACTCTGTATACTATCCAATCTTCAACACTTAGCCAATTTCTAATCTTCTCATCAAGTGTGCTGACTCCAAACTTCTATATGATTTTGTTGCCATAATGACAACACTATACTAAGTCATATACATCACTATAGCCAACTTTCCAGAACAATAAGCATTAGTGTAAGCATGAAGTACAAAAATATCATTCCTATCATACCATAGGCCATATTCAATTGTCCCTTTCAGATATCTGAATATCCTTTTCATAGAAACTAGGTGTTTCTCCTTTGGCTCTGCCTGATATCTAGCCACAATTCCAATAACATTAGCAATATCTAGTTTGGTATGAGTCCAATATTGTACTCCTCCAGCCATTGATTTGTACTTGATTTGAAATAAACACTGAGATTTATCATTACATGATAGTTTATTACCAGTTACCATGGGTGTTCCTACTGGTTTATAGTCTTCCATTCAAAATTTTTTTTAGCATTTCTTTGAGATAATTAGTCTGAGAAATAAAGATTCCATTTTCATTTTGAGTTATTTTCAATCCAAGAAAGAATTTCATTTCTCCTATCATGGACATCTCAAATTCATTTTCCATTTCTTTTAAAAATTTCTTGCATAGATCATCATTTCCTCCAAAGATAATATCATCAACAAAAACTTCTATTATCACAACTTCATCTTTGCTATTTCTCAAATATAAGTTACTATCCGCATTACCTTTTTTGAATCCAAGGTGATGTAAGTACTTATCTAACGTTACATACCAAGCCCTTGGAGCTTTCTTTAGTCCATACAGTGCCTTCTTTAACTTGCATACCATGTCTCTTTCTTTGGATAGGGGAAATCCATCTGGTTGTTCTATGTATACCTCTTCTTCAAGATCTCCATTCAAGAATGCAGAGCTCACATCCATCTGATACACCTTAAAGTCTTTATGAGTAGCATAAGCCAAGAACAATCTTACAACCTCTCTCCAATGTACATGAGATACATTTTCTTCAATCAACATTGTCCTAGCAACATCGAGTATAGTTATGTTCCTTCGCTCTGCTATCCCATTCTGTTGTAGAGTCCTAGGAGCTGATGTTTGTCTCTTTATTCCATGCTCTTTGCAGTATGAATTAAATAAATATGAAGTAAAATCTCCACCTTTGTCTAACCTTAAACACTTTATCTTTACACCTGTTTCATTCTCTACTTTTGTTTTGAACAACTTGAATTTATTAAATGCTTCTGATTTCTCTCTTAAATAAGTAACCCACATCATTCTAGAAAAGTCATCAACAAAAAGTATGAAATACCTTTCACCATAGTATGATCTTGTTCTTGTGGGTCCACATAGATCTATATGTACCAAATCCAACTTTCCCTTTGATGTATATATGCTTTGTTTTTGTAACTGCTTCTAGTATATTTTCCTATAACACATTCTCTGTATACAATGTTAGATGGTTTCTCAATCTTCGGCATATCTCTTACTGCATTAGCCATAATTTCCTTCAAAATGTTATCAAAATTAACATGACAAAATATTCTATGCCATAACCAACTGTCATCTACCTTTGCAACAAAACAAGAGGCTCCAGATGTGTTTAATTCAAATACATTACCTCTAGATTTTGTACCAGTTGCAATTAGTTTTCCTTCCTTACTTCTGATAAAATATTTTCCATTAACAAAACTTAATTAAAACTCTTTATCGATCACCTATCCAACACTTAACAAGTTATGTTTCAGTCGATCAACAAGTAGCACATTATCAGTATTGGTCTTTCCATCCAAAGTAATAGATCCTACACCTATGATAAGTTTAGGAAGATTGTCTCCGAGTCTTACAACACCACCATCATACTTCATTAACTTAACAATTTTGTTTCTATCACTAGTCATATGATGTGAACAACCATTGTCTATTATACATTCAATTTTCTTATCAACATGAGATACTAAAGCCTTTTCTTCATGCCCTGGCTCATCTTTAATAGAAACAAATCCAATCTCTTCAAAATCTAAATCATCATTAGAAATGCCTTCACTAGCATAATAGCATTCTTTATCCTTTTTAAACTTGGAAAAGTTAGGTTTATACTTAGGAACTCTTGTAGGACATCTAGATGCAAAATGACCTACCTTATTGCATGAAAAAAATTTCAAGGGTAATTTGCCTTCAAATTTTCCCTTACCTCTCTTTTCTCTTCTAGAAATCAGTGCAACAATTTCATCCATCTTTCTTTGTTCTGCCATTATCTGTTCCCATTCCTCAGCATACTCACCAAGCTCTTCTTTTAGGTCTTCATTGTTGGTGCTCGAAAGTGCAGAAAATTTCTTGTGTGCAGATGCCTTAAATGTAGATTCAACTTTAGGTACAGATTCTCCCAATTCTACAGCTTCAAAAGTAGTTAGCTTTGCAATCAACATCTCTCTGCTAAATTTTAGAGTCAGAGGTATAGTTTCTTGAATAGACATAGCCTTGAACTTGTAAGAAAGTGTTAATGATCTGAGGATCTTCACAATAACTTCTTCATCACAAGTGCCTCCGTAGTTTATGATTCCAACTATAGCTTATGTAACCCTTTGGACATAAGCCCTAATACTTTCATCCTCATTCATTTCTAGCTTCTCTATCTTTGTCTTCTAGTTTTGTAACTTCGCTTGTTTGGTGTACTTGTCTCCCTCATATAGTGTTTCTAATCTTTCCCAAATCTGGTATGCCAAATCCAGGTCTTTAACTTCAATAAACTCTCCTTAAGAGAGTGCATTGATCAATGCTTCTCTTGAAATCATGTTAAGTGAAAATATCTTCTTTTCATCCTCAATAGTAGTTGTCAACTCATCTTTGGTCTTTATAGCTACATTGTTCCTTGTAATCAACCAATAGTCAATGCCCAAACAAAATAGGTGAGTTCGTATCTTGTTCTTCCAACTATCAAAATTTTCAAGATCAAATTTTGGACTATCCTTCATATAGTATGCGATCTCCAGAATCACCTCAAGTTGTTAATCTTTCTATCTAAGGACCACTTGCTCTAATACCAATTGTTATGAATAACAATCCACAATACAACTGAGAGGGGGGGTGAATCACTTGTATGAAAGATTATTAAACTTTAAACTTTAAGTAGAAGCAATATCAAATCCAATGAACACAATGAATGTCAACACAATAACACAATATTTTGGTGTCGGGGAAACCCTGTTAAAGCTAAAAGTCACAGTGGGAATTAGCACTCACAAATGATGTACTGAGAGTATAGTATCCTTGTTAGAAGATTTGGCCCTGTTAGGAGCTTATTGAAACATTATAGTACATAGTCCTTGTTAGAGGACATACCCTGTTAGGAGTCAAGAAGAAAAGGGAGGGCTCACTTCCCAAGGCTCACTACCCAAAGAAGGTTAAATCCACCTTCAAAACTCACTATTCGCAACATAGGTGTATATGAAGAAATACACAATATTTTTGAACTGTTCGGTAGTAACTATCTTTGCTTGATTAGTTCCAATGAAGTCCACCAACAAACCTTTGCTCTACATACAACAAACTGTTACCCTAATTTTCATATGCATTCAAATTTGGCTATCATCCATTTCAAGGCCTCTATTTTTACCTTGCCAAGCATCCTTAAAAATTTCATGGCCTCATGTTCTATCCTCTGGCCTCTGCAATTATTTCAAGTCCCTGGTCTGTAGGTCCTAAAATTTGAAAAAATCTAGCCATTTGACCTAAATACCCCTGCAAAACCCTAAGCCTCATTCTATTTTTGTGTTACTTTTTCAGCAACTTAAAGGTTCCAATTTCCATATGGATAATTTCTCCCTTCGGTCACCAGTTCTCTTATTCTTTGTGGTGGTCACTTTTTCTATCCAGTGACTTGGCGACTGTAGTGGTTCTCATAATCGCTAAGTGTTTGGCGGTTAAGCCTTAACATCCCGCGACCCAGCAAATGGTGAGCTTTTCCTTTAGTCATGTAATCGCTATGTCTTCTGGCGGTCTCAGTAAGTGGGGTCCCATTTGAGATGATTGGATGGTTGTTGTTATTTCACAAAGGATCTGTCAGAGCCTTGTGAAATCGCGACAATTGTTGATCTTTCCTTCTCTGTAGCGCTTCAAAGGCTTTGGTGGGTCTAGTGCCACGTATTTTGATGTGGGAGTTTCTCATTGGCTAGAGGTAATGATGTGTTCCAACCTATTGGAGTGGTCCCTACAGACTTCCCAGCATGAGATCTAATGACTATCTCATATTTGAATGGAATTTTCCTTTCCTTTGTGATCATGCGCCCACCGTTGATTTTATTCCACTGTCAGACCTTTGTCGGGTGGGTCCTCATTCACTGACATGTCTATTTCTCATTGGTCCACATGTGCTAAGTTGGATTATTTTTCAGTGGGGCTAGATTTCTTAGATGTGTCAGTGGGGTACCAAAGGAAAAGAGATCTACGGTGCTCACGTGTTTGCAAGGAATATTCCTTGCCTTTGTGATCATGCGACCATCGTTGGATCGAAATCTAAGTTGCAGAGGGACTGTGTCAAAACCCACCAAGGTGTATGCTTACAAAGTAGTCAAGAATGAATAAGAGAATGACAGGTGGCAAGGTGGACCCAGTTTTGTAGCTTCAATCACGTAATCACCAAGAAGAGCCGGGGTTAGTTAAAAGGTTAAGCGATTCAGTGACCTAGGAAATTGAAACCTGAGGTAGACTTAAGGTTAATTTGCAGTCAAGTGCCAAGCTTGGGTAAAAAGGATAATCTAGCTGTTGCATTTTAAAATAAGATTAAATTTGAATGCTAGTCATTGATAGAGGAAAATATTAGCACCACCTGGTAACCGTTATAATATTTAAATTCAAATATCCAAGAGATCATATTTTCACAGTTATGGCGAGGCCGAGTTGCAGGGGGGTAGATGGATCATGGCGACTAGATTTTTTGTAGGTACAAACATGTAATGGACACGCAAAGGTAGAAATCTGATGGTCTGAGATATTTTCAGGATGCATTTATGATCAAAGCTATCTATTAGGGTTTTTGATTATTCTATTGTAGATATTTGTGGCCCTAATTAGGTTTGATTCTTGCCTACATGTAGGGATGTATATAATTTGTTTTTTGGAGCTTTTGAAGAAGAGAGTTCACATTTTGTAAAAAGAAAGTCTCTTTCCCAGAAAACTATTTGTGGCATTTCTTTCTGTCCTCTAGTTTCCCACATTTTGTAATCTCCCATTGATGATTAGGGAATTCTGGAGGTACTTGTGATATTTATTCTATCCTTGTCTTCACTGTCTTGACTATCTCTTATTGGATTGAAGTTTATGAATGCTGTCAATAGAAATTGGGGTTCCTAGTCCCTCTCATTTTCTACAATTTTGTGTGTTACTGTGTCTGATCTAATTTAGATGTTTTGTGGGTATACTATAGCCCTTAGCAGTCTTGTCTCATTCCTACAGCTAGTTGCAGAGGAGGATGTTTGTTTGCAGCTCATAGGTTGAGTTTTTTTTTTTTTTTTGTTCAGGCCTTCCTATGAAATACTTATGCAAGCCTATCTAGTGAGTGGTGACTTATTAGACCCGATCCTCCATTGATCTCATTCTTTTATAATGAGATCCAAACCCTAGTTTCAGTGCATCACCTAGTAGGTAGTTTGCTTTTAGTCTTTTCCCTTTCCAAGCATTCCTTCTATCCCTTTCCCTCAAAAGTTTTACTTTTTAGTCAAGAAGCAAATTAGGGTGATTATCCAAGAGGAACCAGCCTAGAATCTAGAGGTCTCATCTTAGTTAGCATAGGTCCCACAACTTGGAGATGATTCCCATGTTATACTAGGTTATCAAGACCAAGATAGCTTGAGACAGAGGTGCAAACTTAGTGTATAACATTTCTGGCATGCCCGATGGGATAGTAAAAGAGGTTCATTGTCGAAGGTTATGTTATCTCTGATATGCAAATTGCATAAAAAGGACTTTTAGAAGTTTTTCTATCAAGTATATCTGGTGACTCCACGTGTTTCAAAGATTTAGGCCAACCTTTCTTAAGGTTTATGAGAGAGATTGAGACTAGAAGCTCAAAACCCACCAATTTTTTAGAGTTGCCCTTGAAAAGAAGTCACAAAGGAAGGTCAAGTCAAAGAGCATCTCCTGCAAGGAGAGTTCAATCTACACCTCCTGATACATTAGAAAGGAGACCTTCTCCCTTTCATTCCAGAAGAAGAGGCAGATCTCTAACTAGAGATCTAGAGGAAGATTCAAATCTAGCAACAAATACAACTCATTTAGTTGTTAATCTTCAAGTTTGAGCTCCCACAATGGCTAGAATTTTGTCTTTGCACCTTTCAACCAGGGGAGTCCATTAAAATTTGCAGTGCATCATGATGTGCCCTTGGTGGCATTGAAGAGCTTATGTAATTTCACAGGTGAAGGGCAGACTACAGCCTTTGAGCACATAAGGGATGTGACTACCATCTGCAGTATTCACAATATAACACAAGAAGATGTGGCCACCAAATTATTGGCAGCCTCTCTAAAAGGTAAGACTCTTGAATTGTTCAAAACTTTAACTGTTGGTTCCATTAATTCATGGGATGGATTAGGAGATGCATTAAGTAAGCATTTTGAGGATAAATCAGATAATTTGTCTCTAGTTGAATAGTTGACAACTATTAAAAGAGACCCTCAAGAGCAAATGACAGACTATAATAGTAGATTCCTTAAGACATGGAATAGAATTCCAGTCTGAGTGAGACCATTAGCCGACCATGCTTTACTTTACTACTTGCAAAGTCTGAATGGTCAAATATCTATCATGATCCAATCTATGGGTGGTACTTCCTTACCCCAAGCTTTTGACATTGCTGTCAGGGCTGAAAACTATTTAATTCAAGCAGGCATGATACAAAGAAGACCTCCCATGCCTATTTTCCCTAGCTTTCAGCCCATTGCACCTGCATAAGTACCCCCATTTACCCCTATCCCCACCTTACTAGCACCTCAGGCTAGTACCAATGGTCAAGAACTAATGACCAATTTCTCTCAAGAGCTGTGGGAGATAAAAAATAGCCAAGAAACTAGTGTGCAAGAAATGACCAATTTGCTGCAAACCTTGACTAAAGAGGTCACAAAATTGAAGAAACAAGGTCAAGGAATCCGACCACCTTTCTAGCCACAAGGCCAAGGTCCTAATTAGCAATTCTAGAATCAAGGACAGCCTTATCAACAAAATAGGCCACCTTTCCAAGGAGGCTATCAAGGACAAAGACAAAGTTTTAATCAAAGACCATTCCAACCATACAACCCTGCACCCCTAAATTCTACAAACCCAGTGAGGGAAATGGTACCTAGTCAAAATAATATGGCTATGGAGAATGAATGGTGCTTTCCTTGTAACCAGCCTCACAATCAGGCCACATGTTCAAATGGATGGATGAACCAAGCCTTGATGGTTCAGAATGCCTCACAAGCTCAGTCAGAGGCCTCATCCAGTAGATCGGTTCCTCAACAAGAATCACAAGAAAATGAGACTGCCCTTTTCAATTGGGAGCAACTAGACTTCAATGGAGTCAATGATGAAGTTTCTTTTATCATGTTCACAAGAGCAAAAAGAAGAGCTCAAGACATGGAAAGAGCTGACTTTGGCACCCAAGCTACTTCATCTACAAAGCTAGCACAACAAGCTATTCCCACCATACCTAAGGTGGTCCCTGCCATTACAAGTAAAGAGGTCTAGACTCCTAAGGAGGCAGAGCCTGTCATACCAAAAGCACAACAAAGAGTACACACTGTGACACCTTATAATATTGTAGACAACATGAAGAAGGTGAATTTCACCATGTCCATGTGGGATTCTTTGGCTATTCCAGGGCAGCCTGAGATTTTGAAGAAGGCCATAAATGAAGTAGCAACTCCTCAGCATGTAAAAGAATCTACAAAGCCAGTGTTGGTTAACACTGAACAAGAGAAGGACTCCAAGTAGCAACTCCAAGACCAATACCATGCAAGGTAGGAATTCAAAGCCACCCCCCTTTTATGTATCTTTAATCATTGTAAAATCTTTAGTGCATAATTGTATGGTAGATAGCGGAGCTACTAGCATTGTAATGCCCAAGAAAGTAGCTAACCAGTTAGAACTAAAATATGAGCCCTTCCAAAAGAAATTTACCCAGCTTCATGGGTCCTTAGTCAATACTATAGGTGTGGCTAAGGATACCAATCTAATCCTACATGCTAGTCCTAATTTCTCAATCCTCCTTGATATATATATCACAGATCTCCCTTCATTATTTTCTATATGTCTTTCAAGGGAGTTTACAGCTAAGATAGGAGGTTATCTATCTTTTGATTGGTCTCACATGCTATTTCATACAAGGTATGGGACTAAAGTCACCATTAAATTAGAACCATTGGTAGCACACCATATAGAGCCATATGTATCCAATGCCATCAATGTGAACTGCCCTATATTTGATAGCAGTGACTTCCAAACCATTAGTGAAGCAAGCACCAAGATAGAAAGTATCCCTGATATTCTTCTAGATGAAAGAGCTTCAGAGGCCCAAGAAAATATTATTTGGGATTTTGGTTTGGGAAGTTATTTGATACAAGAGAGAGAAGTCATAGAGCCAAGCCTTTTCAAAGAGGATACTGATTCAGAGGATCAGAGCAGTCAGGTTTGGGAACTATTTTTTGATGGAGCTAGAAGTAGACATGGTTCTGGTGGTGGTGCTATGCTAGTGCCCCCAAAAGGAGAAAAGTATTATACTGCCTTTAGATTTAGTTTCTCCTACACTAGCAATACTACAGAATATGAAAGTCTAGTCAATGGACCAGAATGGGCTAGAAAAAGAGGGCTCAAGGCCTTAAAAGTTTATGGTGACAGTGAGTTAGTTGTCAACCAAGTAAGAGGGATAAGTACAACTAAAAATAATACCATGAAAGCATACAAACATAGAGTTTGGGATGCAATTGAAGATTTCCATGCTTTCAATATTGTTGCCATCCCTAGAAGGTTAAATCAAAATGCAGATAGGTTAGCTGCTGTTGGATCCCAATATGACATCCCAAATAGCATTTCAAAAGAAGTGCATCAACAACATATCAAAGTGATTATCAAACCCTCTATTCTTGATAATGATGTCAATTGGTAGGTGTTTGACAATGATGAACAAATCTTGCAGTTCTTGTTTGAAGAAGATGTTTTTTCAGAACACAATCAAGATAGGCTATTGCAAAACTATGGTGATTAGGTAATACAACTCAAGTCCAATAAGATGCCTAAGGGTCTTGTTACTTTGGAAACTATCTTCAATAAGGATGATGAAGTCAAGAAAAATAAAGTTGGTCTGGTAGTCCAACAAGAACATTGTGTTGAACTAGAATTGGAGCTAGGTAAGAGCTTACAATTCTGAAAGATAAACATTGGTTTGTAAAAGCATGATTACAGTCAGTTATTCAAAGAATTCAGTGATATCCTTGCATGGAAATATGAGGACCTCAGAGGTTTTGATCCTTCCCTTGCTTAGCACACTATTGAATTGGAGCCAAATGCCAAACCAGTAAGGCAAAAGCAAAGGCCTGTTAATCCCAAGCTTGAGCCACTTATGCATAAAGAAGTGCTCAAATTAATAGAAAATGGTATCATCTACCCCATCAAGCATACTAGCTAGGTTTCCAACCTTGTTCCTGTCAGGAAGAAGAATGGGGAGCTGAGGTTATGTGTTGACTTTAGGGATTTGAAAAGGGCTTCATTGAAAGACTGTCATCCACTACCTTCAATGGAACAAATCCTACAATGTGTCTCTAGATCTGAGAGATTCTCATTATTGGATGGCTATTCAGGATACAATCAGATCTTAGTTAATGAAGATGATCAATACAAGACTGCATTTACAACCAAGTGAGGAACCATGGCATATCAAAAGATGCCCTTTGGTTTGTCAAATGTAGGTGCTACATTCCAAAAGGCAATGGATATGGCCTTTAAGAGCCTCATGTACAAGTTTGTGTTGGTTTACTTAGATGACATAACTATCTATTTAAAGCATGCAGTAGATCACATCAAACATTTGAGGCAGATCTTTGAAAGGTGTAGAGAATTTGGGATATCTCTTAATCCCAAGAAATGTGTATTTGCAGTTCATGAAGGAAAGCTGTTAGGATATGTAGTATCCAAGAAAGATATCACAATGGACCCTAAGAGGATTGCAACAATTTTAGAGCTACCCCTACCCCATCACAAGAAAGGTCTCCAATCTTTCATAGGAAAGATTAATTTTGTTAGGATATTCTTGCCTGACATCGCAGAGTTGCTCAAGCCTTTGACAGCCATGCTAAAGAAGAGTTCAACTTTCAGTTGGACTAAGGAAGGAAAAGCTAATTTCTAGGCTATCAAAGAGGCCTTGATAGAGGCCCCTACCCTATTAAATCCAAACTTCAAGAAGGATTTTATCCTTTATGCTTATGGAGGACATGATGCCATATCTACAATGTTAACTCAAGAAAATTCAGATGGATTGGAGCAAACTATTGCTTTCTTTAGCAAAGGCTTAGAAGAATATGAATAGAGGTACTCCTTTGTGGAGAAACATGTACTTGCTGTGGTGAAGAGCCTCAAAAAATTTAGACATTTGTTGACTCATAGCAAGGTACATTTAAAAGTTACTCATCCTAGTGTCAAGGAATTTTTGCTCTCCAAGGATCTAAATGAAAAAAGAGCTGGATGGATCACCAAGGTGATGGAATATGACATAGATATTCAGACTACCAAGCTAGTTAGAGGAAGAGGTCTCTGTGAGCATTTGGCAGGGGATGAGATTTTAAAGAAATCAGAGCAAACAGATGCATCTCTGGTGGTACATTCTATAGAAGAGAAAGCTAAGGCAACTAGCTAGTTGCCTAATATGATCAATTATTTAAAGACAAGACAATGTCTTGCAAGCCTAGATTTAGCAAAAAAGAGGTATTATAGATTAAAATTTGTTCCTTTTGTGCTAATTGATGAAGTTCTTTTTAGAAAGGATCACAATAGTGTCCTTTTAAGATGCATAGATTCAGAAAAGGTTGCAGATGTCCTATTTGAATTTGATGATGGACCTTCTAGAGGTCATTTTTCTCCTAGGACTACTGCTTTTAAAATCATGAGGGCTGGGTACTATTGGCCATTTATCTTTAAGGATAGTCATGATTATGTGAGGAAATGCATCAAGTGTGCTATGTTTGCAGGAAAGGAGAGGCTTGTAGCCTTGCCCCTTCAGCTAGTAAAAATGGAGCAGCCCTTCATGAAGTGGGGTATAGATTTCATTGGCATGGTTAACCATCCATCTAGTGAAAGACACAAGTGGATAATCATTACAACTAATTATTTCACTAGATGGATAGAGGCAGTTGCCTTAAAAGAATCAAATGAGAGTGTTGTTTTAAGTTTTTATGGTGATTTAATTCACAAATTTGGCACTCCTGATTCCATCATTTCAGATAATGCATTGGCATTCATAGGCCTTAGGGTCTTAGAATGGGCAGTTAAGAATGGAATCTACTTGAACACAAGCTCCAATTATTATCCCCAAGGCAATGACTTGGCTGAATCAACAAACAAGAACCTGATCAGAATAATCAAAAAGACTCTTCAAGAAAATCAGAGGGATTGGCATACTAATTTGAGGTCTGCCTTGTGGTTAGATAGAATTACCCCAAAGAAGATCATTGGTAATTCCCCATACATGTTGGTGTATGGAAAAGAGGCTAAGTTGTCTATTTCAATTGAATTACCAGCTCTGGATTTGGCCACTCAGTATGCCCTATTTTAGGAAAGTGATCCCCTGTAAATCAGATATGCCCAGTTGATGGAGTTAGAAGAACTCAGAGAGAAATCAATGCAGGATATGGAGTTACATTAGAATCAAACAAAGAAGAGCTTTGACAAAAGAGATAGAGTTAGAAACTTCAAGGTTGGTGATATAGTCCTTAAATGGGATGAATTTAAGTCAAGACTTGGCAGGCACACAAAATTTGATTCATTTTGGGGTGGACCTTTTGTTATTACAGAGTGTAAGGGATCCAATGCTTTCCGGCTGTCAGATCTTGAAGGCATTCCCTTGCCTATTGTAATACCCCAATTTCTATAAAAACAAGGCTCAACTCTTCATCATTCATCTCTCAAATTTGCATCCAAGCATCTCATATTTTTGCACAATCACGTTGGAGAATTAGAATTGAAGAAATCAAAGCTCTTGCGAATCGACATCTTTGTGAGATCAATCTTATTTTTGCATTCATATTGCATATCATTGTTAGATTAGCATTGCATATCAATTTTCAATAGCATTCATAGCATATCAATTTCATCTAGCATAGATTCAGATCAAGTTTTCATTCTTATTGCATAGAAAATTCAAAAAAATAGATTAATTGCATTCATATTTCATATCTAGATCAATTGCATTCAAATCCTTCATTTAGGTGTCATCTAGATCACTGATCTCGATTACAATCTGAGAACATCAATCTCACACCTATTAGAAGGCAATAAATCACTTGGTTAGATTAGTTTTCAATTTTGCATGATTTTATTATAGCTAACCTCTAATGTTTTACTGAGTGTTGTGTCTACAGATCAGGTACAATTTTCACACACACACACACACCTATATCAGTGAATGGTTTCCACTTGAAACCTTGTTTTGAGGTTAATCCCTCTTTGTGAATCTCTGTATATAAGTCTCCTATTTTCTTTCTTTGTTTTCTAGAGTAGTTTCTAGTTTTCCAAGAAGTGCCCTAAGCACAGTTCCTGTTCCACTTCTGGGAGAGTTATTTTTTATTTTTGACCCCATGCCCAATGGATATGTCAAGGCCACTGATCCATGTCTAGCAGGCTGACATCCAGTAGAAATCACCAAAATGTTACCCTAATTTTCATATGCATTCAAATTAGGCTATCATCCATTCCAAGGGCTCTGTTTTTACCTTGCCGAGCATCCTTAAAAATTTCATGGCCTCATGTTCTATCCTCTGGCCTTTGCAATTATTTCAGGTCCCTGGTCTGCAGGTCCTAAAATTTGAAAAAATCTAGCCGTTTGAGCTAAATACCCCTACAAAACCCTAAGCCTCATTCTATTTTTGTGTTACTTTTTGGCAACATAAAGGTCCCAATTTCCATGTGCGTAATTTCTCCCTTCAGTCACCAGTTCTCTTATTCTTTCTGGTGGTCACTTTTTCTATCCAGCGACCTGGCGACTACAGTGGTTCTCATAATCACTAAGTGTTTGGTGGTTAAGCCTTAACATCCTACGACCCAGTGAACGGTGAGCTTTTCCTTCAGTCGCGTAATCGCTATGTCTTCTGGCAGTCTCAATAAGTGGGGTCCCATTTGAGATGATTGGATGGTTTTCATTATTTCACAAAGGATCTGTCAGAGCCTTGCAAAATCATGACAACCGTTGATCTTTCCTTCTCTGCAACGCTTCAAAGGATTTGGTGGGTCTAGTGCGACATATTCTGATGTGGGAGTTTCTCATTGGCCAGAGGTAATGATGTGTTCCAATTTGTTAGAGCGGGCCCTGTAGACTTCCCAGCATGAGATCTAATGGCTATCGCATATTCGCAAGGAATTTTCCTTGCCTTTGCGATCATGCACCCACTATTGATTTTATTCCACTGTCAGACCTTCGTCAGGTGCATCCTCATTCGCTGACATGTCTGTTTCTTATTGGTCCACATGTGCTGAATTGGATTATTTTTCAGTGGGGCCAAATTTCTTAGATGTGTCAATGGGGTACCAAAGGAAATGAGATCTACGGTGGTCACGTGTTCCCAAGGAATATTCCTTGCCTTTGTGATCATGCAACCACCGTTGGATCAGAATCTAAGTTGCAGAGGGACCATGTCAGAACCCATCGAGGTGTATGCTTACAAAGCAGTCAAGAACGCATAAGAGAATGATAGGTGGCAAGGTGGACCCAGTTTTGTAGCTTCAGTCACGTAATCGCCAGGAAGAGCTGGGGTTAGTTAAAAGGTTAAGCGATTCATCGACCAAGGAAATTGAAACCCGAGGTAGACTTAAGGTTAATTTTCTGTCAAGTGCCGAGCCTGGGTAAAAAGGATAATCTAGTGGTTGCATTTTAAAATAAGATTAAATTTGGATGCCAGCCATCAATAGAGGAAAATCTTGGTGCCACCTGGTAACCGTTATAATATTTAAATTCAAATATCCAAGAGATCAATTTTCACAGTTATGGCGAGCCCGAGTTGCAGGAGGGTAGATGGATCATGGTGGCTATATTTTTTGTAGGTACAAACATGAAATGGACACGCAAAGGCAGAAATCTGATGGTCTAAGATATTTTCAAGATGCATTTATGATCAGAGCTATCTATTAGGGTTTTTGATTATTCTATTACAAATATTTGTGGCCCTAATTAGGTTTGATTCCTGCCTATGTGCAGGGATGTATATAATTTGTTTTTTGGAGCTTTTGAAGAAGAGAGTTCGCATTTTGTAAAAAGAAAGTCTCTTTCCTAGAAAACTATTTGTGGCATTTCTTTTTGCCCTCTAGTTTCCCACATTCTGTAATCGCCCATTGATGATTAGGGCATTCTTGAGGTACTTGTGATATTTGTTCTATCCTTGTCTTCACTGTCTTGACTATCTCTTATTGGATTGAAGTTTATGAATGTTGTCAATAGAAATTGGGGTTCTTAGTCCCTCTCATTTTCTACAATTTTGTGTGTTACTGTGTCTGATTTGATTTAGATGTTTTGTGGGTATACTATAGCCCTTAGCAGTCTTGTCTCATTCCTACAGCTAGTTGCAGAGGAGGATGTTTGTTTGCAGGTCATAGGTTGAGTTTCTTTTTTTTTTTTTGTTCAGGCCTTCCTATGAAATACTTATGCAAGCCTATCTAGTGAGTGGTGACTTATTAGACCCGATTCCTCCATTGATCTCATTCCTCTATACTGAGATCCAAACCCTAGTTTCAGTGCATCACCTAGTAGGTAGTTTGCTTTCAGTCTTTTCCCTTTCCAAGCATTTCTTCTATCCCTTTCCCTAAAAAGTTTTACTTTTCAGTCAAGAAGCAAATTAGGGTGATTATCCAAGAGGAACCAGCCTAGAATCTGGAGGTCTCATCTCAGTTAGCATAGGTCCCACAACCTAGAGATGATTCCCATGTTATACTAGGTTATCAAGACCAAGAGAGCTTGAGACAAAGGTGCAAACTTAGTGTATAACACAAACACAAGCTCACAACTTTTATAACCTCTCTATATCACCTTCTTCTCATCCATGTCTTTTCCAAAGAAAAGACCTTACATATATACCCTATTATAATTCTCCATGATCAAGTTGACCCATAAGGCTTTCCTAATTACAAAAAATTACATAAACCCTTGCTAAGATACACATGGTATCTAAAACAAGTATAAAATAATTACATTACATCATTTAAGGACCGACATCCTTAATTTATGTTTTCGAAGAAAAACACACGCTTCATCTCCTGAGTCAGCTTCTAAATAAGCCTTCATCAGAAAACACACCACAACTAACATCACCAATCATTCCATACCTTGCGCTGACCAACAAACATCCTTCAGTACCTTGTCTATCATCTTTCAAGCTTGTATACCTTAAATCCATACCATTTGGAAGATATACCAAAAATACAGAGACTAACTCTATCAATTCTCACTTTTATAGTCCAGTGACCAGTCTCCACTCCATCATCTGTAACTCATCCAATATGAAAAATTTCATGATGCGATCTTGGATATAAGATCAAAACATATCCCTAAACTTTCATATGAATTCACAGCTTTTGAAACATTCGTATAGTGTCCATACACCGTGATAACCAGCCTGTTCTTCTCACAGAAACATATGTTGACATCAGTGACAAAACATAAATGACAACAGTACGAGTGCCCATTCAGTAATGTAGTGATTAAACATATAAAATGTCTGAATCACCTCCCCATGCATTAGCAATATCCAACACCTTACCCATTCTAAAAGGAGTTCCATATCAGGTGGAAGTTTATGATCAATATACTTTCTACCGCTTGTAATTTCAAGAACAAGTATGCCATAGCTGTACACATCTACCTTATCTATCAAATGATCATGAACAACATATTCTAGTGCCACATATATCCTCTATCATTGACCAAAATCATAAGCAATCATAATCATTTAGGGCCCGTTTGGTTCCTAGTATTAACCTGGAATAGTCATTATTTAATGTGAGAATTAAGTAATTCACTGTTTGTGGCCATTTTTTGAATTCCCGAATTAGAAAATTAATCCCCATTTTTGGGCCAATGTTTGGATTAATTAATTCCAAAAAAAGCTCAAATTCATTTTTTATTCCAGAATAAGCTTTTCATGGATTTGAAATTACAACAAAATGTATAAGTCGTCGGGCTGTGCATGAATGGTTAAGGGATTATAATTTTATTTTTTTATAATCTTATTTTTTTAATAATTTTTTATAATAATTTTTATAATAATTTTTTTTATAATCTTATTTTTTAAAGTTAATGATACATATTTTAATTTAAAAATATATAAGTTAAAAATTCATATATATTTTAATTAAAATACCAGCAACAAAAATGATAAGTTCAAAAATTAAAATTTGTAAGAATTTTTATTTTATTTTATAATTATAATTTTTTAATAAGTTAAAAATACATATTGTTCAAATTAATTAAAAATAAATAAAAATTCTTATTCCAATTCCACATCATGGGATCCAAATGCAACTTTCATTTTCAGGATTAATTAATTTGAGAATAGGTCCTTATTCTATAATAGGCCTATTCTAGATAAATTATTTCCATGCACCAAATGGGCCCTTACTTTATATAACTTTTTGCAAACTTTTGAGAAAAAAAAGAAATGTTTCTCCTTTGTATGGTTAACAATTTTTATGTATTCAATTTCTAATAGAGAGAAGTGGGCTGCTAAGAAACGTAGAAAATCTTACATGGTTCCACTGACTCTTGTAGTAAGATGGGTCTTGTCCTCTGGAAAGAGCCTCACCTGTCCAAAATCTACAATTTTGGCCTGAAAATTGTTATCCAGAAGTATGTTGGCAGCTTTGATATCCTTGTGCAGAATTCAAAGGGGGCATTCTTCATTTAAACATGCAAGTCCACGTACCATTCCCAAAATGATCCCAAACCGCATTTTCCAATGCAGGGGTTTTTTCGTATTTGCTGCCAGAGATATTATGCAACAAATTTTATGAGATTCTGAAGGATTTAAACAACAAATATGATATTGTTCTATTTTTTTGAGAAGGATTTAGACAAAGAAAAGAGATGTTTTTCAAGGCTAGTATTCACCATGAATTCATAGACATGTAGCTTCTCTATTCCTTGTGTGCAATCCCCAAGAAATTGAACAAGATTACAGTGACGAATAGTACTAAGGAGCTTCAATTCTATAACAAATTCATGCAATGTCCTCGTAGACTGTTGTACAAAAATCTTTTTAACAGAAACCTCCCTTCCATCATTAAATATCCCCTACCACCACAAATATCCAGATCTGATTAAAAATTAGAATTCAGCATGTGCTCGAGATCTAACAGGTTGGGAATCTTCATACCTTATAAACTTGGCCAAATCCTCCACCAATTTTCATACTTGGATCGAATTGTTTAGTTGCAGATCATAGTGAATCCTAGGTAAAGAGAATATGCCACATAGGGTCTTCCTCAGCAATAAAATGAACCTTTACTAAAACCAGTTGCACATATTATAAAGTCAAACAACTTTAATCTTATGAATCCTACTATAAAGCTCCATAAATTTCATCAGTTTCTGAGAAAATAGTATTCTTTCAATCATTTTACAATATAGATCTCAGTGCAAAAGATTCTTGAGAATTGAGAAAAATATTATTGTGATATTGCAATCAGAATTCAATTGTGTAGTTTTTTACAAATTTATTGATCCATGTTTCATGAGTAGTGGTTCACAAGAACCCATCTCTCATAAGAATGAATGAAAAAAATACGCAGTTGGATTCTGATTGTAATATCACAATTTCACTTGCTATGGAAAAATAACTCCTACTTATAACAAATAGTATTTTTAATCTTTTTACAAATATCATGGATTTCTGAAAAACTAGCATTCTTTCAAACATTTTACAATTTGAATGGTAAGGGCTCATTTGGACTCAAGCATATCGGCTGATATACCAGAATATCAATTTCTAAATACAGTCTCCACTGTTTGTGTGCAACATCGAAGGATGGAATTGGAATTTCAATATTCCAATTTTACCCAAAAAATGGGCATATCGTCTTCCACTTGAAAAGGTGGAATTGGAATATCGGGCTCGCATTCTGGTTTCCAAATGCCAATTTTGAAAATGTCATTGGGTCTGCGTGGGTTTTATGATTTTTGACATTGGCTTTATTACCTTGTTTTGACATCAGCAATGGTTATTATTACATCGCGTGTTCATTGGAAGCCCTCTCTGGTTCGAGCTGCATCTTCCTGCATCTGATTCAGAGCTGCATCTTCTTGCATCTGGTTCAAAGCTGCATCTTCCTCATCTGTTTATTTGTTGTATGTATACTCCCTCATCCATTTATTTGCATTTATATTCATCTGTTTATCTTTCTACATTTGTATTCATCCGTTTATCTTTCTGGGTCTGTTTATCTTTCTGCATTTGTATTCATCAATGGGGAAAGGTTATCTTAGGCATATTTAGCATTTATTTTTCTCTTGCTTCTTCTTAGGGTTTTAGGGTTTCAACATTACTGCACAACTTTGACAAATTATTGGATGTGTTGTTCCATTGTTTGATGATACCTCTACATGAGTTGGAGTGATGTAAGGATGAAAAGTAGCACCCACAGACTATCACTTTTTTCCATCTTGGATTTCTATAGCCTAGTTACTGCTAATATGAATGAAATGTGTACCTTGTATAGTGGTCACAAAATAATAGTTCTCATGACACAGAGGAAGGGATTTTTATTTGACCTGTAAATAATATTAAGTGGGCATACTATGATTGCAATGGAAGCCTGCCAAAAAAAAGCATGGTAAGTAATTTGAAGAGTTGACATACCAGTGGGATCTGTTCCATTAAGGACTGGCCCTGCTGAAGATTTACCTATAACTATTCTGCTAGGAAGTTCTTGTCCTGTTGATTCGGAGAAGCAAGGTCATGAAACCCAAAAACTGCCTTCAGAATTAACTATCCACCAGGATTTTAGATCTAGAAGTATGAGAATAATTTCATCAAATGTTCATGTGAGTAATTGCTTCTAACAATTTGGCTATTTCAGTAACCATTGAAACCTTCAACCTATTTAAGAATCCTGTACTGGCAATGCAAAATGATACTGATTATTGGCTGCACTATGATTTTATTCTGCATTCTCACCTAAAATATAAACTAGAAACATTGGATTTTCAGCTAAAAAAAAAATATTAGGTAAGGGAAAAAAGATGTTCCCATTTGGAGTTACTAACAAGAAACGACAACGCTAGAACATTTTGATAATACCAAACCTCAGAAATGGAAATGCCAATAACATGTTGAAGCACAAACAAGTCACATCAGAGTGATCATTAATAAAAATAGAGAGAACATAAAACTTGTAGTATTAGGGTTCCAAAAATTTGTTATATCCCATTTCAACACAAGTGATAATTATGTACCCTCACTCATCATCCTCATCAGTTGCATTCGTAAAATTTGTACAGTCTCTAAAATTTCTGCACAATTAGAAATTATTAAAGGAGAGCAGTCATGGAAGTGGTTGAGGTAGAGGTAAGAACAATATCCTCTAATTCTTTGTAAGCAGCCATTCTAAAAGCTAAAGCACACTTGTCTTAACTCTCTCTTCGCATATGACATTTTCCTAGAAAAGTTGCCAACAGTCATAGCTTCATGTAGCATGCCATGTTTCCAACACCCCTTGTGTTTTTTCTTCTATTTTTCAATGGAAAAAAGAAAAATACCACCGGGAATAATGCACACAGCCAATGGGAAAAAAGAAAGTAAAAATAGAAAATTTACTTTAATAGAAAAATTTCTTAAAGCATAGGATAAATGAATCAAACATGATGTTCGAGGAGAAAACTAATGCAAAAATGCTATTCGAAAACTTAAGTCTCCTACCTTAACGGCAGGGACTAACAATGATAAAATGGCATAGATCTATGGCACCAAAGGGGAAATGGAAACACAATGAAAAGAAGAAAGTAAAAGATAAAAAGAAACCTGGTAGAAAATGACCTCTGAGATAATCAAATTTGTTGCCTCTATTTAAAAACTCACCTCTTCCATAGCCATGGCCTCTGAAAGTCCCAAAATGTCTAAATCATTAATCTGAACACTAGCATTTATAGAGAAACCAATTTTTTATGAAATGCGTGCTGTAATGAACATAATAGATTCAACAGAAACCAATTTATAGAGAAACCAATTTCTTATGAAACCAATTTTCTTCACATAATCTTTGTCTGCTCCTACTAAACAGAACTCCAAATTTCTTATTGCCCATAAAAGAAAAAACTACTATAAATCTGCAATCTTCCCTATTGAATGAATACCACATAGAAAGCAAAACAATTGCAATTGTGTTTGAGATGGAGAAACCAGAGAAATTTATAGTGGGGTGAAAGTACCAATTATTAGTTATGAAATTGAAGATTGAGATAGAGTCCCATCAGTAGGTAACAAATTTTTTTATAGCATATTCTTAAAATCAGATTCAACCCAAACTATATCACCTGTATTTAAATCTGATTGTGATATCAGAATTTGTACTGGCCCAATCCCTAATGCTCATAATTCTTGGACTCACATAGTACAGAACTTCCCCTACCTCAACCATTTTCTTTCTCTTCTCTGCAATGTCAAAGGCCATATATTCATCATTTTCATACTACCATACTATGTCTGTTTCATCATCTGAGCAAACCCTTCTGAATTGCCAAATCGTAGACTACCATATAATTGAATGTTTCTCTGCCTTGTCTTTGAATAAATCTGTAGGTAATCTTTCATAGGTGATTGAAATTACATCCATTGGCTGAAAATAGTGAAAAGGATATACATTGATCTGCTGCACTTTTATAAAAAGCTACCTTTTAATTTAGTATGGCCCATGGTTGCTGATTTAATTTGTAGTTCATTTTTTAGCTTTTTAGTTAGGTTAGATTTTCATGCGTTATTTAGGTTAGAATGAGACTCCTCTTATGGTATTAACAAACATGAGTATAGTGTTCACTTCTGTTTGTTACAAAATTAGAAATACAGGTGATATAGTTCGGGTTGAATCTGATCTTAAGAATATGCTATAAAATTGAAGATTGAGATAGAGTCCCATCGGTAGGTAGCAAAATTAGATCTCTTCAAGATATTTCTGATTACCAACTTGTTGTTTGGTACTTAAAATACTATTACAAATGAGGACATCTCACAGTGACTGTCTCTTGTGTAATTGCCACTTGAATATATTGGTATTGAACCATGCAAATGCTTTTCTTCTTGATAATGTCATCTTTTGTTCAAGAAGAAAAGCATTTGCATGGTTCAATACACAAGTGGCCATTACACAAGGGACAATCATTGTGAGATGTCAAAAATAATACCCACGCAGATGTCAAAAACAAGGTAATCACGTGGATGTCAAAAATTATAATACCCACGTGGACCCGACGACATTTCAAAATTGGCATTTCAAAACTGAAATTCGAGCCTCAAATTAAAAAATATGAGGACATCTCACAGTGACTATCCATTGTGTAATTGCCACTTGCATGTATTGGTATTGAACCACATTAATGCTTTTCTTGTTGATAATGTCCTCATTTGTTCAAGAAGAAAAGCATTCACATGGTTCAATACCAATAGGCAATACATTAAAGTGGCAATTACACAAGGGACAGTCATTGTGAGATGTCCTCACTTGTGACTATCCTTACAGTGAGTGTACATTATCATGTTGTCTTTAGAGTGACTATCCTCATTTGTTGAAGAAGAAAAGCATTAATGTGGTTCAATAGCAATACATTAAAGTGGCAATTACACAATGGACAGTCACTGTGAGATGTCCTCATTTGTGACTGTCCTTATAGTGAGTGTACATTATTATGTTGTCTTTAGAGTGACTGTCCTCATTTGTTGAAGAAGAAAAGCATTAATGTGGTTCAATAGCAATACATTAAAGTGGCAATTACACAATGGACAGTCACTATGAGATGTCCTCATTTGTGACTGTCCTTATAGTGAGTGTACATTATCATGTTGTCTTTAGAGTGAGTGATGACATTATCACTCTAAAGACAACATGATAATATACACTCACTGTAAGGACAGTCACAAATGAGGACATCTCATAGTGACTGTCCATTGTGTAATTGCCACTTTAATGTATTGCTATTGAACCACATTAATTCTTTTCTTCTTCAACAAATGAGGACAGTCACTCTAAAGACAACATGATAATGTACACTCATTGTAAGGACAGTCACAAATGAGGACATATCACAGTGACTATCCCTTGTGTAATACCACTTTAATGTATTGCTATTGAACCACATTAATGCTTTTCTTCTTGATAATGTCCTCATTTGTTCAAGAAGAAAAGCATTCGCATGGTTCAAGTGACAATTACACAAGGGACAGTCACTGTGAGATGTCCTAATTTGTGACAAGGATAGTCACAAATGAGGACATCTCACAGTTACTATCCCTTGTGTAATTTCCATTTGAATGTATTTGTACATTATCATGTTATCTTTAGAGTGGCTATCCTCATTTGTGACTGCCCTTACAGTGAGTGTACATTATCATGTTGTCTTTACAATGACTTTCCTCATTCAAGTGGCAATTACACAAGGGATAGTCATTGTGAGAACTTCTCATTTTGTGAAATTACACAAGGTACTTTCTTGTCTACATATGTTGTATACTCAGCCAACAACTCTATTCTTATGCATTATAGTTGGGTGTTTTCTTATGTTGTATCATGATTGTTTTGTTCATATTTTTAGGTAATTCAATTGATCTCATTGATGATATTGATGATGAAGATGATATTGAAATAGAAGGAGAGATTATGAGGAGGAGAAGAGTCTTGGCTATTGTTGTAATTTTTCTTGCCACCCTTGTCCTGGCCATAGCGGAGTGTAGAAAAGTAGGTAGTTGAAATAGGCGTAAGCACACAAGAGATGCAATTCCTTTTTATAAGCGTGTTATCAACTCCAATGAGATGGATTGCTTTGACCAAATACACATGACTAGATGATCCTTCTTTAAAATAGCCAATATTTTAATGCAAAAAGGAAGCATCAGAGATATAGAATTCCTCACGTTAGAAGAACAATTAGTCATGTTCCTCCATACTCTTGGCCACAATCTGAGGAATCGTAAGATTGCCCTTAACTTTGGGCACTCTGGAGAGATGGTAAGCTGATACTTCCACAAGGTCTTGAGGGCTATCTTAGCACTCCATTCGGATTATTTTATACCCCTTGGTCCAAACACTCCTCAAGAAATTAGTGGGAAGACCCGTTTTGATCCATTCTTCAAGGTATATCTCCTAGTGGTTTAATTTTGTTTAGAGTTGTAATCCTATTATTGTGTGTTCATTAGACCTATGATTTATCTGACTACAAGATTGTGTGGGAGCAATTGATGGATCCTATTTACCAGTCACTGTCGATGTCAACCTGCAAGCTAAATATCACGATCCAAAAGGCAACTTGTCGCAAAATGTTATGGGAGTGTGTTCATTTGATTACAAGTTTCAATACATCCTTGCTGGTTGGGAAGGGTCTGTTGTAGATAGCCGTGTTCTAGCTTTGGCTCTATCTAGAGCTGATCCATTGGTAGTTCCCCCAGGTTTGTAAAATATGATTATATTATTGAAGCATATGAAAAATAAGACAATGTTATGACAATGACATTTTGTTTTGTTTAGGTAAATATTATTTGGTCGATGCTGGATATCCAAATGTACCAGGATTTCTCATGCCTTATCGGTGCACATGCTACCACCTAAAGGAGTTTTCAAGAGAAAACCCAATAAACTCCCCAGAAGAGTTGTTTAATCATCGACACTCCTCGCTTAGGAATGTAATAGAGCGTACATTTGGGATTTTGAAGCAGTGTTTTCCTATCTTGAAGCATGCGACATCTTATCAAATCAAGAGACAAACACATATTTTTTTGGCATGTTGCATGCTTCACAACTTCATTACGATAGAGGACGACCTTCCATTTGATGTCGAATTTGAAGAGGAAGATGGTTGTGATGGGATAGATGTACCAGTGCTTGAGACATATGGGTTGAGCCAGCATGAAAGAGATGATTGGGGGAATTTTCAAGATGAAATAGCAAGAAGGATGTGGGAAGATTATAGATCTTGATCTTAGTCGGTTGAATAACTATTATGACAATGTTTAAACTAATGTCAGATTTCATAAATTTCACAAACTGATTTGATATATTAAAAGCCACTATGCCATATTTAGTGTTGTCATGTTATATTCAATGTTGTTATATTTAATGTTGTCATATTATATTTAATATTCTCATGTTATGTTTAATGTTGCTATATTTTATATTTAATGTTGTCATGTTATATTTAATATTGTCATGTTATGTTGCAATTGATCTTGTTAAAAGAAGTGGGCAGCTCATGTTGTGTGTGCATCAGGTATGTCTACGGATGTAAATAAGGACAGTCACAAATGAGGACATCTCACAGTGACTGTCCCTTGTGTAATTGCCACTTGAATGTATTGCTATTGAACCACATTAATGCTTTTCTTCTTGAACAAATGAGGATAGTCAGACAAGGGACAGTCACTGTGAGATGTCCTCATTTGTGACTATCCTTACAGTGACTGTACATTATCATGTTGTCTTTAGAGTGACTATCCTCATTTGTGACTGTCCTTACAGTGAGTGTACATTATCATGTTGTGTGTGCATCAGGTATGTCTATGGATGTAAACAAAAACATGGATGGTGACGTTCAAGTTATCCAGGCAACTTCTTCTTGCAAGAAGGTTTTCTGGACAAAAGAGATGGAATGCAAGTTGCTAGACTTGCTACAGGAGCAAGTGCAGCTTGGAAAAAAAGTTGAAGGGGGTTTCAAGAAAGAGGCTTGGAGAGCCATTGAAAGGAGGTTTAATAATGTGTTGAAAATGAAGCTATCGAAGGATAACTTCAAGAACAAGCTGAAAAGTTGGAAACAAGGGTATAGAGTTATGAAAGACTTGAGGAATACAAGTGGCTTAGCCTGGAATGAGACTACCCAAACTATGGATGCTGATGATAATGTTTGGGATGAGTTGTTGAAGGTAACATGGTCTTCAAATCTCCTTTTAAGTTGAATTTATCTTTTTAAGTAATGAAGCACCAATAATGAATTCAATTGTTATGCCATCATATAGAGAAAGGAATTTAAAAATGCCAGAATGTATAAGAGGCAACCATTTCAATACTAAAATGAATTATCCTGTATTGTTGGGAATGACATAGCTGAGGGAACTGCAGCTGCAACAACTCAAGAGATGGAGGAAGATTTCATTGATGATGAAGATTTCAGTTATCATGGTATGCATAATGCATGTTTTGAGACTGCTGCTAATTTGGCTAATGATGGTATCAAATCTATTGATACACCTACATCGAACCAATCTACTACAAGTGGCAAAGAGAACCCTCCAATATCGTCAAGGAGGCCAAAGAGGAAGAGGGAAACATTGGCAGGTTCATTGGATTCAATTTGTGAAGTGATCAAAGATCTATCTGAAGGCCTTGGATAGCCTCTGATAGTGGATAAAACATCTAGTTTGAAAAATGATGCAACAGATTTGTATAAAGCACTTAAAGCAATCCCTGGCCTTAGCAACTCTACTATGCTTGAAGCATACGAAATGTTAATGCATGATCTGCAATCAACCGCATTGTTCTTGACAATGGATGAAGAAGAGAGAATCTAATATATGATACTGAAGTTTGGACTTTAGTTGATCCATGTTTATTAGGTCAAAACTAACTAATGTTTCTAAACAGTTTGTGAAATCTGCCATGTTGCTAAACAAATTGTGAAATCTGCGGTTACAATCTCAATGTTGGTAAATAGTTTGTGAAATCTGGTATTTATAATCTCATTTGTGAAATGTTGCTTTTTGATACCATTTCACTTTTTCGGGCAATGCTTGAAGTGCCTTTATTATTTTTGTATGTAATTACCGATTGTTAACTGTTTCAGGATCATTTACACATTAGGTTATAAATAATTTGTATTCTCTGCTATGGATTAAATGGCTACATAGAATATAGTTTTGAGTTCTCTGCTCTGGATTAATTTGTATTCTCTGTTGTGGGTTAAATGGACTTGATTTGCTATGGTTTTGAGTAGGCCCTAGGACTGTAGTACTAATCATAGTGAATAACAGAGCAGTTTGATGGATTCACGCATTTAGTTGTTGAAAACTTGATCTCATGATGTTGTAAAGGGATTGAGGATGTTTGGAAATGGTCATTGAAACCTTCTACAGTATTGGAATGCAAGGAAAGGAGTTTTGAGTCTTGTTTTGACCACTGTTCTGTCATAAATCAGTGATCCATTATGTTTTTACTCCAATCAATGATCTCTTTTTTGTTCTATCATAAATCAGTGATCCATTGTATTACATGCCTTGTAAATGTTTTAGATCATTTCCAATAGTAGGAATCAATAGGATCGGTGGAATAGCAACTATTTGTATGCATTATTGTAATGTTGTGTGGCAGTCAGTACATAATAAATGTCTGTCCCTATAGATTGAACACGAATGTTTGAGTCTTCCTTGACGAGAAAATGCTTGAGAAGTATAATATTTACTTATCTATAGTCAAGGCATCTAGAAGAAACTAATTCTCTGAAGATCTTAAGGTGATTTTTCAGATGACTGTGACCAGGCAGATGGTATGTTCACAGTCCACAGATGGAAGTGTCTTGTTCAATGATCTTTCTCTCCATTAAGACTATGTAATGCAGTATGAAGATATTTGATAGAATGAATGGAATGTCATTGGTTTAAGTTGAAGTACTAATCCCTTTTCAAGTGTTGAGAGTTGTGTTGAAGGGTTGTGATCAGTCACTTGTAGACAGAACCTAATAGACTTTTGGAGCATGATGTGTATCAGTTTAGAGTCTTAGATAGTGGAAAGACCACTGACATAAAGATATTATGAGTTGAGCCTAATGAACAAGTGAAGTTATTGTCATCATTGATAGTGATTGTCAAAAGAAGAGAGATTAATATTGTTAGATGCCTCTTGAGTTAAGTTGAAGTTCTTGAACTTAGTTTGGGTCAATAGCACCCTTGAATGGTTACAATAGATTCCACAATCTCCTTGACAGCTAGCAGCTAGTTCCATATTAAATATCAGAATATTCTTCATTGTTACGGAGGTCCATTTCTTCTCTTTCTAATGCATATTAAATTTCAGAATATACATTTTATTAGGAGGATCCATGTTTCCCACTTCTTTTGTCATAATGCATTGTTGACATGATAATATTACATATAACATGACAACATTAAATATAACACGACAACACTACAATATGTCATAACTCATTATGATTGATTCAGCCTTGCAACTTTTTGTTTTTCTCAATGAATTTTGTTTAATTTTGGGATTGTTGATATAGGTGCATTATTGATATCGGTTTGATGGCTCTTCTCAATGTGCCAAGCTATCCATGTGGTGGTGGGCAGTGCCAGTTGAAGATTTCACGGACAGTGGACAACCCTGGACAACAATATTGGTGTTGTCCAAACAGAAAAAAGGTTGCTAATGTGTATATATTTAATGTTTGTAATGTAAATACTATTTATTATATTTAATGTTTGTAATGTAAATACTATTCATTATATTATAAAAACTAATGTAGATTGGGCATCACAGGGCTATCATGATTGTGGATACTTTAGGTGGGTTGATGTCAACCCATCTACATCTATCCGCCCATCTCCAGTCATCCATGATCCAGACATCCACCCATCTCCACTCATCCACAATCCAGGATTTGAGTGCAAAAGTTGTCAAGCTAGGGCAAATAAAAT
Organism: Chamaecyparis obtusa; assembly: GCA_027943335.1. Lineage (NCBI taxonomy): Eukaryota > Viridiplantae > Streptophyta > Pinopsida > Cupressales > Cupressaceae > Chamaecyparis > Chamaecyparis obtusa. Next base: position 429,189 of record BSBK01008363.1, on the reverse strand, counting down.
TATATTTTTATGATGCCTTCTCTGTATTGTAATCGCATATCTTTTTTGTGACCATATGCGGAGATGAGCTCAAGAATTAGTAAGTTTTGTATTTTGATATTGTAATATGTGGAGATGAGCTCAGGAATTAGTCAGTTTTGTATTTTGATATTGCAACTAAATATTTTAATATGGATATGGCGTAACTCCTCTTTGCCCCAAGTGCGCATATATATGGTCCACATATTTTTTCAAAATAATTTTTCATGTTTATGGCTTAGGTGAGCCCAAATCTACTATCAGTCACATGATTTAATGTTGTTTTCGTGGTTATTGCTTTGTAGAATTCTAACCTAGGTTTGTAGAGGAATTTTGAGGTTAACAGAGATATATCATGTATAAACTCATTTAATTGGTCGTGTTTTGATCTTGACAAGCGTGGATCATTCAGGTAAGAATCAAAGGAGGTCATAGAAGGTAATAATAATTAATAAGATTTTTAAAAAAAAACTCATACAAAAGTGAGCAACTGAATGTACTTCATTGGTGTACTAACAAAAGCACAAAGTAGTTGTATGTTCTATGTATGCAGTGTCTAGAGACAAAAACAAGAGTTCGGGCATGACAGAGTGTCAAAGACTCATCAAACTAAATTATAGTTCATTGTATCTGTATTATGTAAAATGAGGAATGCCTCATTCAAGTTGTAACACTGTATCTACATTATGTAAAATGAGGAATGCCTCATTCAAGTTGTAACATTGTATTTGCATTATGTAAAATGAGGAATGCCTCATTCAAGTTGTAATTTTATATCAGCTCATGACTTTATGGGGCTAGACCGGAGGTTTTCTCCACCCACCTCTTTCCTACCAGTGCTCCTATTGAGCTAGGTTGGCAACATTTTGTAAAAAATAAATAATAAAATAAATGACTTATTTATAAATTTGTGTATTTTGGGTCTACATATTTTATAAATTTGTATAGGATTTTTTTTTTTTATAAAAAAGTTATACAAAATGTTAAAATTTTTATAAACTTATAATCATAATTTTATTTCAAAATATTATAAATATTCAAAATCGCATACAAATGAAATAAAATAAAATAAAATAAGTATTCAAAAACAAAATAAAATATTATAATATTATTTTATTGCAAAAATAAAATAAATATTCAAAAACACGAACAAAATGTGAAAAACATCATAACATTTGAAAAAATCACAAATTGTTATAAAGAAACTAAAAAAAAATTCTCATTCAGTGCATATTCCAATTCCAAAATGCGGCACCCAAATGTGGAAAATACATCTTCTTGGTCATCTTCCAGGTGCATCCAAACGGGTGGAACACATATTCCGGATATCATTTTGAGGATATGATATTCCAGAATTGCAGCATATTCCAGAATTGACTATATCTGACATTCTGTATGCCTGCGTCCAAACAGGCCCTAAGGCTTTTGAGAAAATGGCTCTCTTTGAGTTATTTTACAATAAGAGTCCCACTTCAAAACTTCTTGAATTTTTTACAAAACAACATTCCTCCAATCATTTTACAATGAATCTTATTGTCTAGAATTCTTGAATTTTACCAATTTTTGATAAAAATAAAAATATTTGAAATATTTTACAATACTATTTATAGTGTTAAGCTTCTTGAATATCATTAATTTTTAAGGAAATAATGTTTTTAAATCATTTTATAATACAAATCCTACTGTAAAGGATTCTTAAATTTTCATCAATTTTGAAGAAAAAATAACATTTTTTTTAAAGAGAACATTTTTTTGAATCATTTTACAATTCCTAAATTTCATTAATTTTTGAAAAAATAATATTCTTTAAATCATTAAAAATAATATTCTTTAGTCATTTTACAATACAAATCCTACTGTAAAGCTTCATCAATTTCTGAAAAAAAAGAATAAAAAATTCTTTAAATCATTTCACAATATGAATCCTACTGTAAAGCTTCATCAATTTCTGAAAAAAAGAATAAAAAATTCTTTAAATCATTTCACAATACAAATCCTACTGTAAAGCTTCATTAATTTCTGAAAAAGAAGAACAAAAAATTCTTTAAATCATTTCACAATACGAATCCTACTGTAAAGCTTTTGGAATTTCATCAACTTGCAGAAAATAGTTTACATTTAATTATTTCACAATACCAATCTTACTGTAAAGCTTCTTAAATTTCATCAATTTGTGAGAAAATAGTTTGCATTTAATTATTTCACAATACCAATCCTACTATAAAGCTTCTTCAATTTCATCAATTTGCGAGAAAATAGTTTGCATTCAATTATTTCACAATACCACTCCTATTATAAAGCTTCTTAAATTTCATCAATTTGCAAGAAAATAGTTTGCATTTAATTATTTCACAATATGAATCCTACTGTAAAGCTTCCTTAATTTCTTCAATTTGTGAGAAAACAACAATCTTTCACCCGCGTCTTCATGCTGGCTAGAGGCGAGGCCACAGAGTTTAGTATGTAACTTCCAAGAAGAGTGCCATAACACAACAACAAGAGCCACACCTTCTAGGGTTATGACTAAGATGAGCAAAATCTTCAAACGGCTTACTTTACAGACAATAAAACCAGACCCTTGGTAATCATTTATCAGAATTATTAACAAATCAAACAAGTTTTTCACCTTAATAGCTTAAATCACAATGACTTACAAGAAGAGGAAGGAGTGGAGAAAAAGGCAACGATGGAGTACCGTAAATAACAGCCAGCTTCAAGAGCCTTTCCATCCTGTAGTGAAAAGCATTCTTGTATGATCTAGATAGTGGTCTCCAGGCAAAGGTCATAGCCACTCGTATTAAGCATCCGCATGCACATAGTCAGTTCATAAATGACTGTCAATAATCCCTTCGCTCTAATTTCACTGGTGGAAAAACCGTCATTTTCTAGAGCCTTTGATTTGATGTCCGCAAGAAAAATCAGCACAGTTTGATTAAATTTTTTCAAATTTGAGGAGTTGTTAGAGATGCAAACGTTGGAGTAGCCAAGATCCAATACCTAATAAAGAATGTTGAATTCTCCTAGCGCAAAAAGCATCCGTTGGAAACCGTTTGTGCCCCATTATTAGCAGGATAGAATGTAACAATCCGTTCTTGTGCCACTGTATAGCACGTATTGTAGTCCTCTGCAAGAAAATGGTGTCAAGATTTTCATTCAAAATAGTGGCATTTACATATTTGATTGAACTATAGCCATAACCATTCTTTGAAATTTGGGGATCGGCTTCTGTACAAAGAACAAAATTGGGTATGGCTGAAATTAAGAGTACATACAAGGCAAGTAATGAGTGGTTGGAGTTTGTGGTGGAACTTGGCATGGTGAAACACAGGTTGTAGAATATCAATTGGTAATAAGGGAGCCGTTATAATTTAGAATGTGTAGCTAAGGTAAAGGCTCTAGTCCCATTGGATAATGGCATGGCCCCTCGAAATAACCTCTAGTCTTTGTTACTATATTTTGTATTTTATGCAACCTTACTAATAATGTTTGAATTGACTTGAAGCTAAGAGCAGTCAAAATTGACTCTGATTATTATGTTCAACCCATTTAAAAAAAAATTTGGTTCATAAAAAGGATGTTTAAATATTATTTAATTAGGAGAGGGATCATTAGTCATGTGAGTTAATTTTTTCAATCAACATGTATCCGTGAATCATGATACAACTGGATAAAACTAGCAATTGCACCTTAGTGTGCAATGAGTACACTATAGAGCTATGGAAGGTCAACTAAGTATTTGTCCCTTTGTCAGTCTCTCTCCCTCTCATCCTCTCTATATATCTCCTTATCTCTCTTTCAATCTATCTCACCATCTACATCTCTTTCTATCTCTTCCTCTCTATGTCTCCCTATGTATCTCCCTAGAGTTGTTTCTATCTTTATCTTTCGATCTATCTCTATCTATTTTTCTCTCATCCTCTTACTCTATATTCATCTATATCTCTATCTTTCTCTCCCCCTTTCATATCTAGACACATGTCCCTTTCTTTATCCATCTCTCTCCATCACTCCCTTCCTATACCTTTAAATCTCTACATCTCCATATTTATTTCTCGTTATTTCCTTCTATCTCTTTTTGTATGTTGTTATCTCTCCACCCCTCTATAAATATATATCACTTTCTACCTCTATCTTTATCTATATATCTCTCCCTCTCTCATTCTCTCTTATTTATATTTTTATACCGTCTATCCCCATTCTCTCTCTCTCCTCTCCATATCCATCTTCTTCTCAATCTCCATCTCCATACCACCATCCCCCCACTCTATCACTTCTTCGCTCTATCTTCATCTTGTTATTTCTCCTTCTCTCATTCTTTCCTTATGTCTCTCCTATATATATTTATCTCTACCATCTATATCTTCTCCTTTCTCCTCTCTTTATCTATACAATCATATTTTTATAAATATTTTATTATATTTTAATTATTATTAGTACCATTATAAATAGTTATATTTCTTTAATCCATAAATTAATTAAATTTTATTATGGTGTTGATCTATAGAGTGTCTTGTGTAGTTTGTAGACCATATCCTTGCTAGAATTCTGAACAAATCCTTCAAGTTGTTCAACGTAGACTTCTTCTTGAATAATTCTATTTAAAAATGCAAACTTAACATCCATCTGCTAAACTTTAAATCCTTTATAGGAAGCATATGCAAGTAATATTCTTACACCCTCTAATTTAGCAACATGGGAAAATGTCTCACCATAGTCAATGTCGCCTTCTTGTGCATACCCTTTGCAGACTAATCTCTCTTTGTTTCTGATCACAACTCCTTTCTCATTACGTTTATTTCTAAAAATCCACTTTGTTCCTATCACATTCTTATCCTTAGATCTTGGTACCAAGGACCAAGTGTTGTTATTTTCAATTTGATCAATTTCTTCTTTCATTTCATTAATCCAATCTTCATTTCCTAGTGCATCCTTGACTAATCTTGGGGTATGTGCACGATCATGATATGCCAAAAAGTGGCGATGTGAAAAGGAAACCCTGATTGATAGACTCTTTTAAAAATAACTATAACTTTCAAACTATTTAACATTTTTGAAATCTCAAATATGCATCACATTCTATGCTTCACCTAATACAATAATAATAATAATAAATTCTTTCAGTTTGATGAAGTTTAGACTAATAAGGTAAGGTGGTGAGACGTGAGAGTTTTTATATTCAGGAAAATTTGTAACAGAAAAATCATAATTAATTATTTACTTGGAAAAAAAATACAAAAAAATATACATCACATCTAGACATGAGTCTACTACTTTTATTTAGAATCTTATAAAAAAATATTATCATTTGATTTTGTTTAATGTGGTCACACATACACCTACTTGTTATCTTTCTAGTCTTGAGTGATAGACTTGTTGGAAAATAGCTATAATTTCAAACTATATAACATTTTTGAAATCCAAAACATGTGTCACATTCTATGATTTTTCTACTACAAAAAAATAAAAAAAAGTTTTCAATTTGATAAAGTCTACACTAAGTTAACGTGGTCAGATACAAGAGTTTTTGTATTCTGGAAAAGTTGTAGAAGAAAAATCATAATTAATTATTTACTTAGAAATAAATTATAAACAAATATGTGTCACATCCAAACATGAGTCTAGTACTTATATCTAGAATCTTGTAAAAGAAATTATTATTTGATTGAGTTTAAGGTGGTCAGACATACACCTACTTCTTGTTTTTTCCTAAAATTTTCATACTATTACATTGAAATTTGAAATTTTCAACATATAAAACAATTGTTTTTCAAAAAAGGCCAAGTATCTTAGAAACTAAATTAAATTTTCTATAGATTCTCTTCTTACATATTTTTGATATAATATTTATAACTTGTTCAATTTTTTATGTCAACTTTCCTAAACCTAATTTTCTGAATTTTCATTGCCACTTAAGGGCCTAGTTTGGTATACCATGATCCTGCACATACCACTTGGCTCAAAATTAAAAATTAAACATGTGTTATGTTTCAACTTACTTCTTGTCATGACTCTTGTATTATTATCTCCAATAATTTTTCTCGATGAGTGACGTCTTATCACGTATTTTTCTAATACAGGCTCGATAGACTGTTCATTAGTGTTTTCATCTCTCGGTGGAGGCTCATATTGTTCCTCAACTCCTTCATGTTGTAACTTGGTTGTATCAACCAAATTACCTTGTTGTACATAAAATTTTTTTTTATAATCCTCAGGTTCCTTTTTGCTATCCTCTTCATTCCTTTTTGTAAATTCATCAATCCTCACATTTGCACTTTCAACAATTTTATTGGTAGCCTTGATCAAGTATTTATATGCTTTTCTCTTCGATGAATATTCTAGGAGTATACCTTCATCTCCTTTTCTGCCAAACTTTCCATTTCTAACATATTTCAATATGTAACACCTACTTCCAAAAATTTTAAAGTAACTTACATTTGGTGTATATGCATACTGGAGAGTTCAAAGGAATCTTGTTTGTGCCTTTCTTCAATTGTACTCGATTGAGTGTATAGACAACAATACTTATGGCTTCTCTCTAGAATGTTTGTACATATTTTTTTTATCAATTTACAATGTTCTAGCATAGTCAACTATAGATCTGCTCCTTCTCTCAACCATACCATTTTTTTGTGGAGTCCTTGGTGCAGATACTTGTCTTTTGATTCCTTTTTCATTATAGAAGACAGTAAATTCATTAGAGATTTAAACTCACCTTCTCTATCTAATCTTAAACATTTCAACTATTTACCTGGTTCCTTTTCAACAATAGCTTTATAGCATTTGAATACTTGGAATGCATCAAAATTTTCTTTAGGAAACATAATAGACACCATTCTTGAGTAGTCATCAACAAAAAAATGAAATACCAATCTCCATAATATCTTTTTATCTTCATAGGACTAAAAAGGTCAGTATGAACTAATTCCAAAATATCATTAGATGAGTTAGACTTTCTTGAGAAACTTGATTTGGTCATCTTACCAATTTGACATTCCTTACACATTACTTTATCTAGTTTGCTTAATTTTGGTAGACCTCTAACTCTAATCTTTTTGCTCACTTTAATCATGTTAACAAAAATTACATGAAAAATTCTCTTATGTCATTGTCATACATCTTCAATTTCGACAAACAAGAAACTCTTTTCAGTAGTATCAAGATAAAATAGGTTACCTTTTGATTGTTCATTAGCTCTAATTAGATCTCCATTAGTACCATAAATCTTCACCTTTCTATGCTGAAATTCTAGTCGATGGCCAGTATTGTTCAATTGTGAAACACTCAACAGATTGTAGTTTAGACCTTTAACCCAATATGTATCATTACATCTCATCCTCATTCAATATAATGGATCCTTTACCTTTAACATGACATGTAGAATCATTTCCAAATCTGACAAATCCTTGATCATACTCTTCTAGGTTTTCAAACTTATCAATATCACTAGTCATATGATGTGAACATCCACTATTTATAATCCATGGGTCATTTTTAATTACATGAGAAATAAGTACTTTTTCATCTTCATACTTTCTTCATGTGTGAATCTTCCTTTACATCAACATAGACAACTTCATATCCTTCTTCTGTATCATCAGATTCATCATCAGTTACACCTTCCTCAACTAGGTAGAAATCCTTCTTACCTTTGTCCTTGTAATCTCTAAATACTTGGTGTCATTTGTCCCTCTTATCACTCTTGTCATTGCCAGGACATCTAGATGCAATGTGGCCAATCTTGTTACAATTGAACCATTTCAAGGGTAATTTTCCTTTATACTTTTCTTTACCTCTCGGTAGTCTTTTACTCAGTAGTGCTTCCAATTCTTCTTGTTCTTTCTCTTCAGTTCATATATTTTCATATTCATTTTCATATGAACTACTATGATTCTCTTTTTCTCTTCTTGAAGCTCTAATACTCAGAGATTATTTCAAGGTAGTTTCAATGCTCAATAGTCTATTATCATAATTGCTAAGCTCAAATGCAGTTAACTTACCGATTCAGGATTCAAGAGTAACAACATTATTTGGTATGGATCTCAATTATTGAATAGAAAATACTCTAATAACATACTTAGAAGAAATAGTTCTCATAATTTTACTTACCACTTCTTAATTTTTCAATGTTCCACTAGCACCTTTGATGGCATTGACAACTTCCTTGATTTTTCAACTATATTGAGTAATGTTTTCTTCATCTTTCATTCTCATTTCATCATACTTTCCTTAGAGACTATCAACCTTGGATTTTTGTACATCTTGATCTCCTACATAAATAAGTGTAAGTCTATCCCACATCTCTTTTGAATTAATACAGTCCTTAGCATCATTGAATCCAACATCGGTTAGGGAAGAAGCAATTTTAATCATTATCAGGGTTTGTTCTTTCATTTCTCTCATCTGATCAAATCTCATAGGTCGAGAAGGTGGTGGTGTGTAATCATTATCTTTAAGATTTAGTGCAGATTCTCCAATTCCAAATAGATACAATCTCATCCTGCTTTACCAAATTGAGAAACTTTTCTTGTTCATATTGGGTACTTCTCTTGTATACATCTTTGGATCTTTTATTCAAGAATTTCAAACTTATCCCTCTGGAGTACTTAGCTCTGATACCAAATTTTGGATTACAGGGTAGGTGAATCAGTAATCCTTGATTCTTTGTACCTTAAAAAAATTTCTCTGATTAACTCGGTATCAGCTCAGTCAAACACAATTCATTGTTTACCAACAATAGTAAATAAACTTTAACAATCAACAAATCATTCACAAAATTTATTCATCACATGTAACACCAGTATTTAATGTAGAAACACATCTTTGAGAAAAACCATTGTGGGAATTGTCACCCACTAAGAAAATACTCTTTTGAAGTACGCCTAGTTAAGAGACAATCTGGTTAAATATTACAATACACATTGTTAGGTATGACTCAGTGAAGGAATTTACCTTAGATCTCTTAGCATCTTCACTCTCTTAGGAGTGGCATGATAAAAGGAATTTGAACACTGATTAGAATGTTACCTTTTTCAAGGATTTTATAATAATACCACTACAACATTTGGGGTCAAATTTCGATGCCACTACAATTTGTGTTTGTTTTTTGTAGTTTTTTTGCAAGTTCCCCCAACGGTGTCATAATAGCGATGATTGTCGTAATTGTGACACCCATTTCGTTATAAACAAAAAAAAAGAAAAAGAAAGTATCATTTGTAATTTGTAAAATTCAAAGAGCTGCCACGAAGATGAAACTGCAATTTTGCGTGGAGCGAAGAGGGTATTTGAGTTTGGCATGCACACCATGTGGGAAGAGGGCACTGGCACTTGAGGTAGGCATTTGAGCTTTGTCTTCTCATTAAATCAATTTCAGTGTCATTGTTTACATCTTAATTATCATTTGGAATGCTTGATGACCCGCGAGCTTTGAGAGCTAGTGCATCGTTGCTATTACCTTCAAGGCATTGTGTGAAGTGTTTGATCTCTCTTTATTTATTTTTCTATTGATATTCACTATGTGGTACTCCCTATTTATGATCATTTCATGAGAAAATGTCTTGATGGCTCGCCAGCTTCAAGCTAGGGCATCATACATAGTTCATGAGCTCACTGTTTAATACTAGCATTGTTTACATCTTATCATTTGGAATGCCTAATGACCTGCGAGCTTTGAGAGCTAGGAAATCACTTCTATTACCTTTAAGGCATTGTGTGAAGTGTTTGATCTCTCTCTATTTGTTTTGTTGTTGATATTCACTATGTGGTACTCCCCGTTTATGATCATTTCATGAAGAAATGTCTTGATGGCTCGCATGATGCAAGCTAGGGCAGCATACATTGTTTATGAGCTCACTGTTTAATACTGACATTGTTTACATCTTTTAATTTGGAATGCTTGATGACCCCCAAGCTTTGAGAGCTAGGGCATCATTGCTATTATCTTCAAGGCATTATGTGAAGTGTTTGATCTCTCTTTGTTTGTTTTGCTGTTGATATTCAATATGTGGTACTCCCCGCTTATGATCATTTGACAAGGAAATGTCTTGATGGCTCATGGGCTGCAAGCTAGGGCATCATACATTGTTCATGAGCTCACTATTTAATACTGACATTGTTTACATCTTTTCATTTGGAATGCTTGATGACCTGTGAGCTTTGAGACCTAGGGCATCATTTCTATTACCTTCAAGGCATTGTGTGAAGTCTTTGATCTCTCTTTATTTGTTTTGTTGTTGATATTCACTATGTGGTACTCCCTGTTTATGATCATTTCATGAGGAAATGTCTTGATGGCTCACAGGCTATAAGCTAGGGCATCATACATTGTTCATGAGCTCACTATTTAATACTGACATTGTTCATGAGCTCACTGTTTAATATCTTGCATCATGCAAACATACATTAATATACTTACTATCTTGAATTTGAGCTCGGACATCATGCAATGTTATTGCTATCATTGCATGCTTGCTGCTGTTGTGCACCATATATTGTTTTATACATTGTTTATTTCATTGAGACCATGAGCTTGGCATTTGTAATGTATTTTCTATTATTGGATCAATGCTACCATGTTGTTGAGCCTATGTATGGCTTGACTATGCACATGCATAATTGTAGATGAGGATCAGTACTATGGTTCCAAGCATTGCTTAGATCCTTTGGATCTAACCCCATCTTTTCCTTCCTTGCAAGTTTTGGATCATACAAGAGCATACTAGATTGAACCCCAGGTCAACACTTCATTACTTCAGGCAATGTTTGGTACCTTCATTATTTATGTTCATCCACTTATGTATGTTTGCATTCATTCATATTGTTCTGAAAGTTGGCTATTAGTGACCATATAGGACCATTCTTGATATTTTTGGGTCATTTGATGAAAAGATGTAAATAGAGACATCAATAATAAAATAGAGATATATTAAGATTAATATCGTAAGTAAAAACATTACACAGTGGCATTCAGATTAAGTACAATATGAATTCACATGCCTTTAATTATAATACACTTTTGAAATTATCACTCATTGGTCTTTTGACAATTCAAGATATAAGTATCAGAATATAAACTGTTGCAAAAGGAAGAAACACATATGTATCTATCATCATTTAAAACAAAATATAAAAGTATTCCATAGACAAACAGTTGCTATTATAACAACCATCCTCTAATCCCATGGTGTACTAGTCTCAAGGTAAGAACAATTTACTTAAGCCATCATATAAGTATCATCCTAAAGTTTAAATAGACATTGACTATGGATATAAAACACTAAGCCATAATAAATTATAGAGTTTCACTACAATTTCTATGTCCACTTACAATCATCCTACTACTTACACTGCAATTTCTATGTCCACTGCCATTAAAATATATCACTCCTATTATATAGGCATCCTTCTCATTAAGTGTTTCCATTAAAATATATCACTCTTGTTATATAATGTATATGCATACTTTTTTAAAATGCCATGCTTTTTTCTCTTAAATATTATTACCATTTCACTCAAATCTACATGACATTAAAGCCAAGCCAAAAATGTATACATACGTGTAAGTATAGGAGATGCTGGATTTTGCAACTATTGAAAAAAAAAAAAAACTATACCAATAGTAGCTTACAAGAAACTATACTTGTGCTTACCACACCATACCTCAACATCATAATGCTTATCATTTTCAAGCTTGAGTGAGGCTTCATACCACACACCCTCCACAAATTTGTACGCAATGCTGATTTAGGCTGGAGGTAAACTACACGTGTCATGTAAACAACATGGTTGAATGCAATCTCTTTTGCGCGTTTTCAAGAGTTTTCCCACCAATACAAGCAGAAATAACACATTGAATGTAATCTACGAACACTGCATGGTATGAAGTCTCGCTGAAGCTTGAAATATATCCACTCCTCATGTTATTGTCAAAATTAAATTCAAATATTTCTCAAAACATTTATTCTTGTAGAATTAAGATATCCTTATCTCAATAATAAAACAATCTTCCATAATAGCTTTTGAATCACATTAACACACACCAATGTTCTATATCATAGTTCATTTTAGAAGTGTATGGCTGATGTCCCTATTTTGAAGTGTTTGATCATTTCTATTACCTTCAAGGCATTGTGTGAAGTGTTTGATCTCTCTTTATTTGTTTTGTTGTGCATATACCTTCTCTGATCAACTCTGATATGCATAGGTGATGAACATTCATATTTTCCTAAGTAGTACTTTGAGCTTTCCTGCAACACATGTACTATTGTGAAAATCATCACAAGTCCATTTGTTGCAGGAAAGCTCACAGTACACATGTATGGATGACATTGTTTACATCTTAGCATTTGGAATGCTCGATGACCCGCGAGCTTTGAGAGCTAGGACATCGTTTCTATTACCTTCAAGGCATTGTGTGAAGTGTTTGATCTCTCTTTATTTGTTTTGCTGTTGATATTCACTATGTGGTACTCCCTATTTATGATCATTTCATGAGGAAATGTCTTGATGGCTCGCAAGCTGCAAGCTAGGGCATCATGCATTGTTTATGAGCTCACTATTTGAGCAACTCATGTCCCTATTTGATTGGTCAGTGCTCTGTTTGTTATATTGAGTTTACATCATATATTTAGTCTTAATAAATATCTTATAAAATAACATAAAACTAACCCAAAATACTTTGTCTTAATAAAATCTTAATAAAACAATATATTTAGTTTCAATAAAATCTTTTAAAACAACATATATTGTGTGAAGTGTTTGATGGTTGATCTCTCTTTATTTGTTTTGCTGTTGATATTCACTAGCTATGTGGTACTCCCCATTTATGATCATTTCATGAGGAAATGTCTTGATGGCTCATGGGCTACAAGCTAGGGCATCATACATTGTTCATGAGCTCACTATTTAATACTGACATTGTTTACATCTTTTCATTTGGAATGCTTGATCACCCACGAGCTTTGAGAGCTAAGGCACCCTTGCTATTACCTTCAAGGCATTGTGTGAATTGTTTGATCTCTCTTTATTTGTTTTGTTGTTGATATTCACTATGTGGTACTCCCCGTTTATGATCATTTCATGAGGAAATGTCTTGATGGTTTGTGGGCTGCAAGCTAGGGCATCATGCATTATTTATGAACTCACTATTTGAGCACTGACCAATCAAATAGGGACATGAGGTGCTCAAACAATGAGCTCATAATGACATAAATAATGCATGATGCCCTAGCAAAATAACAAAATAAATAAAAAGAGATCAAACACTTCACACAATATATGTTGTTCTATAAGATTTTATTAAGACTAAATATATTATTTTATTAAGATTTTTATTAAGACAAAGTATTTTGGGTTAGTTTTATGTTATTTTATAAGATTTTATTAAGATTAAATATATAATGTAAACTTATAATTATACTTGATATATATATATATATATATATATATATATATATATATATATATATATATATATATATATATATATATATATATATATATATATATATATATATATATATATATTCTTCAAAGGAGGAATTATGAAATATAGTTGTAGGTAGTTATCTTTTCTATAATGATGGAGGAGTGAAAGGTAATGATCAATGAGGTTGCTGCTATTAGATCATACATTAATACATTTACTATTTTGAATTTGAGCTCGAGCATCATGTAGTGTTATTTTTGTCATTGCATGCTTGCTACTGTTGTGCACCATATATTGTTTTATACACTATTTATTTCATTGAGACTGTGAGCTTGGCATTTGTAATGTATTTTCTGTTATTGGATCGATGTTGCCATATTGTTGACGATGTAGATGCATTGAATCACCACTGCCATTCTATTTTGATAGCAACAATATAACAAACAAAGCACTGTCCAATCAAATAGGGACATTAGTATAGATGATGCAAATTTGTTTACCTTTTTGTTTTGATGTAGCTTAATCTCTGCAACATTCTTCTGAGTGCACATGTCCTATAGCATGGTTTTTCTTTCAGAAGTGTATGGCTTTACTATGCACATGCATAATTGTAGATGAGGATCAGTAATAGGATGCCATTCATTGCTTAGATATGTTTTATCTAATCCCCATCTCTCTTTTCTTTGCAGGTTCTGGATCACATAGCGGCACACTAGATTCATACCCGGGTAAAAAATTCATCACTTCAAGCAATGTTTGGCACCCTTATTATTTATGTTCATCCTCTTATGTATGCCTGTACTCTTGCATTTTCTTTTGAAAGTTATTTTCCTTGTATAGTATATACAAGTTATTTTTCATATATATACATGTAAGCTTTAGATGCAAACATTTATTTTCCTTTACATGTATCTTTGCATGAAATGAACACAAATTAAACAAGATCATCTAATAATGCAAACTAGGGTACTTGATGTTAGATAGATCTTGCTATAACTTTTTCCTAGGCCCTCCTAGAATCAAAGAGGCTAATCTCCTAGCCTTAAGGGTGCTATCCTAGTCCCCTTCTAAGAAGTTTCAAACTCCTCCTTTCTCCATTCAGTCTATGACACCAAGAATATGATAAAGTTCATTATTCTAGGAACCTCTCTGTCCCTTCTAAAAAGTTTTGTCTGCTGTCTGGCCTAAAAAAGCTACTAGGTTTAGTAGGCCTAATTGACCTTTTTCTGCTAATAAATCCAAACTTCTCTGAGCAAAGCATCCAACTAATTATGGATTCGAATACACTTTTGTGAGGGCTTTAAGATTCTGTCAGTTTCCTTTTCCCATATTGTCCGTACAGGGCCCACCGAAAATGGGGCTATAAATGAGGGTTTAGTATTTTCCCTTGTATCCACAATCCCCTGAGCTCTCTCTGCATTAGAGATGCTTGATCATGCATTTGACCTCCCCTCCACATCATTTGATTAAGGGCCCCTCCTCTGCACAACATATATTACAAGGATTCTAGACACAAATCCCATAGACCTGTATAGATTGTATGGTGGGAGAGTGCTCTAGCCCTCCATTATTCAAAGCTCTGTCAGTAGTAACCCGAGACAGGCCAAAATAAAGAAAACTATGAAGACTAACTCAAAACTGAAATGAAATGCTAAATAACTATCCTAGGAATTCAAAAACATTAACAATCATCACATGCAAACATTACAGTCGAATATTCAATCCATTTCTTATCTCTATCAACACAAAAATGTATATCTCTGTTAAAGGAAAACTAGTTACACAGTCTAACTGTAACCAAAAGTTTTCTCTTTGTACTGCACTCTTCCCTACACCTCAAATTATGGTTTTCAAAGCTTAAATAGCTCCCTCCTCGGTGTTAGGGCCCATGGATCAGACTAGCTATCTCTTGAGCTGGTTACATGCTTTTGTAAGAAAAACTGTCATGACAACTTTCAAAGTTGTCAAGCAACTTCTGGTGGATAGACAAACCACCTACACACACCTCAAAAGAACTTAATCCTTGATTGAGTAAGGGTCATAAAGGCCATTTTCAAACCTCTAAAACATTAAAGAATCCATTTGTTCAACTTTAGAACACTGTCCTATGACAGGCAACCTAAAAAGTTGGCTAAGACTAGATAGCACACCTAGAGAGACCAAATAGGCTTCTCCCTAACCTTGTGACTTGGCTAAGGCCACTACAAGCCAAAATTTAGGAACACTAGGTACCAAACAGCCCTACCTAGGTGCCCTCACCAGTACTGTAGTCCTTTTGAATCTCAAAATGACATCTCAATTGGGAAAGGAAAACCAAAACATTTCATAGACCAATAACAACTAAGGCATGTGGGTGCTCTTCTATTGTACAGTTATACTCATAAAATATATGTATGGTTATAAAATTTCATGCCTTGAAATTTTATAACATAGTTCCTCTTCATCAAAATAAAATGGAAGTGGTGATTCAGTGCATCTACCTACATTATATGTTCTTTGAGCTAATGAAATTTTTATCATCATGATGAAGTAATAATGCATTAAATATCTTATTGATGTCCCTATTTGATTGGCCCGTGCTCTATTTTTTATATTGTTGCTATCAAAATAGAATGCCCATGTTGATTCAATGCATCTACAGCCTCAACAACATGGTAGCATTGATCCAATAACAAAAAATACATTACAAATGCGAAGTTCACAGTCTCAATGAAATAAACAGTGTATAAAACAATATATGTTGCACAACAGCAGCAAGCATGCAATGACAACAATAACATTGCATGATGCCCGAGCTCAAATTCAAAATAGTAAGTGTATTAATATATGATCATATATTTAGTCTTAATAAAATCTTATAAAACAACATAAAACTAACCCAAAATACTTTGTCTTAATAAAATCTTAATAAAACAATATATTTAGTCTTAATAAAATCTTATAGAACAACATATATTGTGTGAAGTGTTTGATCTCTCTTTATTTGTTTTGCTATTTTGCTAGGGCATCATGCATTGTTTATGTCATTATGAGCTCACTGTTTGAGCATCTCATATCCTTATTTGATTGGTCGGTGCTCAAACAATGAGCTCATAAAAAATGCATGATGCCCTGAGACATTTCCTCATGAAATGATCATAAACGGGGAGTACCACATAGTGAATATCAACAGTAAAACAAATAAAGAGAGATCAAACACTTCACATAATGCCTTGAGGGTAATATCAATGATGCCCTAGCTCTCAAAGCTCGTGGGTCATTAAGCATTCCAAATGAAAAGATGCAAACAATGCCAGTATTAAACAGTGAGCTCATGAACAATGTATGATGCCCTAGCTTGCAGCCCACGAGCCATCAAGACATTTCCTCATGAAATGATCATAAGCGGGGAGTACCACATAGTGAATATCAACAACAAAACAAATAGAGAGAGATCAAACACTTCACACAATATATGTTGTTTTATAAGATTTTATTATGACTAAATATATTGTTTTATTAAGATTTTATTAAGACTAAATATATGATGTAAACTCAATATAACAAACAGAGCACTGGCCAATGAAATAGGGACATGAGGTGCTCAAACAATGAGCTCATAAACAATGCATGATGCGCTAGCTTGCAGCCCGCAAGACAAACTCAAATGCCCTCTTCGTGCCACGTAAAAGTGCAGTGCCATCTTTGCGGCAGCTCTTCGAATTCACAAAAATTACAAATTTGACACTTCCTTTTTCTTTTTAAATTTTTTTTTATAACCAAGCTAGTATCACAATTAAATCAACAAATGTCATCAAAATGAAATTGAGTTCATGAGAAGACAAAGCTTGAATGCCTACCTCAAGTCATAGCTGCAATATGAAGATCAAATGCTAAGGAACTATATTATAAAATTTCAAGACATGAAATTTTATAACTGTACAAATATAAAATTTCAAGGAATGAAATTTGACCTCTGATTTGACCTTGATAATGTCCCCTCCATTGCTTATGCTTGATCATGTATGCCTTGTGTTGATGGGCATGGTGGGTTACTGTTGTGGATGCATCATTTGGAAATGATGTCATAGCAACACTAGATGGAACAACAACATCTGGTGTTGTTGTTGCACTATTTTGATGATGCAGTCACAATAGTGATTCACCAGGTGTTCATAGAGACATAAATGCAGCCACAACAGTGATTCACCAAGTGTTCATAGAGACATAAATGTAGGGCTTCATTTGGATTCCAGTGCCTATACACTGCACATGTTCCTAAGTGCACAGGTTTTGTAGCATAGTTCCTTTTAGAAGTGTATGGATTAACTATGCACATGTATAATTGTAGATGAGGATCAATAATAGGGTGTCAGGCATTGCTTAGATCCTTTGGATCTAACCCCATCCTTTCTTTCCTTGCAGTTTCTGGATCATACATGAGCATATTGGATTGAACCTAGGGTCAACACTTCATTACTTCAGGCAATATCAGGTACCTTCATTATTTATGTTCATCCACTTATGTATGTTTTTATTCATTCATATTCTTCTGAAAATTGACTATACTCATATTCTTCTTGTGTCTGAGTCTTCTAACTATGATCAATTTAATGTTGTAAATCTTGACATAGAATTCGGTATCAACCGATCATATATGCATTCCGAATGATATAACTCCATTTGAATAAACATACATGCAAACCATTTGACAAAATATCCATATGAAATCTAGAGCAATACATTAATTTTATAGAGAATTCATGATTTATAATGCCCCTTGATTTATAGTGAATTAATTTTATAGTGAATTCATGATTTATAATTCAATTGTAGAAGCTCAATGTGTTTGAACTCAAGAATATCCCTTAGGAAGTAAGTGTATAAATGAAGGATGAAACACATAGGAAGCTATGAGAAGCTATGAGAAGGTGACATGAAGCTAATGAAAGGAAGCATCTCAATGATGTTAAATCATAGGGGATTCTCTTTGTTCCCTGCAATGGAGTGAGCTAATTATGGAAGTATAAATAGATAATTTTAACAATGTATAAAGTCCTTCACAAGATGTAAGAAAAACACGAGTGGCAAGGCATGAGAACTGTTTGACAAAATACCACAATAGTGGTGTCCCATGCAATGCTAAGATGTTTAGTTATATGCAATGCTGAGATATTCAAAATATTATTGGATAAATAGATAATTTTAACAATGAATAATGTCCTTCACAAGATATAATGAAAATTATGGAGTGAACTATGTTTGTCTGATTATAGAACTATTATCTTATGTCAGGCATCCCACACAGTCTCATGGATTGTTAGGTACAAGTCAATACACCCCATAGAGATTAATATCTTTTACCATATGTAAAATATCTCTCATTGCCACCTGTCTTTCTCATTGCATGAGGTGTAGGTACTAGCAAAAAGATATTTGTCAGAACTGTCTTCCTCGAGTGAGGAAAATCTAGGAATGGAAGAAGAAAGTGAGACATTTAGTACATGTAACTCAATAATATCAACTCGAGGTCAAAAGATTAGAAAGAAATTCAATAAATGCATGAAATTTTTCCCTACTCAAGGGGGGTCGTATTCTTATGATGATGAGAGAAAAGGCGACTCCGAGCTACCGTTTAGGTACAAACATCTACAGAAACAATGGGTCCCCGATGAACTTCTTCCAATAAACACTGATTTTTGTATTAAAGAGAGGATATATTGCATATCACTATCTTCATTACATGGTTTGGGCCTATTTTCCATGGATGTCATAAAGGTCTCTTACAATAAAGTTGTCAAATTGATGGAGTATGTTAGACTTTGGTATGATTACAGTAGTTGGATGTGGATTGTTAAATATAAAAAAAGTATGTGTAGGTATGCACTTGCAGAAAATTATATACAACAAAAAGTCAATGAACAAAGTAAAAAAGTAGCTATATACGTTGACGGAAGACCAAAAGCATCGGGGAATATTACAGGTTTTATAAATAGTACATGGCCTACATCAACTAAGAAGCAACCTAATTGCATATTTGCGAGTGAAATCACGTATTTGTATGTGCGATCAAATCAATACATGGAGGTGAGGAGTTGCTTATCGATTACAATTTGAATTGCATAGATACAAAAAACCCCATCACTATCATGGACAAGGTGGTACACATTTTGATAATTGTCTATTATTCAATGTAACTTAGAATAAGAACACATCTTTTAACATGTCTGAATGATTGTTTTTGAAATACAGAGCTATAGTATGGATCAACAGCCACACGATATGCACGGTGGTGATAGTTCTCATAGGACTTCTTCTTTTCGATAGGTAAAACTCATTGTTGTTGTACAAATGCACATACAAGAAAAATGTTAATGCATATTTTTTGTTGTTCTACTATTTTGGATTGCTTTTAAATAAAGAGCTAATAATATTGTTCTCACAAACAAGTGCTTATCAGAGAAAGGGAAAGGAATAACTAGTTCATGAGGAGTCACAGAATGAGCATGATCCATTTGATGTTGATTTTTTATCAAAGGTTGATCCTGTGGTTGCACTGGAAAGGATCCTTCATGCAATATCAAAAGAGTTAGCTCAAATGACAAATATTCAACCTCACACTCCTGAAATACAAAGGGTATTGGATATGTTGATTGGCCATGTTCAAAACTATAGAATAAGTATTAATGTATTTTTTAATTATAAAAAAAGTTCAATAATGATTTTTATAGTATACTATTTTATTTATGTCATTAAGTAATATATATATGTGTTCTCTTTACAGTGGATGCTAAATAGATTAAAGGGCATTACCTTAGATGAAAATACTTCAGATGGTACATTGCAAGTTTTATCCTCCATCTTGTCCATGGTTATCCATATTTTTTATGCTCTAACAATATTTTTGTTCAGCACCTGCTATTGAACCTATGTTGAGTACGACGCCTGGTACAAGGATCAGATCCATAGAAGTAGTTCTGCTTGAAATGTCAGCAAGTACACCTACTATTGGTAAGTAGACTCCACTTTTTCTCTCTTATTTATCATGTGTTTATTTCACTTGAACTATATATTCTTTCTTAGGTGGCATTTTGTAATATTGGATTCATTTTATGTAGGAGGCAATGACGCAATTCCTGGATGTACTCATGTTAAATGTATGGGAACAATACAATGTGATCAATTGCTTGTGAGCAATGAAGATGGACTTCCCTTGAGAGTAGCCCAGCTTCCATGTACTTTAAAGATGGATCCTTTCTTTTACTATACAATATAATACTCATAATGTAATGCACTAACCCCCTGTGTGGTCCCTTGCAATAACTAATTATAATAATTTCATAATTATCTTGTAGGGAATAGTCTATTTTATGAAAAACTTAATGATTAATGTTTGTGCATTTTTTGGCCAACCATACGCACATGGTATCATATTTTGATTTCATTGCAAGATTAGATTTCATTTCATCCCTTTCTTCAAATATATTAAAAGGTAGCTTCACTTCATTTATGAATCTAATAGTTTTTTTTCTTAAAAGGTGGTCAGTACAAGATAAAGGGTTAAAGAATAAACTCATTGACTCTATGACAACACTTTTTGGACTCGAAGTCTTTCATAGACTTAGACTCCTTGACAAAGCAGGCACTATTTTGAAGTATATTAGGGACAACTACAGGAGCCAAATAGAACACAACCCTTATTACAAGTGGCCTCCCTATATTCCTATTAATGAGTGGGAGGATCTTAAAAATGATGCACTTGAGAGAAGTGCAAGACATAGTGGACAATAGTATCACCCGAGGAAAGAAGGTACGTGATAATGTTAATAATAAAATTATGTACTATTTACTCTTTGTACTTATGTGATCTAACATAGTTCAAACATCACATAGGTTTCCTAACACAACAAAGGCAACAATAGCAAGAAAACAAAAGCATGGGCAACACAGGCTTGGCTTGGGTGGATATTCAAAACTTTGTTGCACTAATTGTAAGTATTAGTAAATGAAAAATCGTATGCAAATATTTATAATTAAATTGCAATCAATATAGTTTTGATGAAATTTACTACAATAAAAATTCATTATACCAATAAAAAATGCAGGCCTTGGAGTTCAAAAAATTGATTACAGAAGAGGACAAAAAAATAGGCTACAAACAAGGCTATAAAGTTGTGGCTAAATGATACCGAGCAATGAGTGCACAAGGTTCTTCTGATGTATCTGTTGATCAGGTAAATAAGCTAATTGAATTTTATTTCAACTTGAAAACATTACCAATTACCGTATTTGATGTTAAGGTACAACATAAAGTGAATATATTTGTTTTAAGTAAGGAAACACTAATTATATATTTGTTTAAAACTTTAAAGTGAATATATTTATATGTAGTAAACTGAATGGTTAACATTTCTCAGTATTTGTCTTGTATTTATATGTATATATTGTTGATAAATGCACTAATTATTTACATTGGAATGCAGCTTGCCGATATTGATACTGCACCAACCGAGCATGATGGAGGCATCGATTCTAATGTGAATTATAGTACTCAAGGTATACATTTTCTATTCAAATTTTGATTAATTAATATTTAATACAAGCAAACATGTTAAATTGAATTTGGCATAGTAATAAAAATTTAATTATAATGTGTTGGGATTAATAAAACATTTTGTATTGCAGTTGTAGGGGATGTAGAGGACATTGTTCCCAATGAGCGTGTTGAGGTTCAAGCCCTCAGGCAAGATGATGTGGTTGGATAAGGTAAAGAGCATCACGTTTATGTTTTTTAATGTATTGAAATGCTTGTAACAATAATGAATATATTTTTAAATTAACCCCAATTATGATAATATGTTTTTAATTGAAGCCTTTTATTTGTTATTGCAGAGGACCCACCTTTGCAAAGGATAGTGAGATCACGTGCACAGCCAAGAAGAAATGACGCTCTGGACATGGCTACGCCTCTGCAACAATATAAGGAAGCAAAAAAAAAGAGGAAGCCAAAAAAAAAATTGATTCTCATTTATGCAACTTATTTGATAATGAACGATGTTTATTTGATAATGACTGATGTTTATTTACATGTGTTTGAGCTTAGTTCTATGTTTAGACACTGAGTTTCCTTTTATACACTATTGTAATGTTGGAGGGGTTTTCGCTAAATTTTAGTGGATTTCATATTTTGGGAGAAATTAGTATTAGAATGTTCAATGGGTTCTTTTCTAAAACACAATACTTAAACCATCATCTTGTCTAGAATGGTTAATCAATTATTTAAGGTGGATTAGTTGTGATGATGAGACGTGCCATTTAGATGTTAAGTGTGACAGTCTCTTGGTTTCAGACAATGCAGAAGGAGATGCCTAGTTCAATATGCAATCTCAATTCATATACATAGGATATCAGGTGGAGTTGAAAAACACAACATGGATGCATTTTTTATAGAGGTCTTTAATTGCATATTTTAAGTTATAGACCATCACGAACATTGTAATTTTGACCTATTAAAAAAATGTAAACGTGTTGTGTTTTTTCAACTCCACCTGATATTCGTGCATATTCTACTTGTGTTGCACGTGCATTCTTGATTCAGAGCATAGGAAAAATCTTATTTTCGATGCGAGGGAGAGAAGCCATACACATGAGTGATGGAGTTGAGGGGAGATGAAGGAATACCAAACATTGAATTTGGAAATTTTCATCAAAGAAATTACAGTGGAGGTCTGATCAATAGAGAAGATAGTAATGACCACAGGAGAATGAATAGTGGTTACAGTTGTAGTGGGGAAGATAGTGGAGGCCATCCATGAAGAAACTTGTTGATAGAGATGGTGTACAAGAAACAAAGGAGAAAAAAATGTAAACGTATTGGGTCTTCTTAGCTCCACCTATTATCCGTGCATATTCTGCTTGTGTTGCATGCACATTCTCGATTCAGAGTGGGAAAATCTTATTTTCAATGTGAGGGAGAGAAGCCAAACACAAAGAACATGCAAATAAACATGACAGCTACAAAACATAAATGTAGGTATCACAATAGCTGAGAAACATAAATGTAGGCATCATGGTCACAATTGTTTGGAGACAACATAATTGAATGCTATACCCATAGAATGCAACACAACCACTACTCTTGCAGTTCTAAGTTGACACTGCGGGATCCAAAAACCATACATAGATTCCTTATCTTTGGTTTTTGGATCCCGTAGTGTCAACTTAGAACTGTAGGAGTAGTGGTTGTGTTGCATCATCTGGGTATAGCATTTAAATATGTTGTGTCTCCAAACAATTTTCACCATGATGCCTACATTTATGTTTCTTAGCAGTTGTGTCCTAGGACCCCTTATGACCCTTTATGACCCTTTACGATCCCCAAGAATACATCTTAGAGGTATTAAAGTGTCGTAAAGGGTCATAAGAGGATACTAAGAGGGGCCAGATGAGCTTCCACCTTCACATGGTTGGCCCTGTTAAGTAGAGAATGTTAAACTATTATTGAAACAAAGAGAAGCTCAATAATTTAAGATCTCAATCAACTTATGACAAATATATATTTCTTTTTAAAAAATAGTGTGAGTCGTCACAATTACGATGGAAACCAAAAAATAATCTATGACAAAACTAAAAGTGATGACTATCTATCGGAAACATCAATCACTTCAATGAGAAATGATCACTTCAACTCGCCTCAATAAGTCTTGACACAAGATCAAGTCATATCAATCCATCTCAATGGCTACAAAAATCAATAGATCTCTGCCAAGAACCAAGTCGCAAAGAAAGACCACAGCCCGCACAATGAACTCACTGTAAATAGGCATCCAATGTCTCATAAGTCATATCAAATGACCCACTTTCTATAATCCAAGTCTCTCAAATCGGTTCACCTAGAAGACTTCTCCCAAGTCACCACGGACACCATAGTGATCTACAAATTTAAGTCTCTAGACTCAACTCAATTATCTACAAGCCGCTACCAAATCTACTATAAAGTCATCTCTGAATGACATAACCAAATCTACAAGAACACAAATTGAGTCAAACTCGATTGACAAATATATATATATTTTTAAAAAAATTATGATTTTTGTCGCAATTACGATGGCCATTGAGAAGCGACAACAATCTGTCAGAAATGTTTGAAAGATAACCATCACACCAATAGCATTTCCATCGGTAAACAATCTTCCAATGATAGTTAGGAGTTGGAACCTTATGATGGTTAATTGTCACAGGTACAACATTTCCGTCGGTAACTAACTAAGTCTGATAGAGATTCGTCAAATGTGGGACAGCTACAAGTAGACCCAACAGGTATATTCACTACATTGAAACCCCCTTTTGCGATGACTATAGCCATCGCATGTACGATGAATATCGTAACCATCAGTGTTTCTGACTGCAAAAATACAACGCTAGGTGGTGTCTCTTAAGAGACAGTTTAGTGTCAGAATTTGGACAATCAACCATCAAAAAAATGTCTCAAATGTACTAGTGGACTGTTAGGTCTACTCTGTTAAGAAATTTCTCTAATACAAATGCTAATAAGAAACAGTAAATAAATTGACTTGTAAATGTGCAATTATCTTTTGCATAACCAGATCCTTTGTACACTCTACTATCTTCACTTCAATTCTTCATTTTTCACTTGCTTCAACACTTCATCAAATTCTTCTTTCTGACTCGGAATCTCTTTGTTCCTTCTTCACTGCATCAGTTAGCAACTTATCAAATCTTTAATTTTCCATCCATTTGTTCATACAAATCCATCCTTTATATAGAATTCCTTTTTCCTCTTAATCTCTTCTATTACATTTTCCTATAATCAATCTTAGTTGTTCAATCCATTTTGTAAACTTATACAATGTAACTAGATCTCAGTAAAATGTTTTACCTTCACCTCAGAATTTGAACTTTCTTAAAAAATTTTCCTTCTATTTTAACCATTTAGATCTAAGAGATAGATCATCATTCTGAATTTTCTTGATCATAGATCTCTCTAACTAACATTCCTTATCATCATAACCTTCCATCTCATCATAACTAATCATTAAATGTCATTTTGATCATTGTATCTAATTTATGTTCCTTGCTTGGTGGATAACTCTGAAAATTGGTTAACTTCGCTCAGTGCCTAAAAATTCATGTTCGGTGCCTTGGGTTCCTTTTCCTTTAATGAAACTTACTCTACTCTTACTAAATTAATTTTCTTCTTTAACAAGTGACTTTCCCTTTTTGGTAGCCAAAACTATTTTGCTTACTGACTTGTCAAATCTTCATTACCATGCTTTACTGATTTGATATAATCATATGTTAGGTAGAAAATAATTGTATCGATATACTCTTAGCATTGTCTGATCTGTATCAATTTTCCATTTTAAGTTCTTCAACTTCACAACATCTCATTTCTTCTTCTTCTTAACTCATTCAAGTTATATCATATATTGAATGATATGGCAACATAATATAAACCAGAAATCAATTGGTTGACATAAATGGAAAGGTAATAGTTGATCTAACCTTTCTACTATCTTGTATTCCTCTGATCTTGGTTTGTCTTCATCATCATTACCATCAATTATATTAACAATTGGTAGGAACATGGACCCTATAGGATATGGGTTAAGATGTGTTGGGCCATATAATGGGAGGCACCCTGTTCCATGCAAATTGGGCCCAAAATTAAATGGTACAATGGTCTTTTGATTTTAGTTGGATATTAAAACCCATGTCAGCCTCCTTTACGGGAGCCTCCAAATAGGTAGGAGATGTATAAAAGAAAAGCTACCTCCCTCAGTTTGGCATCCACAAGCACTTTCAAGAAGCATTCAATTAGAGAAAAAACAACCATTCAAGTCAATGTCTCTTTCAATCATCCAAGAAATTCAAGTATTCAACCATAGCTTTTATTGTGTCAAGCTTCAACAACTATTATGTAACATGTTTTTATGATATCTTATTAGGTTTTTTTGAATTCATGTTATTGCATCAACACTTCTCATTTCATTCCAAGACCATTGCATCATCAAGGTATAAGACATATTTTTTGTAGATCTACTCACTGTTTCCTATAAGCACACTTTCCCTTAAAGAATTTTCTATTTTAATTTCATACTTAATTCTAAAAAAGGGTTTGACTAAGAAAAACCCCTTTCTATAATATTTTTCCCCTTTTTATGTGTAGGTGATAATTGGCACAGTTATAGAAAAAGCTACAGGTAGATCTGATAGAGAGTTATATGTGGTAGAAGTTTCATCAGTATATGGTTGGTCTAAGGTGTTTGTCAGGGTCTCAAACAATTTCACTCACCCCATACCCTCCAGGTCACTCATACCTACCATTTGTATTGACATTTGAATCAAAAGTTGGTCATTATTTTGGATTCCCAGACTTGGTATCAAAATAAAAGGTTCTTAGTCTATTAATTATCTTTTTTTCATAAACTCTCTCTCTCTCTCTCTCTCTCTCTCTCTCTCTCTCTCTCTCTCCCATTTTAATTAAATAGTCATCTTCTATAATAGAAAAGGATCATTGCATCTATTTAGTGCTCAAGCCTCTTTGAGCCTAGTGGATCATCTTATTTCCATTGTAAAAGGAGATAGACCCAAGGTTCCTAGTTTGTCAATCCAAGCTAGTGAACCTTATTTCCTACCTTATAGATTCTTACTTAGAGATCTCTTTATTGATGAATTTTCCCCCATAATAATTCCTTCACATAATTCAAATGTTATTTTATACCTCTATGGTTCCTTCCTTTTATAATCATTTCCATATTTATTAAAATATTTGGTTTAATGCATGTTCACCAAAATTTATAAATTTCTTTTATGTTATTTTTGTAATAGTTTCACTTTATTTTAGAACATAAAAGAGAATTGTGCAAAGTTAGCCTAACAAGGTGTAGGATGAGGGAAATCAACTAAAAATTTTATTTCAAATTTTCTATTTGTATGGTCAATACCATCCTTGCATGGATCAAGATGACCTTGTACTCATGGCTATGAAC
This sequence comes from Chamaecyparis obtusa, assembly GCA_027943335.1. Taxonomy (NCBI): domain Eukaryota; kingdom Viridiplantae; phylum Streptophyta; class Pinopsida; order Cupressales; family Cupressaceae; genus Chamaecyparis; species Chamaecyparis obtusa. Next base: position 401,757 of record BSBK01008363.1, on the reverse strand, counting down.
TAGGTCAAAAAATTGGATCGTATATGTATTTGATAGGATTGAATTATAAATTAGGAAGAGCTTGTATATATTGACATGACCTAGTTGAAAGAAATAGGTTGGATCTATGTTTGACATGATTGTATTATGGATAGGGACTTCCTTAATGATTAGAATCATAAAAATAAGTCAATTGTACTAGAATTTGATTATGCATATGAGCATAGGAATACATGACAATCATAGGACTAGATGCAAGAAACAAAAAATATGCAAGTTGAACTATGCATAAAAATGTGTCATTTGTAGCTATATGAATATGTTAAAGCAATAACCCAAATCAAACATACACCTAAATAAGAAATAACTTGACGATGCATTTTTTCATTATTACAGTATTACACAATCAGACAAATTTTTTGCATCTTATAGTGTGAAGTTTTAATTATCAAGAATGGTATAGAATCTTATAACATTGACATATTGTTATGTTTTTTTGACTAGTTTTAACTTTATCCATTATCAATTTTGGAATGCCAATGTGTAATTTGATATTAATGTTTAATAATTTATCATGGGTAACTTTTGTCAATTTTTTTACTATTACTCTTGTACTTAATATATGTCAGCTACTCTTATGTTATATAGAATTGAAAAAATGAAAATGACATTAATATCAATAATTTTTTTAATTTTAATTTATATAGATTTATACGTTTCATGATAAATAAACCACTTGTAAATTATCTTATAAAAATCAATATAATTATTCAAAATAAATATTTTAGCTAAATTTAGATTCACTACTTAGTATATTTCTAATATTAAATTGAACAAAACTGCAATCAATAACTTTTTTCATTGAGATTGCAGTTACAGTCATGATAATTACATTCACTCAACATTAATGAAACCCAATTCGTTTGTGGACAAGTTGTTGTTAATAAAAGTTGGTTGAGTAGATTGAACCAATATTTCTGTATTGCTTATTAGCATAGACACCACTTTGGACATAAATGGCCTCAATTCAGGAGTTCCTTGTGTGCAAAGGAGAGCAATCTAAATCACCTTTAGTATCTCCTCTTTATTAATCTTTGGTTCTTCATCGATTAATCTTCAGTCTACCATGCTAAATGTCTCATTTTTCTCGTATAGACTCCATGCCTGCATATATATCCATTGCTTCATGAGTAGGGCTAATCAAGAAAGGTTCATCAACAGGTTTTTTTTAGAGTAATTTAGTCGAAGGTGAATTCTACTCAACACTCATTTGATTTCATCATTATCTTTGCCTACTTTTATTGAATATTTCCTTGTTATCTTTGAATTTTTCTTTAGCTACTTTTTCTATTATTTTATTGGTGTCCTTATTTTTGTTTTATCTTTACTTTAACTGACTTTTCTTTATGTCTTTTAATAATTATCATTTATTACGCCGAAGGCATTTCCTATCTGAGATGAGTGAGCTGATTTTCACAATCAATGGTTTAAAATCTTTAAAAGGCATGGTCGACCATCGAATAAATCATGTCCGTTCATTTCGTACCCTGTTTTAACTTTTTGCCAATGACGTCTGTTTTTAGTTTTTGCCTTGAAAAGTGCGGTATATTCACTCATATTACTGTTTATGTTTACTGATGATTGACAACATGATGCTGGAGTACTGAAAAAATTACTCACTTTGCAGTGAGGACAAGCTAAAGTTTAATAAAAAATGCAAAAATATTTGAGCCTTTCTTATTTGAGCGGGAAACGAAAAGAATGAAGGGTGCACAATAAAAAAACTGGTGACTTTTAAGCATATTATGTTTTTGTCAAATTTTCACTCGTTTCCATAAAGATTAGAAGAAATTTCCCTACTGCCATCGTTACCAGTTAAACTACCAGAAAAGATAAAATTCCACCATATTTGGGACTGACTAAGAATGAAACATCAAGGTGTTTGATAATCTTAACTCACATAATGATATTGCAACTAGAATGAAAGAGAGTTTGAGTAATTAGTTCTGGTAAATTGTTCTAATATCTCAAATGAGATATTATTCTTGTGTGTTGTATGGCGCAGAACAAGGAGTCGTACTTTATAGAGAGTTTTCGACCTTGGTGATCCTACCAGATAATGCAATCTTGGTCTTTTGTTGCAAGACACATTTGGGTTTTTCTCCAATTTAATGAATAGGTCTTTCCCTTGAATGATTTGGGCTTGTATGCAAAGATCAAAGCTTTCTCAAGTGTGATATTCAATGTTTCTAAAAAAAATTAACAAATGGTTTTACATGAAAATTTACACGTTATTTGTTGTGGTTCGTAAAAATCTCATGCTTATCATTAATATCAAATCATCCCATTCTTATTATAAATGGGATCAGAAACCTCCTTGACATTTGTATGCCTTGGCTTATGCTTCTTATACCACTCCAATATCCTACCCCATTGAAAGAATCCCCAAAAGGACAACTAAAGCTAATAGAGCTTATATCATTCATAGAGTTGTGGGAAGAATACAATGTAATAGAGGAGTAGGAAGTAGCGCTCATATGATCTCACTACACATTGTTATCCATGAATTCTACTTCCTCTCCTAAATATGCATTGAAATCCAACAAAAAAACATGCTAATAGGCTTGATTTTAAAATAGACCAAATTCAAGGATGCAACAACCAAGCGAATCTAGATCTAATTTAAGGTGTTCTAATCAATATAAAAATGTGGGAATCAGAGAGAAATGAAAACCATCAAGGATTATGCTCTTACACTGAAAACCAGTGCTTTCCATAAGTAAAAAAACAAAAAGGGAAGAGACATGGTAGATAAAGCAAAATAGTGGCCTTGCAATTTGAGCTTTGGGAAACTGGATAACCATTATTCTTCCATCCATTTTCTTTTATTTCCCCTCTCTTCACATTGATCTTACAACAACTTCATTAATTTTCCAAGCTTATAACATCTATGATCTCCCTAAATTCTAAGTCAATGACATGTGGAATGCATGAATCACCATTAAATCACCAAGTGGACTCGTTGAATGGCACCACTAAATGGGCCATTTGAGCACTAAATGGTTATTTACTATTTATTAATTATTTTAAAAATAGAAGACAATTACAATATAATTTAAATTTTTATTACCAATAGAAAAGAAATTTATTTGATATTTATTAAGACATTGCCACTTAACTGTGACATGTGTTCCTATTCCTGTGACACTTATTTATTTTTTCTTATTAATAGTGTCACTTGCACCCAAAAAATGTGTAATGGGTACACTAATTAGAATGTCATTATTCAATGATATGTTCAAGAAAATTATTAGAAAGGGAGAGTGATAATAATATTTTTTAGTATGTCAATATCTTGCTGTTACTACTATTGGGTTGTCATATAATGCAAAAGGAATGCACATGCAGTGTTCTTATGATTTAATTGGATGCCAATAAGTTCTATGAGACAACTTTTTAATTTGTAATTTGTCAATTCTCAAAACCTAATAAAACCACTTGATCCTAAGGGGAAATAATAAGATGATTTAGAGTTTGGTGATTCTACATCAACAAATTTAATAAAATTAATAGTTTAAAACTAGTTCCATCTTATTATGAAAATGTATAAATAAAATGGTTTTTAGGACAAATGTATGACATTAAAGAAGATATTTCAAAAAAAAATCTGAGCACACTTTGTACTCTACGTTCCCATTGGTGCTTCCAAATCTTAAATGTGATAGATAGAAAATTATATGGAAGACCTATAGGTAATTGTTGATATGTGTTAGGAGAAAATAGCTTGTCTGTCTCAAGTTAAGATGCATTTACATACTATACATCTCTGTAGTTTGACACCTTAGGCATTTTCGTATCCAAGATATGAGAATTCGTGGCCATTTGACTCTGAACATGGTGTTGCATTTGTTCAATGGTCTAGATCCTAATATGTTTATACTACTTTTTTTGAACCCCAACAAAATAATCAGTCAAAAATTGTTTGATCTTCTCTCTGGAACCTAATGAAGTAGTTCAAGAGTGAATTAACATATTTAAGTAGGCACCAAGCATTTATTTCCCCTTTTACTTTTTAACCAATTAATAATTTCTAATTATGAAAATATACATCTTCCACAAAAAGGAACAAAAAATTAGAAGAGAGTAGAATAATATCTACCAATATAGATGCTACTACCATTAAGTTAAATTTTTTAATAATCTAACATTTACTATATGTTATTTATTGAATTTTAGTCCATTGTCCTCAGTTTTTAATTCGCCATGTAAAATATGATAAATTCTCTACCAAAAGAGTACCAATGTGAGTAATGTTAAGGGAAGTGAGATGATATTTTCATAGTTTTATATTTGTAGCCATCTCTCTAAAAATTAATGTGAATGAGTTAGTAAAGTTGTATATGGATTTTAATGAATTGTTGTTCATATATTACTTTCAATAAAAAGTATATTAAATTAAAGAATGGATAGAATGAAATTATATTTTAATTATCATATGAAATATGAGGTAAAATAATTAGGGATTGAATTGTTAAATAGTAAAAGTTATACATACATACATACATACATACATACATACATACATACATACATACATACATACATACATACATACATACATACATACATACATACATACATACATACATACATACATACATACATACATACATACATACATACATACATATATATATATATATATATATATATATATATATATATATATATATATATATATATATATATATATATATATATATATATATATATATATATATATATATATATATATATATATATGGTGGAGGTGAGTTATGGTCATTGCATTTATCTTAATCATTATCGAGGCAGAGTCATGATCCTTACACTTACCTAGACAATACTAAGGTATTCATCATTAACATATTCCACATCAAATAGTTGAATTTTATTTGTAGTAGAAAAGATCATTAAAACTAAGCGAGTAATTTTTTTCTATTTCACAAATGAAAACATTATATCTATTTGGTTTAAATACCACAAAATCAACACAACTAAATCCAAAGATCTTATTATCATCTTAATATAAAATGTGATCATCTACAAATTTTATTACTAATGATTAAAAATTTTACATCAATGTTGATGTAGGAGCATCCTGGGTGTAAGAGTAATCTTGCATCACCCATAAATATTTCTGGTTTCTTTTGAATAAGGGCTATCTTGTGCATAGCTTCTATTTTTGGAAATTTACTATTTTTAGTAAGTTTTCCATTCATGTTCAAAATGGTCTATTTTCTTCCCCGAAGGTTCATTTTGGTTATATCAGCCTGCCAGCAAAGCTTCATTGCCAGATCAGGTTTAGGTTCAAAGATATTGAAATTTTTTGGTATTGGCAATAGGGTACATAAACTTTGAACTTAGTTTTTAAGGTTTTAAAGACCCCGGAAAGAATTAAGGGTGCACAATAAAAAAACTGGTGACTTTTAAGCATATTATGTTTTTGTCAAATTTTCACTCGTTTCCCTAAAGATTAGAAAAAATTTCCCTACTGCCATCGTTACCAGTTAAACTACCAGAAAAGATAAAAAATTCCACCATATTTGGGAGTGACTAAGAATGAAACATCAAGGTGTTTGATAATATTAACTCACATAATGATATTGCAACTAGAATGAAAGAGAGTTTGTGTAATTAGTTCTGGTAAATTGTTCTAATATCTCAAATGAGATATTATTCTTGTGTGTTGTATGGTGCAGAACAAGGAGTCGTACTTTATAGAGAGTTTTCAACCTTGGTGATCCTACCATATAATGCAATCTTGGTCTTTTGATGCAAGACACATTTGGGTTTTTCTCCAATTTAATGAATAAGTCTTTCCCTTGAATGATTTGGGCTTGTATGCAAAGATCAAAGCTTTCTCAAGTGTGATATTCAATGTTTCTAAAAAAAATTAACAAATGGTTTTACATGAAAATTTACACGTTATTTGTTGTGGTTCGTAAAAATCTCATGCTTATCATTAATATCAAATCATCCCCTCTGCCCAAGGTTGTGATTGATTTCTATAAATGATGACAAGACTTAGCCCAAGATGAGGAGTACTAGCGATTGCTTGGAATAGATATTGGAAGAATGATTTCCCTACCAGTCTTTGAGGGCCACTTGCCCACTTGAATCAACATCCTCGGCTATCATCTAATCCCCAAAAAATGATGATGCGAAGAAAGCATCTCCTCCTCCCTCTCCTTGATGATGAAATTCCTCTTCCTAGAAGTAGCCTATAGAGAAGCATTTGAAAAAAAGTATGCCATTTCTAAGAAATGAGCAAAAGGAAGGGGCAAACAACCTCATCTTAGAGGCGGTGAACTCTAGCTCCCTCACTACTTGCCTCGATTGTGACCATCAATTCCTTGAATCAAATGACCCTCTCTCATTTACAAAAAGAAGAGAAGCTTCCTTGACTAAGACATCCCTTGTTTTAATATTGAATGTAACCTGTATCTCTACTACTCCACAAGGCAGTCTTGGGTACCCTTATCCAAGATACTATGAATGCTTTCACCTCATAGGATAATCTAATGTCTACAACTTTGGTATGGTGGTAATGGAATTGATCTCCACAAAATTAGTTGTAGATGTAAATAGGACTAGAAAAGAGATTTCCTTGGCTAATATGGCTTTAGCAAAGAGAAGGTGCTTTGCAAGAGCTTGCGGATTCTAATTTAGGCTAAAAATCTCTCAAGATATCAAATTAGAAATATATGATCTCATTCTTATTATAAATGGGATCAGAAACCTCCTTCACATTTGTATGCCTTGGCTTATGCTTCTTATACCACTCCAATATCCTACCCCATTGAAAGAATCCCCAAAAGGACAACTAAAGCTAATAGAGCTTATATCATTCATAGAGTTGCGGGAAGAATTCAATGTAATAGAGGAGTAGGAAGAAATGCTCATATGATCTCACTACACATTGTTATCCATGAATTCTACTTCCTCTCCTAAATATGCATTAAAATCCAACAAAAAAACATGCTAATAGGCTTGATTTTAAAATAGACCAAATCCAAGGATGCAACAACCAAGGGAATCTAGGTCTAATTTAAGGTGTTCTAATCAATATAAAAATGTGGGAATTAGAGAGAAATGAAAACCATCAAGGATTATGCTCTTACACTGAAAACCAGTGCTTTCCATAAGTAAAAAAACACAAAGGGAAGAGACATGGAAGATAAAGCAAAATAGTGGCCTTGCAATTTGAGCTTTGGGAAACTGGATAACCATTATTCTTCCATCCATTTTCTTTTATTTCCCCTCTCTTCACATTGATCTTACAACAACTTCATTAATTTTCCAAGCTTATAACATCTATGATCTCCCTAAATTCTAAGTCAATGACATGTGGAATGCATGAATCACCATTAAATCACCAAGTGGACTCGTTGAATGGCACCACTAAATGGGCCATTTGAGCACTAAATGGTTATTTACTATTTATTAATTATTTTAAAAATAGAAGGCAATTACAATATAATTTAAATTTTATTACCAATAGAAAAGAAATTTATTTGATATTTATTAAGACATTGCCACTTAACTGTGACATGTGTTCCTATTCCTATGACACTTATTTATTTTTTCTTATTAATAGTGTCACTTGCACCCAAAAAATGTGTAATGGGTACACTAATTAGAATGTCATTATTCAATGATATGTTCAAGAAAATTATTAGAAAGGGAGAGTGATAATAATATTTTTTAGTATGTCAATATCTTGCTGTTACTACTATTGGGTTGCCATATAATGCAAAAGGAATGCACATGCAGTGTTCTTATGATTTAATTGGATGCCAATAAGTTCTATGAGACAACTTTTTAATTTGTAATTTGTCAATTCTCAAAACCTAATAAAACCACTTGATCCTAAGGCGAAATAATAAGATGATTTAGAGTTTGGTGATTCTACATCAACAAATTTAATAAAATTAATATTTTAAAACTATTTCCATCTTATTATGAAAATGTATAAATAAAATGGTTTTTAGGACAAATGTATGACATTAAAGATGATATTTAAAAAAAAAATCTAAGCACACTTTGTACTCTACGTTCCCATTGGTACTTCCAAATCTTAAATGTGATAGATAGAAAATTATATGGAAGACCTATAGGTAATTATTGATATGTGTTAGGAGAAAATAGCTTGTCTGTCTCAAGTTAAGATGCATTTACATACTATACATCTTTGTAGTTTGACACCTTAGGCATTTTCGTATCCAAGATATGAGAATTCGTGGCCATTTGACTCTCGACATGGTTTTGCATTTGTTCAATGGTCTAGATCCTAATATGTTTATACTACTTTTTTTGAACCCCAACAAAATAATCAGTCAAAAATTGTTTGATCTTCTCTCTGGAACCTAATGAAGCAGTTCAAGAGTGAATTAACATATTTAAGTAGGCATCAAGCATTTATTTCCCCTTTTACTTTTTAACCAATTAATAATTTCTAATTACGAAAATATACATCTTCCACAAAAAGGAACAAAAAATTAGAAGAGAGTAGAATAATATCTACCAATATAGATGCTACTACCATTAAGTTAAATTTTTTAATAATCTAACATTTACTATATGTTATTTATTGAATTTTAGTCCATTGTCCTCAGTTTTTAATTCGCCATGTAAACTATGATAAATTCTCTGCCAAAAGAGTACCAATGTGAGTAATGTTAAGGGAAGTGAGATGATATTTTCATAGTTTTATATTTGTAGCCATCTCTCTAAAAATTAATGTGAATGAGTTAGTAAAGTTGTATATGGGTTTTGATGAATTGTTGTTCATATATTACTTTCAATAAAAAGTATATTAAATTAAAGAATGGATAGAATGAAATTATATTTTAATTATCATATGAAATATGAGGTAAAATAATTAGGGATTGAATTGTTAAATAGTAAAAGTTATACATACATACATACATACATACATACATACATACATACATACATACATACATGTATATGTATATGTATATGTATGTGTGTGTGTGTGTGTGTGTGTGTGTGTGTGTCTATATATATATATATATATATATATATATATATATATATATATATATATATATATATATATATATATATATATATATATATATATATATATATATATATATATGGTGGAGGTGAGTTATGGTCATTGCATTTATCTTAATCATTATCGAGGCAGAGTCATGATCCTTACACTTACCTAGACAATACTAAGGTATTCATCATTAACATATTCCACATCAAATAGTTGAATTTTATTTGTAGTAGAAAAGATCATTAAAACTAAGCGAGTAATTTTTTTCTATTTGTCAAATGAAAACATTATATCTATTTGGTTTAAATACCACAAAATCAACACAACTAAATCCAAAGATCTTATTATCATCTTAATATAAAATGTGATCATCTACAATTTTTATTACTAATGATTAAAAATTTTACATCAATGTTGATGTAGGAGCATCCTGGGTGTAAGAGCAATCTTGCATCACCCATAATATTTCTGGTTTCTTTTGAATAAGGGCTATCTTGTGCATAGATTCTATTTTTGGAAATTTACTATTTTTAGTAAGTTTTCCATTCATGTTCAAAATGGTCTATTTTCTTCCTTGGAGGTTCATTTTGGTTATATCAGCCTGCCAGCAAAGCTTCATTGCCAGATCAGGTTTAGGTTCAAAGATATTGAAATTTTTTGGTATTGGCAACAGGGTACATAAACTTTGAACTTAGTTTTTAAGGTTTTAAAGGCCCCGAATGAGGTTGAAACTTCAGCTGAATGGAGCTTGCATGGTCAGGTGTTGTAGAGCACTTCATGCCCTTTCTGAAATGGGGTCATCATAGTCAATTGGGTCAACGGGTGATGACTTATGGTCTCTGGAAGTTGGGTCACCTGAAATGGTAGAAAATGATTTTCCTTCAAAATTTCTATTTGGGTTTCAAAAGTTGTTTTGAGCTGACTATGATGTAATAAATTGTAAAATAAAATAATTCTAAGTTTGGTCGGCCTTATTGGCTAAAATTCTAGAACCTTCCCATGCGTTGGAAAATTGCCTATATAAGGAAGGCTGTAGTGTTGTCTTAAGCAATTGGGGGGTAGTTTAGAGTAGTTCTGGATAATAATCTGAGGCTTTGTCTCTCAAAATATTGTAAGGAAAATGCTCATGTGGCTTTGCATATTGTAATTTTGGAATTTGTAATTTCACATTTGTGGAGATAATAAGAAGCCCATTTTATGTTCTTGCAAATCATTGTTGTTTCCTATTTTTATTATGTGTTTGTAGTATTAAGAGGAGTACCTTTTATCAAGTGGTATCAAAGTAGGAGTTCCTGAGTGTGTAGATAGATTGTTGACTTTGAGGCAGTTTGCACTAGGACCATAGTTTAGGGTTTCAGCAAGCAATGCGAAAATGCCTCCACGAAGGGAACATGGTAGAAGAGATGGTGGTGTAACACTTGAAGTTAGAGTGCTCCAGAGACAAGTCCGAGCATTGTAAGAAGAGATTCATAGAGGAATGAATCTTAATGTTATAGACAAAAGAAAAGATGAAGCCGAAGAAGAAAATTCTGAAGAAGTCAAAATTGTGACTCAAGAAGAAGAAAGACTTTTCTGAGCCATTTCCAAGATTGGAAAAAGACCTAAGATTGAGGTTCCTACATTTTCAAGAAATCTTAACCAAGAGGAATTGATCGACTGGATCAATGAATATAAAGAATATCTTGAGTATTAAGATATTAAGAATTCTAATAGGGTTAAGTTTCAAAAGGCCAGACTGAAGGGTCATGCAAAGATCTAGTGGCAAGAGATTCAATTGGAGAGAAATAGAAGAGAAAATGAGAAAATCATAAGATGGGATCGAATGGTGAAAAAATTGAAGTGACAATTCTTTCATGTTGATTATGAGCTTGACCTATTGAAGAAAATGCAAAGTTTGAAGCAAGCAGAAAGATCTATTCAGGAGTATACAGAGGATTTCTATCGAATCCTCATCACAACAGACCATGTAGAAGCTGATAAGGAGAAAGTTTTTAGTTACCTTAATGGGTTGAGGTCAAGAATTCAAGAGGAGTTGAATTTTGTTTGAATGAATAGTATTGAAGAGGCATGCTAGTTTTCCCTATAAGTAGAGGAAAATCTAAACAAGAAGTTTGAGAGTAGACAAAACGGAAGAGGTCATGGTGGAAGATCTGGTGGATGGTCATATGGAGGTTGAAATGAAGATCTAAAAAAGAAGGATGAGGCTAGTTGCAGTCAAAATCAGAGAGGAAACAATTCCAATCATTTCCATGATTATAATAATAGAGATCAAAGAGGAAGAGGAGGAGGACAAGGATTTGGAAGAGGAGGCTCCCGTGGAACTTGTTTTCACTATGGAGAAGAAGGTCATAGGGCATATGAATGTCCTCAACACCAAGGAAGGATAGATAGAAGAATTGAACAACAGTCTAGAGTTGCACATGTAGATAAAGATGTCAAATCATCACATTCTGAAGATGCTAAATGAGGAGAAACACTAATTAGCGAAAGAGTAATGCTAAGTGGGGAGAATGAACTTGAGAAAAGAAGAAGTCTATTTCATAGCAGGTGCAAGTGTGAGAGTAAATATTGTGATATAATTATCGATAGCGGAAGCATTGACAATTTGGTTTCAGAAGATATGGTGACAAAGTTGAAGCTCAAGAGAGAGAAACACCCACATCCATATCGAATTTCCTGGGTGTAGGATGACCACAAGGTCATGGTTAGTGAACAGTGCCTAATAAATTTTAATATTGGTGGATATCATGATGAGATACTATGTGATATCATCTCAATGGATGCATGCCATATATTGTTGGGTAGACCATAGCAGTTTGATAGGCGTGTTGTACATGATGGTCATGCGAATACCTATTTCCTAACAAAGGTAGGAGTGCAACATAAGCTGAAGCCATTGAAGGACACAAACAATGACAAGGAGATAGAAAAGAGTTCAAGTGGACTAATTTGGCAGATAAGAGTTTTAAATTATTGAAACAAAAAGTTACAGAATAACCTATTTTAGCACTTCCATATTTTAATAAGGTGTTTCAAGTAGATTGTGATGCTAGTGGTACTGCAATAGGAGCTATTATGAGCCAAGAAGGTAAACCTATTGCTTATTTCAGTGAGAAGTTAAGTTATCCCAAGAGAAAATATTATGTTTATGATCAACAATTTTATGCTATAGTTCAGGCATTGAAGAAGTGGAGACATTATCTTTTTCCTAAGGAGTTTGTTTTGCATGTTGATCATCAAGCTTTGCAATATTTGAATAGTCAATGAAAGTTGAAACAAAGACATTTGAAATGGGTTGAGTTTTTGCAAAGTTAAACATTTATTTTAAAACACAAGAGTGGAAAGTCTAACAGGGTTGCAGATGTTCTTAACAGAAGGAAACTATTGCTGATATAAATGCAGATTTAGATGGTTGGGTTCAAGGAACTCAAAAATTTATATCCAGAGGATCCTGATTTTGGTGAAGCTTGGAAAGCTTGTAGAGAACCCGTTACTCTAGACCGAATGAAATGGCTAGATTTCATCATCCAAGATGATATGCTATTCGGAGGGATTTAGTTGTGCATTCTTCAAAGTTCAATGATGGAGAATCTAATCAAGGAAAAGCATAGCAGAGGATTGGCTGAACATTTTGGTCATGATAAAACCCTTGCTTTGGTTAGTGAGAACTATTATTGACCACAGTTGCAGCAAGATCTCAAGAAGTTTATACAAGGTTAAAGAGTATGTCAGATAGAAAAAGGAGTGAAGAAGAATACAGGGTTGTATCAACTATTACTTGTACCAAAGAAGCCTTGGGAGGATATCAGTATGGATTTTCTTGTTGGTTTACTGAGGACACAGTGGGGACATGATTCAAAATTTGTAGTGGTTGAAAGATTTTCAAAGATAGCACATTTCATTCCCTGCAAGAAGACAAATTATGCTCTTCATGCAGTAGAATTATTTTTCAAAGAAGTGGTGAGACTACATGGTTTGCTAAAGAGCATAGTTTCAGATCAGGATACTAAGTTTGTTGGATATTTTTGGCGTACATTGTGGAAGAAGTTAAAAATAGATTTGAAGTTTAATTCATCACATCATCCACAAATTGATGGACAGACAGAGGTGGTGAATAGGAGTTTGGAAAATTTGCTGAGATGTTTGGTGGGAGATAAATGAATAGGATGGGATTTGATTTAACCACAAGTAGAATTTGCATACAATAATTCTGTCAATAGGAGTACTAGTAATTCACCATTCCAGATTGTGTATAGAAGTAGTCCCAGAAATGCATATGAGTTGAGGAAGATAGATAAAGGAGAGATAAGTAGTGCTAAAGCTGAGGATTTTGTAGAACATTTAGAGAACATCCATAAGGAGGTAAGGAAGCATATTACCAAGATGAATGTGCAGTATAAGGCTAAGGCAGATGAGAAAATAAGGCATAAGAAATTTTAGGTTGGGGATGAAGTCATGGTTCATCTTCGGAAGGAGCGATTTCTAGTTGGAACATATAACAAGTTGAAAATGAAGAAGTTTGGGCCATGTAAGATACTGAAGAAATATGATTCAGGAAATGCCTATGAGGTAGAATTCTCTATTGAGCTGAATATTTTACCAGTATTTAACATTTCAGATTTGACAGAGTTACATGAAGGAGGTGTTGAAGATGAGATCACAGAGGCATAGTGGAGTATTCTAGCAACTACTTCACCTACCAAGGAGAATGAGGACATACTAGATAGTCGTGTTGCCAGAAGCACAAGGAACAAGATATATGAAGAATATTTGGTCAAATGGAAAGGATGACCTATTGAAGATTCATCATGGCTGACAAAGGAGGAGGTTAACTATCTTAGTTTTTCTTTTCACACCTGAGTCGTGACATGGTGACTTCTCAAATTACCTTGGGTGTCTAATGTAGGAGCATCTTGGGTGTAAGAGCAATCTTGCATCTTTGAAAAATATTTTTGGTTTCTTTTGAATAAGGGCTATCTTGTGCAAAGCTTCTATTTTTGGAAATTTACTTATTTTAGTAAGTTTTCTTTTAGTGTTTAGAATGGCCTATTTTCTTCCCTAGATGTTCATTTTGGTTATATCATCCTTCCAGTAAAGCTTCATTGCAAGATTAAGTTTAGATTTGAAGATATTGAAATTTTTGGGTATTGGTAGTAGGGTACAGAAACTTTGAATTCAATTTTAAAGGCCTTAGAGGTTCCGGATGAGGTCAAAACTTTGGCTGATTGTAGCTTGAACAAGTTAGGTGTTGTAGAGTGCTTCGTGTCATTTCTAAAATGGGGTCATTATAGTCAATCGGGTAAGCAGGTGATGACTTATGGTGTCCAGAAGTTGGGTCACCTGAAATGGCAAAAAATAATTTTCCTTCAAAATTTTTGTTTGGATTTTAAAAGTTATTTTGAGCCCACTCTGATGTAATAAATTGTAAAATAAAATAATTCTAAGTTTGGTCGGCCTTATTGGCTAAAATTCTGGAACCTTCCTAGGTGGAGAAAAATTCCTTATATAAGGAAGGTTGTAGTGTTGTCTTAGGCAGTTGGGGGGTAGTTCAAAGTAGTTCTGGGTAATAATTCGAGGCTTTGTCTCTCAGAATATTGTAAGGAAAATTCCCATGTGGCTTTGCATATTGTAATTCTAGAATTTTTAATTCTACATTTGTGGAGATAATAAGAAGCCCATTTTATGTTCTTGCAAATCGTTGTTGTTTCTCTATTTCTGTTATGTGTTTATGGTATTAAGGGGAGTACCCTTCATCAAGTGGTATAAGAGTGGGAGTTCTCAAGTGTGTAGATAGACCACTGACTGTGAGACAGTTTTCACTAAGACTGTGGTTTAAGGTTTCAGCAAGCAGTGCAAAAATGTCTCCATGAAGGAAACGTGGCAAAAGAGCTGGTGGTGTAACACCTAAGGTTACAATACTCTAGAAACAAGTGCAAGCATTGCAAGAAAAGATTTGCAGAGGAATGAATCTTAATGTTAGAGATGAAAGTGAGGATGAAGCCAAAGAAGGAAATTCTGAAGGAGAAGTCAAAATTGTGAATTAGGATGAAGAAAGACTTTTCCAAGCCATTTTGAAGATCTGGGAAAGACCTAAGATTGAGGTTCCTACATTTTCAGGAAATCTTAACCCTGAAGAATTTATTGACTGGATCAATGGATGTAAACAATATTTGGAGTATGAAGATATTTAGGATCCTGATAGGGTCAAGTTTGCGAAGGACAGACTGAAGGGTCATGTATAGATCTAGTGGCAAGAGATTCAATTAGAGAGAAATATAAGAGGAAAGGAGAAAATCACAAAATGGGATCGAATGGTGGACAAATTGAAGCGACAGTTCATTCCTTTTGATTAGGAGCTTGACTTCCTGAAGAAAATGCAAAGTTTGAAGCAAGAAGGAAGATCTATTCTGGAGTATACAGAGGAGTTCTATCGAATCCTCATAAGAACAAACCATGCAGAAGCTGATAAGGAGAAAGTTTCCAATTACCTTAATGGGTTGAGGTCGAGCATTTAAGAGGAGGAGAATTTTGTTTGAATGAATAGTATGGAAGACGCATACCAGTTTTCCCTAAAAACAGAGGAAAAGATGAACAAGAAATTTGAGAGCAGACAAAATGGAAGAGTTTGTGGTGGAAGATCTGGTGGACAATGATTTTAAAGTTGAAATGAAGATCCAAAAAAGGAGGATGAGGCCAGTTGCAATCAAAATCAGAGAGGAAAAAATTCTAATCATTTCCATGATCAGAATAATAGAGATCAGAGAGGAAGAGGAAGAGGACAAGGATCTGGAAGAGGAGGCTTCCATGGAACATGTTTTCACAATGGAGAAAAAGGTCATAGGGCATATAAATGTCCTCAACACCTAGGAAGCACAAATAGGAGAACTGAAGGGAAGGCTAGAGTTGTACACGTAGATAAAGATGCCAGATCATCACATTCTGAAGATGGTGAAAGAGAAGAAACACTAATTAATAGAAGAGTCCTACTAAGTGGGGAGAATGAAACTGAGAAAAGAAGAAGCCTATTTCATAGTAGGTGCAAGTGTGAAGGTAAATATTGTGATATGATTATTGATAGTGGAAGCACTAAAAATTTGGTGTCAAAAGAGATGGTGACAAAGTTGGAGCTCAAGAGAGAAAAACTCATATCCATATCGGATTCCCTGGGTGCAAGATGACCACAAGGTCATGGTCAGTGAACAATGCTTAGTAAAGTTCAAGATTTGCGGATACCATGATGAGGTACTATGTGATATCATACCAATGGATGCATGCCATATGTTGTTGGGTAGACCATGGCAATCTGATAGGTGTGTTGTATATGATGGTCATGCGAATACCTATTCCCTAACAAAGGATGGAGTGCAACATAAGCTAAAGCCATTAAAGGACAAAGAAGAAAAGGTATGTGGTAATGCAAGAATAACTTTTGTTAATGGGAAAAAATTCTTAGATGGTATGAGGCATGAGCATGTGTGTTTTTCTTTAATTCTAAAAATTGGTAAAGGGAAAGTAGAAGATGTACCTATAGAAGTTGCAAATTTGTTGAATGAGTTTCAGGATATTGTATTTGATAATGTCCCTAATGGATTACAAATAGTAAGGAAGATCAGTCGTCAGATGGACTTAATTCCAGGAGCCAATTTGCCAAATAAGGAAGCACATAGAATGACACCAGCAGAAAGTGAAGAGTTGAATAGACAAGTACATGAGTTATATAGAAGGGGTTGATTTGGGGGAGCCTGAGTCCATGTGTTGTATCAGTAGTATTAGCACTAAACAAGAATGGAGAATTGAGGATGTCTATAGATTCTAGGGCTATAAACAAGATCACAATCAAGTATAGGTTTTCATTGCCACAGATATATTATATTATGGACTATTTGAGTGGAGCTGTGTATTTCTCAAAAATAGATCTGAAGAGTGGATACCATCAGATTCAGATCAGAGAAGGAGATGAATGGAAGACTACTTTCAAGATAAAGGAAGGATTGTATGAGTGGTTAGTCATGCCTTTTCGGCTAACTAGTGCACTGAGCACTTTCGTGTGGCTTACGAATGAGGTTCTGAAATAATTTATGGGTAATTTTGTCATTGTTTACCTAGATGATATTTTGATCTTTAGTAAGACATTGGAAGAGCATATGATGCATATTCGCATGGTGTTTGAGAAGTTGAGGGAAGAGAAATTGTTGATTAATTTGAAGAAGTACAATTTTGTTAAGAAGGAATTAGTGTATTTAGGATTTTTAATTTCAGTAGAAGGTCCAAAAATGGACCTAGAGAAAGTGTAGGCTATCCTTGAATGGTCTACTCCAAGGAGTGGTACTGAGGTAAGATATTTTCATGGGTTGTCTAGATTTTATAAAAAATTTATCATTAATTTTAGCAGTGTTTGTGGATCCTTGACTGAAACAATGAGAGGGCATAGAAGAGAGTTCAAGTGGACTAATAGGGAAGATAAAAGTTTTAAATTGTTGAAATAAAAAGTTATAGAACAACCTATTTTAGCACTTCCAAATTTAAATAAGGTGTTTCAAGTAGACTCTGATGCTAGTGGTACTGCAATAGGAGCTGTTATGAGCCAATAAGATAAACCCATTGCTTATTTCAGTGAGAAGTGAAATGATGCCAAGAGAAAATATTCTATTTATGATTAGGAATTTTATGCTATAGTTCAGGCATTGAAGAAGTGGAGACATTATTTTCTTTCTAAGGAGTTTGTTTTGTATACTGATCATCAAGCTTTGCAATATTTGAATAGTCAAGGAAAGTTGAATCAAAGGCATTTGAAATGGGTTGTATTTTTGCATAGTTATACATTTATTTTGAAACACAAGAGTGGAAAGTCTAACAGGGTTGCAGATGTGCTTAATAGAAGGCAACTATTGCTGACAAAAATGAATATTGAGGTGGTTGGGTTCAAGGAACTCAAGAATTTGTATCTAGAGTCCATTTTGATTTTGGTGAAGCTTGGAAAGATTATAGAGAACCTGTTACTCTAGATTGAATGGAGTGGCTGGATTTTATCATCCAGGATGATATGCTATTTAGAAGGAGTTAGTTGTGCATTCTATGAAGTTCAATGAGGGAGAATCTCATCAAGGAGAAGCATTGCAGAGGATTGGCTGGATATTTTGGTCGTGAAAAAACCCTTGCTTTGGTTAGTGAGAACTATTATTGGCCACAGTTGTAGCAAGATGTCAAGAAGTTTGTACAGGGTTGCAGAGTATGTCAGATGGAAAATAGGAGTGAAGCAGAATACAAGGTTGTATCAACCATTACCTGTACCATAGAAGCTTTGGGAGGATATCAGTATGTACTTTATTCTTGATTTACTGAGCACACAATGTGAATATGATTCAATTTTTGTAGTGGTTGACATATTTTCAAAGATGACAAATTTCATTCATTCCCTACAAGAAGACTAATGATGTTGTTCATGTAGAAGAATTATTTTTCAAAGAAGTGGTCAAACTACAAAGTTTTCCAAATAGCATAGTTTCAGATCGGGACACTAAGTTTGTTGGATATTTATGGCATACATTATGGAAGAAGTTAAAGATAGATTTGAATTTCAGTTTATCACATCATCCACAGATTGACAGATAGACATAGGTGGTGAATAGGAGTTTGAGAAATTTGTTGAGATGTTTGGTGGAAAATAAGCCAACATGATGGAATTTGATTTTACGAAAGACAAAATTTACATACAATAATTCTGTCAATAGGAGCATTGGTAAATCACCAATCCAGATTGTATATAGAAGTAGTCCAAGAAATTCATCTGAGTTGAGGAAGATAGATAAAGGAGAGATAAGTAGTGCTAAAGCTAGAGATTTTGTAGAACATTTGAAGAACATCCATGCGGAGGTGAGGAAGAATATTACCAAGATGAATGTGTAGTATAAGGCTAAGGAAGATGAGAAAATGAGGCATAAGGAATTTTAGGTTGGAGATGAAGTCATGGTTCATCTTCGAAATGAGAAATTTCCAGTTGGTACATATAACAAGTTAAAAATAAAAAAGTTTGGTCCATGTAAGATATTGAAAAAACATGATTTAGAAAATGCCTACTGAGCTGAATATTTCACCAGTATTTAACATTTTAGATCTGACAGAGTATCATGAAGGAGGTGTTGAAGATAAGATCATAGAGGGATAGAGGAGTATTCCAGCAACTACTTCACCTACCAAGGAGATTGAGGACATACTGGATAGTCATGTTGGTAGAAGCACAAGAAACGAGACATATGAAGAATATCTAGTCAAATGGAAAGGATAGCCTATTGAAGATTCATCATGGCTGACAAAGGAGGTGGTTAACCATCATGATTTTTCTCTTCACACTTGAGTCGTGACAGGGTCACTTCTCAAATTAATTTAGGTGTCTGATGTAGGAGCATCTTGGGTGTAAGAGTAATCTTGCATCACCCAAAAATATTTTTGGTTTATTTTGAATAAGGGCTATCTTGTGTAGAGCTTCTATTTTTGGAAATTTACTATTTTTTAGTAAGTTTTCCATTCGTGCTTAGTGTAAGGAAACTTAGGTGCAGAAACAACTTCCTACACTAATCTCATAAGGAAAGTATTGTGCAAAATCTTTCAAATCCTTAAAATTTCATATTCGTTAACTACTTTAACAAAGATATTACAACATATACCATACATACAAAAAATAGATAGAGAAGATTGAAACACATAAACACAAAGATATGTCGGTGGGGAAAAACCTTTCGGGAAAACAACCCCACCCCTCCAAAACCTGCACAATGTATTATCTTCAACACAAATATCACAACACACTTGCAATGCAAGTTCTTTTAAGAAATGAGAGACAAAGCCAACAAGACTTATCAAAACTTGTGTCTCTCCCATAGAAGTGGCATCATATATATAGGCTCCTCAGGACCCAACAAATACCCAAAATAGGTGTTGGTTGTCCAACCACCAAGATCCATGCACAAAGCCACATGTACACAGTTGTTACATGCAATCCCAAGAATAGGCGTCCATCCCTATAATAGACTATGACAGCTTGTCATAGAATCCGCCAAAAATAATGGTGACAAAAGAAGTGTAAGAGAATCTGTCATACCAACCTATTTTTGGCATATTCTCTTACACACACCAACCACTCCTTCTTGGGCACCCAAATAGGCCCAAGTGATAAGATGCTCTTATGCCTGTCATAGCACATTCCTTAAATAGCTCTTACGCGTCATAGGAATCTATCATAACCATTTCAGTCATGATTTTCTTACACATAATACAAGATGCCGACACATCAAGTGGAGTGACACATCAAAATGCCAACTAAACATGTACATTTACACTTAATTACATTATTTGCAAAAAAATACATTTAATAAAACAAATAATAAGAATAGGACTTATCCAAGGTTGAGACACCTTATTCCTAACATTTTCCCACTTGTCAAACACCTTGTAAGAGCAACAGGAACATAACAGGAACTAAATACTATAGGCCAAAAGGCCCATAGACTCTGAACACCATCTGAACTTCTCAGTGCCCACTGGTTTCGTTAATGCATTTGCAACATTCTTCACAGTATCTACCTTCTCCAAATTTACCTTTCCATCTTCCACCATATCTCTCACAAAGTGAAACTGCACATCAATGTGCTTCGTTCTGGCATGGAAAGTTGGATTCTTCACAAGGCAAATAGCGCTCTGACTGTCACACCAAATAGTAATTTGTTTTGCATCAACACCAACATCAGAACATAATCTCCTAAGCCAAATGGCTTCCTTATAGGCATGAGTAGCAGCCATGTACTCAGCTTCTATAGTGGACAAAGAAACCATAGGTTGTCGCTTACTCATCCAACTGATGACACCACCAAACATAGTGAACACATAAGCACTGGTGGATCTCCTGCTATCAATATCACCTGCCCAATCTGAATCCACAAACCCACGAATACAAACTAAATGTGGAGATCTAGAAGAGTTACCATGATAACATATGGAGTAATATGATGTACCCCTCAAATATCTGAATACCCGCTTAACTGCATCCTAATGTACCCGTCCAGGGTTAGCCATAAACCGACTCAGGACTCCCACTACTTGGGCAATGTCTGGTCTAGTATAAACCATAGCATACATAAGACTGCCAACTGCACTAGCATAAGGTACTCTACTCATGTCCTCCACCTCACTAGGAGATTTTGAACAATCATCCACAGATAACTTTGTTCCCAAAGAAACAGGAACACATAGTGGTCTACAATCTACCATGTTGAACCTATCCAACACAGACTTCACATACTTACTCTAACTCAACCAAATTTTTCTATTAGACCTATCTCTACTGATTTCCATAC
The DNA here is from genome assembly GCA_027943335.1 of Chamaecyparis obtusa. Taxonomy (NCBI): domain Eukaryota; kingdom Viridiplantae; phylum Streptophyta; class Pinopsida; order Cupressales; family Cupressaceae; genus Chamaecyparis; species Chamaecyparis obtusa. Next base: position 380,355 of record BSBK01008363.1, on the reverse strand, counting down.
CCAAGATGTACCTTGCTACCCCAAGATCTTTCATCTCAAACTGTGCTAACAACTAAAATTTAAAATCAGAAATCATACCCTTACCCTTCCCAAACAGCAACATATCATCAACATATAATGCAACAATAAGAAGGCGATCATTTTCAACTCTAAAATAAACATAATGATCTGATTTCGATCTTACAAATCCAATTGACAACACAAAGGCATCAAACTTAAGGTACCACATCCTAGGAGATTGCTTCAAACCATATAGAGATTTCTTTAATCTGCAAACAAAAGATTCTTTACCTTTAATAATATAGCGCTCAGGCTGTGACATATAAATCTCTTCCTCCAAATCACCATGAAGGAAAGTTGTCTTCACATTCATCTGTTCTATCTCTAAATCATATGATGCAGCAAGAGATAATAGAAATCTAATGGATGTCAACTTTGCAATAGGAGAGAATATTTCACCATAATCTATTCCCTCTACCTGTGAATACCCCTTTGCAACCAATCTAGCTTTGTACCTTTCAACACTGCCATCTACACAGAATTTCTTCTTAAACACCCATTTATAGCCAACATATTTTCTCCCTTTAGGCAAAGGTACAAGGTCCCAAGTTTTGTTCTTCTTCAATGAAGCCATCTCATCATCCATAGCCTCAATCCAGGAACCTGCATCTTCCATGCCCAAACCTCTTTCACAGATCTAGGCTCATCAGTGTTAGTAATCATAGCAAAGGCACAACTAGAATCTAACATAGAGTAACCAAACCTTTTTGGCTACTTTCTTTCTCTCATGGATCTCCTCAAGGGCTGAGGTTGAGGTTGTTCTTCCTCTTATTCCAAACTATTAGAGCTACTAGAGCTCTCCTCATCATTAGACCCAACATGGTCTATCTGTTTAGTTTTCTCAAGGGTAGGAGGAAATTGAACAACATCTTTTTCCTTTTCTTTTTCATCTGGTTGTAGAACAATAGGAGAAGATGTTAGCTCTCTGAAAATAACATTTCTACTATACAACACCTTACTAGTCATAGGATCCCAAAGCTTGTATCCTTTCACACCAACACTATATCCGATGAAAATACATTTGACAGCTTTGTTTTCCAACTTAGATCTTTTCTCCTTTGGAAAATGTGCATAAGCTTCACAACCAAAAACATGAAGATGTCTAATTGAAGGCTTCTTACCAGACCACACCTCCATGTGTGTCTTACCAACAAGAGCTAATGTAGGAGATCTATTACTCAGATAGTAAGCAGTGGCCATAGCTTCGGCCTAGAACCTTTGTTCTAAACTAGCTCCACTAAGCATACTCCTAGCCTTCTCCATCAGTGTCATGTTCATTCTCTCTGCAACTCCATTTTGTTGCGGGGTATAAGGAGTTGTCTTATGCCTCTCGATACCTTTTTCTTTACAAAACTATTCAAACTCTGCTGAGCAAAACTTACCACCATTGTTAGTTCTCACACACTTAATCTTCTTACTAGTCTGATTCTCTACAAGAGCTTTAAATTCCTTGAACCGACTAAAGACTTGTGTCTTACTTTTAAGGAAATAAATCCATGTCCTTCTACTGTAATCATCTATGAAAGATACAAAAAATACAGACTTAGAGATTGAAGGAACTTTTATAGGACCAAATACATCAGAATGAATAAGATCTAAAACATCAGAAGATTTGTGAGAACTAGAGTAAAACTGAACAGGATTTTGTTTACCATAGACACAATGTTCGCAGAAGTCAAACTTGAGATTGCAATCATTTAACCCCTCAATGAGATTTTTATTTTTAGGGTTCTGAGACCCTTTTCACCAATGTGGCCAAATCTCATATGCCACAACATTGTCTTTTATGCAGGAAGCTTACCTTCCAAAGTGTTTGCACTACCATCGGAACCAATAGCCACAGACTTCTTCACTTCTTGTTTAGATGGTGAGGATGAAGAACTATTACATAGAGGAATACATGCATCTAGCTGAAATAAGGTACCTCTCCTAGTACCCTTCGCAAGCACCATCGATCCTCTCATCATCTTGCATCCTTCTTTCAAAAAAACAACTTGCGCACCTACATCATTCAACATACTTATAGATAATAGGTTTCATGCCAAACCCAGAATGTGCATAACTCCATTGATTCCCTTTACTCATCCATTAGAAAATCTGATAGTGACCCTTCCGCGTCCAACTATCTTTAGGTGAGAATCATCACCCAGATACACCTTTCCACCATCGAACTTCTCATACTTTGAGAACCAATTTCGATGAGAGGTCATGTGAAAAGAAGCACCTGAGTCTATCAACCACACATCATCAGATGCATGGGCGGCCAAGGCTACGATGAATGCATCGTCATCTTCTTGAGATCTTTCTGAAGCTGAATCTGAACCCTTCTTCTTCTTCTTTGGCTCTTTACAGTCTTTATGGAAGTGCCCAAATTTATCACAGTTCCAACATTTTGCCTTGGACTTATTGGAAGTATTTGACTTCCCACGGGATTTGGATCTACCCTTATTGTCAGACTTATTGTCATTTTTCTTCCCTCTTTCAGTGGATCTCCCATGAACAGCAAGGGCTTCTTTCTTTTAAACGGAAGACTTTCTCCGCATCTCCTCTGATAGTAGCGAAGACACCACATCATCCATTTTAAAGGTGACTAACGTACTTCCGAGAGCCATCACAAGATGGTCCCATGAATCCAGTAAAGAACACAAAAATGTGTAGCAACGATCCTCCTTGTCTAACTTGACACTAGCTGATGTCAACTGGGCAGCCAACAAATTAAATGCATTTAAATGATCTGTTAAGGATCCACCTTCCTCCATTCATAGAGAGTACAACTTCTTCCTCGGGAACAACTTGTTCACCAAAGATTTGGCCTGATACACAGCCGCAAGTCTTTCCCACAAACTATTTGCGATTTTCTTATCTAGAACATTAAGAAGAACTGCATTGGTTAAACAGAGTCTTATGAGACCCTTAGTTTTACGATCTTTGATATCCCAATCTACTTGAGTTATAGTTGCTAGTATTGTAGCACTTGAAGTCGCTTCCCATAGGTCACGATCTTCCAACATATCTTCCATCTTGAGTTTCCACAACTCAAAATTAGTGTCATTAAATTTCTCCACTTCCATTCTTCCATATGATGAACTCGCCATCTCAATCTGCAAATAAAATTTAGAATGCTCTACACAAAACTCCCACTCAACTTGAGATTAGCTCAAAAAACCCTACCCAACAACTAGGATCAAAAGTTGATCAAGCTCTAATACCACTTGTAAGGAAATTTAGGTGCAGAAACAGCTTCTTACACTAATCTCATAAGGAAAGTATTGTGCAAAATCTTTCAAATCCTTACAATTTCAGATTCGTTTACTACTTTAACAAAGATATTATAGCATATACCATACATACAAAAAATAGATAGAGAAGATTGAAACACATAAACACAAAGATATGTCAGTAGGGAAAAACTTTTCGGTAAAACAACCCCACCCCTCCAAAATCTGCATAATGTATTATCTTCAACACAAAGATTACAACACACTTGCAATGCAAGTTCTTTCAGGAAATGAGAGACAAAGCCAACAAGACTTATCAAAACTTGTGTCTCTCCCATAGAAGTAGCATCATATACATAGGCTCTTCAAGACCCAACAAATACCCAAAATAGGTGTTGGACGTCCAACCACCAAGACCCATGCACAAAGCCACATGTACACAGTTGTTACATGCAATCCCAAGAATAGGCGTCCATCCCTAGAATAGACTATGACAACTTGTCATAGAATCTGCCAAAAATAATGGTGACAAGAGAAGTGTAAGAGAATCTGTCATACCAACCTATTTTTGGCATATTCTCTTACACACACCAACCACTCCTTCTTGGGCGCCCAAATAGGTCTAAGTCATAAGATGCTCTTACACTTGTCATAGCACATTCCTTAAATAGCTCTTACGCGTCATAGGAATCTGTCATAACCATTTCAGTCATGATTTCCTTACATATAATACAAGATGTCGATAGATCAAGTGGAGTGACACATCAACACACCAACTAGACATGTACACTCACACTTAATTACATTATTTGCAAAAAATACATTTAATAAAACAAATAATAAGAATAAGAATTATCCAAGGTTGAGACACCTTATTCCTAACACTTAGAATGGTTTATTTTCTTCCCTGGAGGTTCATTATGGTTATATTAGCCTACCAATAAAGCTTCATTTCCAAATCAGGTATAGGTTTGAAGATATTAAAATGTTTTGATATTGGCAGCAGGGTACAAAAACTTTAAACTCATTTTTGAAGGCTTTAGAGGCCCTGGATGAGGTTGAAACTTCAGCTAGTTGGAGTTTGCGTGAGTTAAGTGCTAGAGAGTGCTTTGTAACCTTTCCAAAATGGGGTTATAATAGTCAATCAGGTCAACGGGTGATGACTTATGGTCTCTAGAAGTTGGGTTACCTGAAATGGCAGAAAATGATTTTCCTTCAAAAATTTTGTTTGTGTTTCAAAAGTTAATTTGAGATGACTTTGATGTAATAAATTATAAAATAAAATAATTCTAAGTTTTGTCGGCCTTATTGGCTAAAATTCTAAAACCTTCCTAGGCAGTGGAAAATTGCCTATATAAGGAAGGCTGTAGTGTTGTCTTAGGCGGTTGGGGGGCAATTCAGAGTAGTTATGGGTAATAATTCAAGGCTTTGTCTCTTAGAATATTGTAAGGAAAATGCCCATGTGGCTCTGTATATTGTAATTCTAGAATTTGTAATTTCACATTTGTGGAGATAATAAGAAGCCCATTTTCTATTCTTGCAAATCGTTGTTGTTTCTCTGTTTCTATTATGTGTTTTTGGTATTAAGGTGAGTACCCTTCATCAAATGTTTAGATTATTTTTTTGATTTATCATGGAGATTTTAAAGAGTTTAGAGAAAAAATGATTTTGAGATCACACTCTCTGATTTATCATTAAAAATTTAAGAAAATTTAGTAATAAAATAGTATATAGTAATATAATCTTATATTAATAATAATATTTAATACAAATAACTTAATTACTATCAAAATAATAAGCTAGTAATAATAGAAATAATATATATTAAAAGTTTAATATACATTGTATAGAACATGATTCATAATAACAAATAGAATTTATATATTAATACTACATATATGACATACTAATACATATTAATTCATAAAAAAAAAATAGAAGACAATGCATATTATACTATAACATTTATAATATAATACTATTCTATTGTATATACAGTGCTATTAATTATGTTGTAGGTGTTCCCCTATGAAAAGGTTCAAGTTAATATTATCATCCGACGGTGGGAAATCTTCTAAATAGACTAGACTTTGTTCTTGGTTTATCGAGGACACAACGGGGACCTGATTCAATTTTTGTAGTGGTTGATAGATTTTCAAAGATGACACATTTCATTCCCTGCAAGAAGACTGATGATGTTCATGTAGTAGAATTGTTTTTCAAAGAAGTGGTGAGACTACATGGTTTGCCAAAGAGCATAGTTTTAGATCATGACACTAAGTTTGTTGTATATTTCTGGCGTACATTGTGGAAAAAGTTAAAGATAGATTTGAAGTTCAGCTCATCACATCATCCATAGACTGATGGACAAATAGAGGTGGTGAATAGGAGTTTGAAAAATTTGTTGAAATGTTTGGTGGGAGATAAGCCAGCATGATGAGATTTGATTGTACCACAGATAAAATTTACATACAATAATTCTATCAATAAGAGCACTGGTAAATCACCATTCCAGATTGTATATGGAAGTAGTCCTAGAAATTCATCTGAGTTGCAGAAGATAGATAAAGGAGAGATAAGTAGTGATGAAACTAGGGATTTTGTAGAACATTTGAAGAACATCTACGAGGAGGTGAGGAAGCATATTACCAAGATGAATGCACAGTATAAGGCTAAGGTAGATGAGAAAAGGAGGCATAAGGGATTTCAAGTTGGGGATGAAGTCATGGTTCATCTTCAAAAGGAGCGATTTCTTGTTGGTACATATAACAAGTTAAAAATGAAGAAGTTTGGTCCATGTAAGATACTGAAGAAACATGATTCAAGAAATGCCTATGAGGTAGAATTGCCTACTGATATAAATATTTCACCAATATTTAACATTTCAGATCTGACAGAGTATCATGAAGGAGGTGTTGAAGATAAGATCACAAAGGGATAGTGGAGTATTTCAGAAACTACTTCACCTACCAAGGAGATTGAGGACATATTGGATAGTCGTGTTGGTAGAAGCACAAGGAACAAGACATATGAAGAATATCTGGTCAAATGGAAATGATGACCTATTGAAGATTCATCATGGCTGACAAAGGAGGAGGTTAACCGTCTTGGTTTTCCTCTTCACACATGAGTCGTGATAGGGTCACTTCTCAAATTACCCCAAGTGTTTGATGCAGGAGCATATTGGGTGTAAGAGCAATCTTGCATCACCCAAAAATATTTTTATTTTCTTTTGAATAAGGGCTATCTTGTGTAGAGCTTCTATTTTTGGAAATTTACTATTTTTAGTAAGTTTTTCATTCGTGCTTAGAATGGTTTATTTTCTTCCCTGGAAGTTCATTTTGGTTATATCAGCCTGCCAGTAAAGCTTCATTACCAAATTAGGTTTAGGTTTGAAGATATTGAAAATTTTTTATATTGGCAGTAGGGTACAAAAATTTTTAACTCAATTTTGAAGGCTTTAGAGGCCCTGGATGAGGTCAAAACTTCAGCTAACTAAAGCTTGAGTGAGTCAAGTGCTATAGAGAGCTTTGTGCCCTTTCTGAAATGGGGTTATAATAGTTAATCGAGTCAACAGGTGATGACTTATGGTCTCCAAAAGTTGGGTTACCTGAAATGGCAGAAAATGATTTTCCTTCAAAATTTCTGTTTGGGTTTCAAAAGTTGTTTTGAGCTGACTCTGATGTAATAAATTGTAAAATAAAATAATCCTAAGTTTGGTCAGCCTTAGTGGCTAAAATTCTAAAACCTTCCTAGGTGGTGGAAAATTGCCTATATAAGGAAGACTGTAGTGTTGTCTTAGGCAGTTGGGGGGCAATTCAGAGTAGTTCTGGATAATAATTTGAGGCTTTGTCTCTCAGAATATTGTAAGGAAAATGCTCATGTAGCTTTGCATATTGTAATTCTGAAATTTGTAATTCCACATTTGTGGAGATAATAAGAAGCCCATTTTCTGTTCTTGCAAATCATTGTTGTTTCTCTGTTTCTGTTATGTGTTTGTGGTATTAAGAGGAGTACCCTTCATCAAATGTTTAGATTATTTTTGTGATTTATCATGGAGATTTGAAAGAGTTCAGAGAAAAAATAATTTTGAGATCACACTCTCTGATTATCACTAAAAATTTAAGAAAATTTAGTAATAAAATAGTATATAGTAATATAATCTTATATTAATAATAATATTTAATACAAATAACTTAATTACTATCAAAATAATAAGTTAGTAATAATAGAAATAATATATATTAAAAGTTTAATATACATTGTATAGAACATGATTTATAATAACAAATAGAATTCATATATTAATACTACATATAAGACATATTAATACATATTAAATCATATAAAAAAAAATAGAAGACAATGCATATTATACTATAACATTTATAATATAATACTATTTTATTGTATATAGAATGTTATTAATTATGTCGTAGGTGTTTCCCTATGAAAAGGTTCAAGCTAATATTATCATCCGAAGGTGGAAAATCCTCTAAATAGACTGACTACTATTGAAGTCATCTAAGGCGTTTAAATTTTTTACCACTTTACACGTGGATTTTAGATCTTTACTATATGATAATCATTGAACACTTTGGAGGTGGGTGAGATATCCCGTACAACACTTGGGATTGGACACTACAATTGTTGTCGGCTGATTCATTCATGCCTTCAAGAGATGCCGTCTTCAAGCTACAAACTACAACCACCTCCCTTCTTATTAACTCAGGTAGGGCGGGTCGGGAGTGGTGGAGTAAGTGATGTGTAATCATGTTTTATCATAAAATTTTGTGTTGTGTAAAGACAAAGTTTTAGTTTAGTGGTGTTGCTGACTTGCCAAAAAATCTCTTGACCATTTTATTTATTGTAGGGCATTTAGTGGAACTGTATAATGATTTTGGAATGCAATGAATGCGCCCTGGGTTGCCTACCCATCCCACCTGTGCATGAAATAATAATTCCCTCATCTTGCAATGGAAATTTGAACTTTCAACTCGCAGCTTTGTAAACTACCAAACACATGCTACCACATATAGTTCAGCACATGCTAAATGGAAATAGAAAATATGTGAACACAAATTACTTGTCAAATCTGAGATTTCATGCCAAAATGTGAAAGAAATAAGACGCCAAAGTTGGCTTATTCAAAGGACAATTTCAAGTTATATTCACAGGCAGGTCAATTTATATAGGTGAAAGTTGATTTCTCCCTTCGACTTTCCTCTTTGAATGTGAATTTTAAATTCTTGATTTCAAGGTGCATATATTGGTTGAAATACAACACTGAAGTGAAAATCAAAGTGAAATATCAATCTCTAATAGTTGTTTAATGTTATGTAGATTATAATGCTTACGGTAGAAAACATCTAAATAATTCCTCCATGTTTTGGTTTCCTGGCAAAGATATTGGTACTTTTTTCAACCAAATTGGCATCTTCTCCTGAGAGAATGCACTCAAAATTAAACAACAACGACGAGGAATGATATAAAAAGAGAAATATTTATTCATGTTTTCATTAAACAAAAAAAAGCCCTCACCTGTATCTCCCTTTGGAAGATAAGGACGGCCTCGTTGAATAAACTTGAGATTTTTGAGAGCAGAGGGATTGGAGAATTTGAGGCCTCGCGTCCAAAGGCGAGCCATGTTGAGGCAGTGGTAGGATTCAATATCGGTTCTGCTTATAAAATAGTATTCTTCCCAAGTGAGTTGAGTCCTTCAAAAAAAGTGTGGAGAAATTGCAGAAGAAAGGATGGATGTTTCGCATAAGTCATCATCAGATAGCACATTTGACCGTATGCATTAATTAATTAATTAAAAGTTAGAAAGCTTTCTATTCTAATTTTTAATGTAATCAATAAAAACTGTGAAATGTGTAGTCTGATGACTGCATAGACAATAATGTTTATCGAAAAATCCTCCATTTAGACAATAATGTTTCTCAGAAACTAGACCAACAAATCAAATCCAAAATTGCAAAATAAGAAACCAATATAGGAATATTAGTCTGATTTTCAAGAATATTTGCAGGTTAATGGACCAAATTTCCATCGAAAACCAGTTATTTACAAAATTCATGTCAAAACATTGCAGATTTTTGCAAATATTAAGATGTCATGACATAGACATGGCATGAAAAATACTTAATAGAATATCTCAAAGAAATGTGTCTCATGAATTGCACAAAACCCCACTCAACGCCACCAATGTGCACTGTATCCTCACAAATCTGTGATTCAGGGCAAAAGATATATGTAAAACACAACCTAAATCAAGAATGTGAAGGAGAAAATGGGAAAAACTTGCAAACACAATTTCACATAACCCTAACAACAATGTAAATTAATGGAAGACACTCGTCCCTGAACAGAATTATGAAAAGCGAAAATCTCATCTCAGGATGCAACCCCTAACCGTGAAAGCGAGAATGTACACACATAGTCACAAGCCAACACTGAATCCTGGAATCTACTACTCTCAATGGCATGCAAACAACACATTGAAGCACGAACACAACACGCTCCAGCAAAAACAACAGGGGGGAAATAAAAAACCTTTCAAATAAATTTATCGGTAGTTTACATAGTTCACGATTCATGACATCTGACCGTTCATGACATGTGGCTCTTGCAAGCACTGCTCAATAATCTGAACATGCACGAGATACATGAGACACATACCTGAAGACTGGGAGAACCCCCAACCTATTTTCAGCCCAATTTTGTCACTGGAAAATGAAAATACTACTAGGAAAAAGGGACAGAGCCAATTAGAAAAAAGAAATTAAAATTCAAAAATTCTTTTTAATAGAAAATATTTCTCTGACCATAGTATAAACGGGATCCTTCGCAATTTGAACAGTTTTTGAGGTAGCAACTAATACCCCAAAGCAGCTTGAAAATATTAGTCCCCGCCATTACAAGGCATGGACTAACTATTACAAGGCAGAGACTAAGAATAAGCTTGTGTATATTTTAGACGCTTTGTATTTTAAATCAAATTTTACGTAATTAATAGATGTCTTTTAAAATATATATGGATTAAAAATTGTGTCCACCCACGCGTCAAACTGGACACCTATTTTTCTAACTTATTTGGGCATTTTTAACCTTGGATTTTGCACGAGGTTGTTCTCTCGTTTCACGTGCAGTAAAACAAGCTTAGAGTGGAATGATATACGTATAAAGTCAATAGAAATTAAAGACATTATGAGGAAATGAACAAGTTGTACACCCCTCCTCTCTAACTCTTTAAGTTCCAAAATGAATACATGAATGATGGGTTTTAAGTTTGAGTGTGTGGGCACAAATTGTATAACTTTTATTTGTTCTTATCTACATTTATGATTAAGAAGCTACTCATCATTTAGATTTGAATTAATGGAAATGATCTTTTATCAATTTTTATATTCATAATTTTTTTCCTTTCTAAAATTAAAAAAAATTATATAATATTTTAAATTTATAAAAGTGAATAATTTTATTATTAAATATTATTTTTAATTAGCTTTGAAGAAAAAAGAGAATGGAAATAAGATTGTTTAAGTTATATTCATAAATTGATTAATAATAAAATGAAAATGTTTGATTTTTTTATTCAAAATAACTGTATAAATGATAGGTTTTGAATTAAGAGTGGGCACAAATCTTAGACTCTTATTTGTTCTTACCTACTTATATTGTATCCACAAAACTTTATTTCCAAATCAAATTTCCCTCAAACAAGTACATACTTTCAAAATATTGGTCCAAAAAATTGTTTTCCTTTCCATCAACTCCTAGTAATCTAAAATTATGTTTCCTCCTCACAACCCTATCAAGCACGATCTTCAAGCAATGTGTGTCACAACACAAAACTTGCTTCAGACAATTTGTCAAACACTTAGTTGTGCATCCTCTAAACTCCCACACTAAGCAAAATAACTGGTAAGTCATGTACATATAAATGAATTGACATTTACTTATTTCCAAAAAAACTCAAAAAACCCATGTCAAGTGGCTTGTCTTAACATTCTACATAAATTTAGTTACCTCTCAACTATGTGAAGACAAAAAACAAACATAATTTTTTAGAATTTTTTTTACAAAACCTTATTAAAATATTTTATTTTATTTTTAAATGAGATTAATCAAAACCAATCTCCCTATAGTTGTTGCTTCAATACAATAAATGAATATTTTACAAAACCTTACTGAAACATTTTTTTAAATAAAAATAAGATGAATCAAAACCAATCTCCTCATAATTGTTTTTTATTTTAATCTATAATAAGATAATTTTATTAAAATCCAAAAGTCATTACATAAAGTTTCATACTCAAATAAGAAAACCTTCATCAGATTATATTTTATCTAAACACCATATATTTTTAATAAATTTGTAAACTTGTTAGGAATCAAATCTCTAGATTTCCATGTCAACGATTTAATAGTAGAGATATTAAATTGTTGTCTACTTTGTAAATTTTTTAAACTCTCAACTGTAATATATATACAAGCCAATCGACATCATTCTTACACTTCTCCAATATCTACTTCAAATATGAATAAAATATAGACAACAAAATATGTTGTGTTCTCCCTCTCACATTTCTAGGACATACCCATTGCTAGTTATTTATATACAATGCTATTATACTATAACAAGCTGACTGACGTATAACAAAAGTGGTAATCACATCAATTACAATCAAACCGCAGAAACGGTGGAATGACTGCAAATCCAAATGCATTTTGATTTACTTGAGGGAGGCAGAAACCGTAATTTCTTGACTCAGCGTGGTTCTAGAGAGATCAGATACCGATGGAGCTTGGGATGATGTCAGCAATGGAGCATTCATCCACTCAACATTAACCGAACCCAGTTCGTTTGTGGACGAGTCGTTGTGAATAAAAGCTGGTTGAGTAGGCTGAACCAATAATTCTGTATTGCTTGTCAGCATAGACACCACTTTGGACATCAATGGCCTCAATTCAGGAGTTCCTTGTGTGCACAGGAGAGCAATCTGAATCACCTTTACTATCTCCTCTTTATTAATCTCTGGTTCTTCATCCATTAATCTTTGGTCTACCATGCTAAATGCCTCGTTTTTCTCGTATAGACTCCATGCCTGCAAATATATCGATTGCTTCATGAGCAGGGCTAATCAGGAAAGTTTCTTTACCAGGTTTTATTTAAGAGTAATGCAGTTCAAGGTGAATTCTACTCAACACTCATTTGCTTTCATACTTATCTTTGCCTACTTTTATTCAATTTTTCCTGGTTATCTTTGAATTTTTCTTTGCCTGCTTTATTGGTGTCCTTATTTTAGTTTTGTCTTTACTTCATTTGACTTCTCTTTATGACTTTTATTATTTATCATTTATTATTAATATTTTGGGTTTTAGTTCTTTTTTGACTTCTTGATGATCATTCTTCTCTGTTAGTTCTGAGCAACGTCTATGCGGTTTCCAAAAATACGGCAGTTTGGATGGTGCATAGACAATGGTTGGTTCTCCTGCTTTCTTCACTCTCTACTTGTTCTCATGTTTTCTATACAGTTCAGATCTTTTCCTATGATCTTCTTCATTCTAATGATGAATCACTAAAATGTAATTCCAAATGTTGATATAAAAAATTCTTACATAATATAATTTAGAAATAAATCTAACAAATTAAATATAAATTGTGAAAACCTAATAACATAAATCTTAATCTATCCATTCTTATCTATTTTCGAAAAAAAAGTTCTTATAAATACCTTTACCACCCCCCAACAACATTCACTGCAATGATTCTAAAATTTGCTGTCACAGATCCCCTCTGCCACTATGATGTGTTGATGCAACTGTAATATTTCTTATTGCTATATTTATCTACTATTAACAAATGTTACGGCCTTTTAAGACATGTTGGGTTACTAGTTGTAGACTATTTCCATTTTCAGCCGGGTTGCAGGACGTTCTTTTTGACCTTTTCAATATATTTTGTTCAATAAAAAATGTATAGTATATTTAATTTATTTAAATTCCAAAATAGGCGAAAATATTTTCTCTTTAAAAAAGGAAATTAAATCTAGATCATTAAAATGCCTTTCCTTTGAAGCTTACCCATCCTAAAAGGAGCACCATATGTGCTGGAAGTTCATAGTCAACGTACTTCCTACCGCTCACGATTTCGAGAACAAGAATGCCGTAGCTATACACATCTGCCTTTTCCGTCAAATGACCGTGAACAGCATATTCCGGCGCCACATATCCTCTGCCACAAACCAAAATCATAATATTTATATATATAATTATAACAGAGACAATGTATAAGCAACTGATACACGCAGGAAAGGAATGATAAGGAATCTTACAGGGTACCACCGACTCTCGTAGAAACATGTGTCTGGTCCTCTGGAAACAGCCTCGCCAGTCCAAAATCTGCGATTTTTGCCTGAAAATTGTTATCCAGAAGTATATTCGCAGGTTTAATGTCCCGGTGCAGGATTCGAAAGGGGGATTCTTCGTTTAAATATGCAAGTCCATGCGCAGTTCCCAAAATGATCTCAAATCTCTTTTTCCAGTTGAGTGATTTCGCCGTTTTGGCTGCCAGAAATATTGTGCAAAAGATTTTAAGAAATTGCTAGGGATTTAACAATTTGTTTTTATGTTATTGCTCTGTTTTTCCTGAGTAAGATATAGACAAACCGAAGAGATGCTTGTCAAGGCTCATATTTGGCATGAATTCATAGACCAGTAGCTTCTCCAGTCCTCGTGTACAGCATCCAAGTAAACGAACAAGATTTCGGTGATGAACAGCACTCACGAGATTCACTTCTGTAACGAATTCGTCCGACGCCCTCGTAGACTGTTGTGCGAAAAGCTTTTTCACTGCAACCTCCTGGCCATCGTTAAATATTCCCTACCACCACAAACATCCAGATCTGAATTAAATCTAGGAGTCAAAGTATGCTTAAGATTCAAAAGATTGGTAATTCGAATACCTTATAAACTTGGCCAAATCCTCCTGCTCCAATTTTCATACTTGGATCGAAATCTAAGGTTGCAGCTCGAAGCGAATCGTAGCTAAAGAGATTATCGCACTCAGGGTCTTCGTCGGCAATGAAGTATATCTCTGGTAAAACCAATTGAGTATTCTTGTTAAATGACAATTTTAGTCCTATCATTGTATCAATAATTTCACAATACTTCATCATTTTATCAATTTCTTCGAAAATAGCACTCTCCGAAATGCAAATCTTGCTGTAAAGACTCTAATTTCATGAATTTATTAGAAAATAACGCTCTCTGAATCATTTTAGAATGCAAATTTCATCAATTCCTGAGAAAATAGCATTCATTAAATCATTTTATAATAGGAATCTTATTGTGAAAATTCTTTGAATTTTATGAATTTGTTAGAAAATAGTAAGTACTCTTTGAATCATTTTAAAATACAAATTTCGTCAATTCCCGACAAAATAACATTCTATGAATCATTTTATAATGTAAATTTTACTGTAAAGCTTTTCGCAGTTCATCAATTTTTAAGAAAATAGCATTCTTTGACTCATTTTCTCCTTTTTTTCCATCTATTTCCGACTTTTACAATACAAATCTTGAAATTTCGTCAATTTGTGAGAAAATATAATTCCTTTAATCCTGCAATCTTACGGTAAAGGTTCTTGAATTTCATCAATTTCTGAGAAAATAAATAAATTCTTTCACCTGCTTCTTCACGCTGGCTGCCGCCCGAGAATTTGGTGTACAATTTTCGGAAAGAGTGCCTGAACGTTAACAACAGGCATAATACAGCAATGAGAGCCGCACCTCCCAAGGTTCCGATCAAAATGAGCTGCGTCTTCGAAGGGCTTGCTGTAGAAACAAATAACATCCAAATCTTTAAAAACATTTAACTTATTTAAAACATTAGATAGTTGACTCTGTTGAATTTTTCATTAAAGATCCACAATGTTTGAACAATTGAACAAACTTGCAAAGAAATCTTAAATTTTTTTTCAAACATTGCAATGACTTACAGGAAGAGGAAGTGGTGAAGAAAGCAATTGCGGAGTACCGCAAATAACAGCCGGCTTCGAGAGCCCTTCCGTCCTGCAGTGAAAAGCACCGTTGTATGATCTGGATTGCGGTCTTCAAACAAAGGTCGCAGCCACTCGTATTAAGCGTCCGCCTGCACATAGCAAGTCCATAAATTGCTGTCGGCAATCCTTTGGCACTAATTTCACCTTTGGCGAAACCCTCGTTTTGGAGAGCCTCGGATTTGATCTCCGCTAGCAAATTCGGCACAGTTTCATTGAAAAGCTTAGGATTTGAGGAGTCCCCCGAGATGCAGACGTTGGAGTAGCCGACATCCAGTACCTGATCAAAGAAGCTCGAATTTTCATAACGCAGAAAACATCCGTCGTAGACCATACGTGCCCCAGTATCCATAGGACAGTATGTAACAATCTGATTTTGCGCAGTTGCGTAGCACATATTGCAATCGTCCTTTGACAGATCATTTCTGCACTGGGCAAGCCCATACACGGTATTTATACCAGTCCCGGCTGAAGCCGTACCAAATCCTGTTGAAGAAACGTTTCTGGCAAGCTGGGAGAAAACGGTGTTGAGATTTTCTTTGAAAACTGTGGCATTTGCATATGTGATCGAACTGCAGCCATGACCGGCCTCTGTAGTTTGGGGATCGGCTTCTAAACGTAGAACAAAATTGGATATGGCTAAAATTAAGAGTACATAGAAAACAAGCCATGAGTGGCTGGGTTCTGTTCTTGAGCTTGGCATGATGAAGATGTGCAGCTTAAATATTACACAGGTTGCACAAGGCCAAACAACTGTAAACCAGTCTAAAATGTAACTAAGACAATACTTGAATACGAAGCAATGCTGGATATAATAACAATAAAAGACGGAGTAGTTTTTTGTTTGTGGAGATTTTAAATTGGGCTATTCCTAAGTCAAAGGTTCATTTTGGTGTAGAACGTTTGAATTTTAGGTTCCAAACAAATTGGAATACTTACTGGTATTCGAGAATATCTCTGAAAGATTCTAAAGAGTTAGTATAAATATTTAAATATTATTTTTTTAAATGTTCTGGATATTAGGTTGACTAATATTTATAGTTATAAATATTTTTTAATGGATCAAATCACATTCTACAATCTACAATGAGATTCTAGACATAGAACATTTTAGATAGCAAGATAAATATATTTCATAATATTATAGGTGTAAATATTTGGTATTTGATGTTTGGATATAGTCTATAGATAGTAAGTGAGGTAAATATTTTTCATCATTGTTTCAAATTCTAGTTCAGGATCTATTATTAGAATGTGTATAGCATGAGAAATCTCTTTAGTTAAAATATTAAAATCTTATCTTGAGATTTCTTTTATCTATGATATTAAAATGTTTATGGAAAAATATTTACTTCTCTTGTTATCTACACACTTATAATAGGTGGTAGAGTGTGGTTTGACACATTGATAGAAAATGTTTACAACTATGAATATAAGTGATATCAAATTTCCACAATCCATAACTTATTTACAATTGTTTTTGGATTCCATTTTTTCCATTTTTGTGTATCAACATTTTCCAAACTTGTATTACGAACTATAGAATTTATATGTCTTGAGAGAATATTGTTAAACACCAATAAATATTTGAATACATTTAGAAGTAAAATTTAAATATTCTATCTAAACAAATTGTCAAATTCAATCATCAACTAATTAGAATTAACCTTACAGATAGCAATAGGTGAATTCAAAATGTTGGTGGAGGAATGTTTATAGTTAAAGTCAACTTTTCTTACCATCTACATTTCAATAATGATAGAAGAATGTTGAGAGTGGAATCAAACTTCTCTTATTATATTCACCTAAAAAATAAGATCATGCAATATGATTTGAAATAATAATAATAAAAAGTTTACAAAGTCTTCCCATATTCTAGGAACTAATCTTGATACGAATCATTTGTAGTTTAATGAATGATTTGCTCATTTTGTTACTTTTATTGCTTAGTGGATTGAATTGCACATTTTGATAGACTTGATATCTCCCTATGATGATATGGACTTACCAGTAATATAAGACTTGACTTTGGTTTTTTATGGATAAAAAAGAGTCAAATCAATAACCATTTCTCAAACTACAAATTAATATAAACATCTTAAATTGACCAGGTGAAAAATTGAACATAGTTTAATTTTTAAAAATGTACATTTGAATTCATGAACTATGTAAAATTAATTATATTTAAAATATATTTAAAATTAGTTTTTATAATTTTATTATTTTTATAATTATTATTTACGGTCAAATGAGCATCTAATATACGGGAATCGGGAATAAAGATAAATTTTAAGCTTTTAAATTAATAAAACTTCACCGACATTTCAAAGCAGTCCAGAATTTACGAGATTTTAGTTTGAACCGAAAAATAATTAGCCGATAGGCTTTCTCCCAGAGGAACTTCCGCCGGATTGTTCAGACTTTCTGGCAGTCTTACGCCGGAGATCAGGAAAGCGGTTCCCGGGAGAGAAGTTTAAAACGTGAAAACTGAATTTATCCGATGGTCAATGTGGCCTTCGCGTGTGCTTGTAACTTGGAAACGGCTGCAGCAGATGGATGCCATTAACGTGTCACATTCGGTCTTCGTCCAAAGCCAGGTGTATTTGCGTTTATACCCGAAGACAGGGTAGAAGATTATACTCCCACCGTTAAACACCAGCTGCTTGTGATGGATGCTTCTGGCAATCCTCTTAACTTACTACAGTGCAAGGTATGTCTCATTCATTTCTATCATGATTTCAGTTCTAGGGAAATGATTTCTTAGTTGGTAGGTTGTGAGTACATGATTTCATTCATAACAGGATTTCAAAGAGATTATAGAGAGGAATTTTATAGAAAAAATTCTCTTTTCTTTCGTAACATGATTTCATTTATGTGGGTAGGTTGTGAGTCTTCACCACAATTGGGACGGCTTTATCTGCACTGAAAATGATAAAGGCAGATTGGGCAAAGTGTGAGTTTTCAAAATCAAAAGATCATCCATAATTTCTGCAACAAATTCTGTGGATATATACCTCACTTATTCTTACACAAACTATTCGAGAAAGTAGTGTGATTACCACATTGAGGGCTCTTTCAAAGAATGTTCCTGTGCAATTTATAACTGCGCACACAGCATGGTCGCACAGGCATGTAATCTATTATACATTAAAGGAAGGGCAATGAGAGGATTTTGGAAACCATGTGTGCTATTTTGTGTGTGGAGACGTTGGTCATGAAAATGATTCGAGCTCTTCACCTTGCGAAAAATGACGTTACGACTGTCATTAACATGACTTTCGATGCGCCCAATTTTTAGAATAGAAAAAAATTAATGTTAAACGCATGACTATTGGAAATCGAGCTAGGGTTTTGAGTGCAGAGAGCAATCCCAATGGAGGTATGATGCACCCAAAGTGAAGTGACAGATATTCTATCATAGTATGAGATGGTGATTGTAATTGATTATTCAAAGTAGTATGAGGGTTGTCCCTTGCTTCCATTGGAGATGATTCATCACTTATTTCAGTTAGGAGAGAGCTGGCTAGACTTGGAGGGCCATAACAATGTAATTTTGATGCATTGCCAGAGGGGAGGACGGGCTGTTCTTGTTTTCATGTTGGCTCTTCTCATATACAGGAAGCAGAATACAGGGGAATAGAAGACTTTTGAAATGATTTGTAAAGTAGCTCCAAAAGAGCTTTTACAATTGCTACATCATCTCAGTCCGATACCTTCTCAAATACGGTATCTGCGGTACATTTCCAGGAGAAGCATTGGCTCTGAATGGCCACCACTTGAAAGGGCTTTGACCCTAGACTGTCTTATCCTTAGAATAATCCCAAATCTTGATGGGCAAGGAGGATGCAGGCCAATTTTTTGTATATTTGGGCAGGATCCATTTATTCAGCCCTGATGATCGAACAACCTTTGGGGACCGGTTCTGGTTGTCAGACAATAGTGTTGACAAGAGTGGTGGTCAACCTGTGGTGACAGCGAGACAAGTCAGAGACACGCCAATAGCCCCAAATTATTATCCGGTGCAGATTTATCAATCAGCTACAAGGGGTGGTATAGGGGAGCCTTTGAGTTATAGGTTCAGTGTGGAGCCTGGGAAGAGTTATTTTGCGTGGTTGCATTTTGCAGAGATTGAGAATGATGTGCAGAGGGAAGGGCAGAGGGTGTTTGATGTGGTAGTATATGGGCTGGTAGTTTTTGGGAATGTGGATGTTGTGAGGATGACAAATAGTGCTTTTACTGCTCTGGTGTTGAAT
The DNA here is from genome assembly GCA_027943335.1 of Chamaecyparis obtusa. Classification (NCBI taxonomy): domain Eukaryota; kingdom Viridiplantae; phylum Streptophyta; class Pinopsida; order Cupressales; family Cupressaceae; genus Chamaecyparis; species Chamaecyparis obtusa. The sequence continues at coordinate 360,759 of BSBK01008363.1, read as the reverse complement.
GTGATAGTGACTGTAAACAGCAGAAGTTTGGTGATTAGTTTCAGGCCATGGTGACAGAGCAGCGCACTTGTGAATGCGATTGAAATCTTTGAATTGATTGAAATGGAGCAGAACACTTTGAAGAAAGAAGGCAAGTTTTCCTTCTCTTTATTGTTTTCTTTTCTACTTTGCAAAGCTTCTAGAAACACACCCTATTGACTCAAAAGGCAGACACTAGGTAGGTCCAAAAGTTAATCATATGGAACCTTGGAGGTACACTCCAAATATATAGGATGGAATCAACATGGTTTGATGATTGATCTAGTGTATATTTGGACCTAGTTAGGCAATTTGCAAGGTCTAATGGTGCAGCACCATGGATTGGACCTTTCACAATGGAAGGGTCCTATGGTACATTGTGTTTGGGACTGTACTATGCACATTTAGCAGCAGTAGGTAAAGAATGTTTCAAGTAGGAAGGTGGTGTAAGTAGGAAGGTGGTGTTAGTTGTGGGTAGCTTGGACAGCTATTTGTCCATACCCAGTATTTAGTAAATAATTGTTTTTTGGTTAGTGTGAGGACAATTATTTATTAAATTAAATGATTTCCTTTTTGACACCTAGGTAACTAATTGGTTAGGGTTGGTTAGGGTGTTAGTAATCTCAGCCATTGATTAAGGTTAATCTCGGCCGTTCATTTTCAATGAGATTAGTATATAAGGAGGTCATAGGGGCATTTGGAGAACACACCATCTCAAGTTTGAGAGCATTTGCAGTGAGAGCAAATGTGTTTGCAGTGATAGCAAACAAGTCTTGCAGTGTTAGTAAGGGGCGCAGTGATAGCACTGGGGATAGCAATGGAGGAATATCAGCAGGAGGAATTAGGAGATTGTCTGAGTTCTGCTAGTGAGAGGCAAGGAACTTTGTATCTCTTAATTTACTGAAGTTTAATATATTTCTCATCTGCAGTACTGGTTTTCCCCTTGGGGTTTTTCCAGGGACAATCGTCCGAAAATATTGTGTTGCGTATTTCTTTCCTCGTATTTTTATTGGTGAAGTTGCAGTTGTGTTATTTTTCAATATTAGCTGTGAATTTATTTTCGGCAGTTAAATAATCTTTATAAGATAGGAGATTAATAATCAGTGACTACAATAGAATTTTCACATGGTATCAGAGCTAAATTGAGGGTATAGAAAAGGTTTACCCTAGGAAGGAAAGAAATTAAGGGTTTATAAAACCTAGTTTGACCTCTTTCGAGTTATTTCTTTATTTCTTTGAGATGGCTGTAGCTGGTTTGAGAGATCGGGATAGATTGGATGGTGCCTCAAATTTTGGTGTCTGGAAAGCCAGAATTTCTTTATTGCTAGAAGAGAATGGTATCAAGGAGTATGTTACCACTATTGTAGCTATACCCTTAGATACAACACAGCTCGCAGCATACAAGAAGGATGATGCCAAGGTGAGGAGGATAATCCTTGATGGTGTCAAGGATCATATTGTTCCACATATTGCGGAGTTAGATACTACAAAGAAGATGTGGGATGCCATTCTGAATCTGTACCAGAATGCTACCACCAATTGGAAGCTGATTCTCAGAGAAAAGTTGAAGAATACCCAAATGATCAAGGGAGAAGACGTCACAAGTTACCTCACCAGGCTTAGACGTGTCAAGGATGAGTTAGCAGCCATTGGAGATAGCCCTAGTGATGATGAGCTAGTCAGAATAGCCCTAAATGGGTTTACTAAACAATGGGATGTCTTTGTTCAAGTTGTTAGTGGACGAGACACCTTATCGAGTTGGGATCGACTGTGGAGTGATTTCACTTAGGAGGAGTTTAGACTTAGTCTTGTCAATGGAGCCAACACCAAGAGTCAGAAGAGTGAGGTGGAACAAGAAAATGTTGCCCTAGCAGGAAAGGGAAAATCAAAGAAGGGGTCTAGCAAAGGATCAAGCTAACAAGGTGAGAAGAAGAAGAAGGACCTATCTAAGGTCAAGTGCTTTAGTTGTCACGCGTTTGGCCACTATGTCAATGATTGCCTAGAAAGGAAAAAGAATGAAAATAAGGGCAAGAAGTAGGTGGTAGCTTCAGCAAGTGCAGATGAGCTCTCTAGTAGATTGGAAGATGAGTTCACACTCATAGCTTGTATGGTTAGCTCAACCTCATAGAGTGTTTGGTATATAGATAATGGGGCGTCATTTCATATGACAAGAGTTAGAGAGTACTTCTCCAGTTACAAGGAGGAGAGTACTAGTACCCAGATTTCTATGGGAAACTTGTCCAAACTCAACTTAGTTGGGAAAGGGACTGTTCAGTTTCAGAGGGAGAATGGGAAGATTATTCCCCTTCGTGATGTGTTGCATGTGCCAGGATTAGGTATGAATTTGATTTCTATATCTGTTCTTCAGGATAGAGGGTATAATGTGCTTTTTAGAGGGACACATGTGTTGATCAACCACAAGGATTGGAAATCACTCGTATCTATTGGAGTTAGGAGTGGTCACCATTACAGGTTGTAGTTTGACACTCCTAAGGCACTTATGAGCAGCAGTAATCCTAGAGATCTTGGAGAGCTATGGCATAGGAGGGTGGACCATATACATCATGGAGCACTTAAATTTCTTCAGGAGACAGTGACAGGTGTTCCTGAGGTGAGCACAGAGCATGATGATATATGTAAGGGATGTGTGTTGGGGAAGTTTGTGAAAGCATCTTTTCCAAGGAGTGACACTAGATCTGAGGGTGTTCTTGATCTAGTACATTCAGATGTAGGTGGACCAATGTCAACGAAGTCTCTCAGAGAATATGAGTACTATGTTACTTTTATTGATGATTTCTCTAGGAAGACCTGGATATATTTCTTGAAGACCAAGGATGAGGTTTTCAGTCACTTCCAAGAGTTCAAAGCTCTTGTGGAGAACTTGACAGGAAGGAAGATAACGGTTCTTCGGTCAGTTAATGGAGGCGAGTACAAAGGAAATGACTTCCAGGAGTTTTGTACTAGGGAAGGAATCAAGAGAGAGTGGATTGTTCCTTATAATCCATAGCAGAATGGAGTTGTTGAGAGGAAGAACCAGTCCATATCAAAGGCAACAAGGGCTATGCTACATGACCAGGATATGCCCCACTACTTATGGGCAGAGGCATGTAGTACAGCAGTGTACATACAGAACAGGGTTCCACATAAGGTACTAGGGAAGATGACACCAGAAGAGGCTTTCATAGGGAAGAAGCCAAATGTCAGTCACTTCAGGATATTTGGAAGTTTGGCATATTGCCATATTCCAGGTGATACATGTATAAAGTTAGATCAGACTACAAAGAGGGGGTACTTTGTTAGGTATAGTGAAACCTCAAAGGCATATCAGATATTTATTCCAGGGACTAAGAGGATTATAGTCAGACGTGATGTCAAGTTCATGGAGGACAAGGCATTCAGGAGGTCTAGAGATTTACTAGCAAAAACTCAGAGTGAGCATCCAATAGAAGCTCCAGGGGTAGCTCAACCGAGTCAAGGGCAACAAAGATCAAGTATAGTGACTAGTACTAGCATAGACTCGGGTGGTGAGAGTTCGCAGAGTATGGAGCAACTGGTGCAGCAGGATATGCATCTAGAAGATATGGAGGTTGATATGTCATCCTCTACAATTGGCAGCAGGAACCATGAGGTTCAACAAAGGGATACTCAGGAGTTAGTGGGAGCTCCTAGGAGGAGTACAATAGAAAGGAGACAACCAACCAAGTTCAATGACAATGTGGCTTTAGTCAGCTAGTTGGTAGATAGTGAGCTTTCTAGCTATCAAGAGGCCACACAACATTAGGTGTGGTGAGATGCAATGGTTGAGGAGTATACCTCAATAATGCAGAATGATGTGTGGGAGGTAGTGCCTAGACCAACAGATAGGGCAGTGGTTGGATCACGCTGGATCTATAAGATCAAGCACGGTGTAGATGGAAGCATCGAGAAATACAAGGCAAGGTTCGTGGCAAAGGGGTTCTCTTAGAAGGAGGGAATAGACTACGAGGAGACATTTGCTCCAGTGGCCAGGTATACTTCTATACGAGCTGTGATCTCATTTGTAGCATAGATGGGATGGCAGATCCATCAAATGGATGTCAAGACAGCATTCCTCAATGGTGTGTTGAAGGAGGAGGTATACATAGAGCAACCAGAAGGCTTTGTATCACATAGTAAAGAGACCCACATGTGCAGATTGAAAAGAGTTGTATACGGACTCAAGCAAGCTCCTAGAGCGTGGTATGAGCACATTGATAGTTACTTGCAAGTAATGGGCTTTGTGAAGAGTGAGGCAGATGCTAACCTCTACTACTTGGTGGTTGGGGGTGAGGTTCTCATTCTTGTTCTATATGTGGACGACTTGTTTCTAACAGGTTCACTAGGGCTCATAGAGGAGTGCAAGAAGGATCTTGTAGCAGAGTTCGAGGTGAAGGATTTGGGACTTATGCACTACTTTCTAGGCATGGAAGTGTGGCAAAAAGATGGAGAGATTTTCCTTGGGCAAGGGAAATATTGCATTGAAATCTTGAAGAGATTCAGGATGGAAGATTGCAAAGTCATTTTTACACCCATGATCACGAATTGGAGGAAGGTAGATACATCTAAGGAGAAGGATGTAGATCCCAGCTTATACAAGCAGTTGATTGGTTCGCTCATGTATTTGGTCAACACTAGGCCAGATATAGCCTTTGCAGTGAACTCTCGTAGTCAGTTCATGGTGGAGCCAAAGAGAGTGCATTGGACAGCGACAAAGCATGTGCTGTGATATTTATGTGGTACAGTTGAGTACGGGATTAGATATGTTCGAGGTGAAGGTATCAAGTTGATATGCTATACTGATGCAGATTGGGTAGGCAGTACAATAGACAAGAGAAGCACTTCAGAGTGTTGTTTCAGTTTGGGATCAGGAGTTGTCTCTTGGTTCAGCAGGAAGAAGAAGTCTGTGGCTTTGAGTTCTATAGAAGCAGAATACATAGTAGCTAGCATGGCGACGTGTGAAGCTATATGGCTTCAGAAGTTGCTAGTAGCCTTGTTTGTTTAGAGGGTTGAGACTACTGTGATACATTGCAACAATCAGAGTTGCATCAAGTTGTCTGAGAATCCAGTGTTTCATGATAGGTCTAAACATATAGACATCAGGTATCACTTCATCAGGGATTGTGTACAATGAGGGATTGTTTAGCTACAGTACATACCTACAGAGGAGCAGGTAGCAGACATTCTGACAAAGGCTTTGGGGAAGGAAAAATTCATCTTTTTCAGAGATAAGTTGGGTGTCGTGCAGAATAGCTTCCTCGCTAAGAGGGAGTGTTAGTTGTGGGTAGCTTGGACAGCTATTTGTCCATACCCAGTATTTAGTAAATAATTGTTTCTTGGTTAGTGTGAGGACAATTATTTATTAAATTAAATGATTTCCTTTTTGACACCTAGGTAACTAATTGGTTAGGGTTGGTTAGGGTGTTAGTAATCTCAGCCGTTGATTAAGGTTAATCTCGGCCGTTCATTTTCAATGAGATTAGTATATAAGGAGGTCATAGGGGCATTTGGAGAACACACCATCTCAAGTTTGAGAGCATTTTCAGTGAGATCAAATGTGTTTGCAGTGATAGAAAATAAGTCTTGTAGTGTTAGCAAGGGGCGCAGTGATAGCACTGGGGATAGCAGTGGAGGAATATCAGCAGGAGGAATTGGGAGATTGTCTGAGTTCTGCTAGTGAGAGGCAAGGAATTTTGTATCTCTTAATTTGCTGAAGTTTAATATATTTCTCATCTATAGTACTGGTTTTCCCCTCGGGGTTTTTCCAGGGACAATTGTCCGAAAATATTGTGTTGATTGTGTTGCGTATTTCTTTCCACGTATTTTTATTGGTGAAGTTGCAGTTGTGTTATTTTTCAATATTAGCTATGAATTTATTTTCGGCAGTTAAATAATCTTTATAAGATAGGAGATTAATAATCAATGACTGCAATAGAATTTTCACAGGTGGGTCTGCCCTTTCTTTACATTTTTCCCTTGGGAAGCTTCTAGAAGCACACCAACTTGAGCTCGATTGTCAAGAATAATCGAGCAGTTACATGGGGATGTGATTACAAAGTTAAATTTTTTTAGGTCATTGAAATGTAGCAGAAGACTTCCCAAAATGATCTTACGATATGCTTTTATTTTCTCATTTTAGTTTCTTTGTGATGAAACTTCTAGAAATATTTTTTGCAGTGAATGGTTTCTTGGGTACCATATTTTTCACTTTATTATGAGTTTTTAACACCAACAGGTGAATTATGGTCTTGCCATCATAATCATTTTCTTAAGAAAGGTGATTATAAAAAAAATCAGATATATCAGACTGTATATATGTTGTTGTGGCGGTAAATCTAGTAAACCGGTGTTGTAGTGCACCTTAAGTAAAATGGTTACTTAAGCCCAAACATACGGTGCACAAAGCAGTGCAGATCCATTCCGTTATGTTTGGAGAAAATAACTTTATTTCTGTATACTCAGATTAAATCTTCATCAATTCATATGGTACATTTTGCACCTTGCTACTGTACTTTTATCTGTAGTCCCTCCGGCACCTCTACCCCTCTGTTTCCCACCCCTTTCACCATCTAATCGAACTGACTCATGTTGGGATTAGGTATTGCATAATTCAAGAATTAATCACCTTTTGTGGGAACATTGGGGTAGAAAATCAGAGAATCAAGCTTCTCCTAGGGATTGTGCTCTATCTAACTGGTTCAATAATTCACCATGAGGATATGTCTTGTTGGCCTTTGAATACTAAGCTTTCATTGTTAATTTTCTGACTTGTCTTTAATTGTTGCATATCTTCATCTAGTTTTCTATCTTTTCACAAAAAATTATCTTTGGTCGTTTGCTTGCTTGATTGTAAACTTTTGTTATCTTATGTTACTTCTTTTAAATGAATTTTTAAAAACTAGAGGTAAATGCATATGATTTTTGATAAATTGGTAACATATTAGCTTAGCATATTTATGGATGAAAAAAGCAATGAGGAATGGAAACGTTGTTAGCAGTTTTTCAATACAACATTCATTTGATCCAATATTTTGATATTAAACTGGGATGACATTGATACCCTATGGAATGCCAATTATCATTTTCCCAAGGATTTTAGAGCTGAGGCCCGTCGTGCACATCATCTCTCATATTTGATTGATATCCTTAGTTTTTTGATGCATTGGGGGGATGGGAAGGGCCACGCTGCACTTCGTATGCTTCAAAAGATCATAGAATCACAAGCTCGGGAAGAAATGTTGGACACATTCTTATCTGGTGATACAAATATTCATTCTCTGAGATTCTCTAAAGTCAGGTTGCCTCAACTTTTAGCCTATGTAGATGAAAAAGATGTGAAAGCATTTCTAGATGAAGGTTTACTACCTTCTCAAATGGATTCCCCATCACCAATGATGTCAAAATTTGTTTCTTATCCTTAGAATTTCATTCGAAACAAAGTCCATCCAATTCAAGCTGTATTGAACTAACATAATTTAAGTGTTTCTCACAATTTAATGCTGCACATTTCCAATAAAAATATGACCATTAGGTGCAGATTTGAGGAGTGATTTGGAATAGGTCTATCGCAAAGTGATCAGGTGAATGATTTGGAGAGTAGACATCCCACAGACCCCTAGCTAAGGCCCTTGTGTGCATTATTGATTTAAAGACGATCTCTTTTTTTCTTTTTAAAATTTATTATATCTTTCATAAGGCTAATCAATAAAATTTAATCAATTAGCTTTAGACATCAATTCCTCCAATTTGATTAATATTTACTTAATTAATTACTAATCAATACCTACTATAGCTTTCTCTAATATTTAAATCCACATTAACTTTAATTCTTATATATTTAATTTTAGCCATAAACTTGCCATCACTAGACAAGTGTTTCTACCTCACTCACACGTGCGAGCATGATCTTGACACATGTAGCCTCCATAAATCTTAGACTTATCTTGTTCATATGTGTGTAACCTTCATACCTCTTACACTTATCTCACTCACATACGTGTAGGATGCACCCACTATGTACATATAATATAAAGTTTTAGAATAATACGCTTGTATTTACTTAGGAAACTATGCAAAAAGATTAGGTCAAACATCTATTTAAGTTTGTTAAATAAAAGAGGATTCTTTTACTCTAGGTAGATGAAGTTTGAGAAATAAGCTTATTGTTCTTTCCAAGTGGAGATTCATGCTTCTTCTGCTACTATTCTCCACAAATGTCACAAGTAATTATTTCTAAACAACAAGAGGATTTTGTTTCCATTTATACTTAGAACTGGGTTTAACCCTATTTATGTCACCACCCATAATGCATACATAGATAGTGGCCAAAAATATCCAAAATAATAAATTGGCCCCAAAAAAATGCCAATCTCCTTGAACAATGAGACTCTGCCTTTACAAGCCATAATGGGGAGAGGAAAGGCCAATAAATTCCTTTGCACAAGTTGAAAGTTCAAGGCCATCATTCCCCACAAAGCCATCTTAAATATATTTGTAGTGCTCCATCAAATAACAACTTGATATCGATGGGGATGAAATTTTCATCCCCCGCCATTTATTGTTAGGATGCCCAACAAATTTCATCCCCCACCATTTATCAGTAGGATGCCCAACACCAATGTTAGAGAACCTATAAGAAACCTTATTACCTTCTTGAGAAACATGTGTAATGTGAAAGATATTTATAATGTTCAAAGAGTAACTTTCAAGCCAGACCTTTTTATAGCCATTAGAAATAACCCTAACGATATTTTCTTTAAACATTATTCCTTTCTCTTTCTCAAAACCAAACCTTTTATCTCAAAAATACAGTGACATCATTTAATATATCTAACACTATCGACGTAATCCTTGCACCCTTCAAAGGTGCAAGTGCTAGTTATAAAATATTATTATTTTTGTTATTTCACTTCTCCCTCTACTTGCAGTTTTAAAATCTATACATTAAAATAATGATATATAATAAATGTATGTGCACAATATTTCTCTTTATTCTTTCAATAAATTAAGAGTTGTATGGTCATATGTTTCACAAATAATGATATTTTTTTATGATCAGTTGTTTCAAGGAGGATCATAGTTTTATGATCACATGTTTCATAAAGGATGCTATTAAAAAATACGAGTTAAAAAAAATTGTTTAATAATTATACGTGATCATAATAACAAAATCATTTTTATATTTTATTGACAATGCTTTTTAAAAATAATAGAAATCTTGGTTTATGTTTTATGAACTATAGTTATAGATAAAATAAGTAAACAATACAATGTATATTAAGGTTATATTATAATATTATTTAAATTTTAGATAAATTAAGAAGTTGAGTTAGTAAATGATTGAGATAGATGAATTCAATAATTGTTTGAATAGAATTAAGTTAGAAGACTTACATTGAAAGTGGATTGATGTCAATTTTGATCAACACAATATTATTATATAGACATAGTTAAATAGAAAATTCATATTGGACTCTAGAATAAAGAACTAAAATAATTTTCACCAAATAGTAGTTTTGTTGTAGTTGCTCGATTCTACCATAATTGTATAGTCTTTATTTAATGGTGTGACTCTATCATTTGTATAAAAAAATATTTTACACTTGCACAAATTTGTATAAATAATTACGCTGAGAGGCGTAACCACTACAGTAGCATCAAACCCCCTTATAGAAGTCATTATGCTGAGAGGCGTAACCACTATAGTGGCATCAAACCCCCTTATAAAGGTCATCTATAAAAAATAGTGTAATTTTAAAGAACCTCTTCATGTTCTAGCTGTCATGTTCCATTGCTAGCCTATTAAGGTCATGTAACATTGCAGCAATACATGCTAATATGAGATATGAACAGAAATATTATTAATACAAAACAAAAACTCCATAGTTCTACACTTTGTGTGTGGAATATTTCATTATCTGTCAATGAAGAAAAGTATTCTCACCGAGTCTTGACCCCACGTTACAAGACGCTATAGTCATTAGTCCTTCCCATATGTTTTAAATAATATCGAATGCTCATACGATGCTTAGTTTTCCATTTCTCATTAAACATTCTACAAAATTTGGCTCGCATTCACACACAGAATTAGAGACAGCTTCAACTCATTCGTGATATATCTGTGTTCAATAATATGAAGCGGCAATACAATGTAATAATGAAATGAAAAAATAATAGCGAGAATACAATGTAATAATAAATAAATTAATAAATAATATGAAACAACAACAACATGCAAACAACAGACGTGCAACAACATATGAAACACCAACAGTAGATGAAACACCAACAACAGATGGGAAATATTAGATGACACGCCAACAGTATGGGTGTAGCATGCAGAAATACATATTAAATATAGTAACACAGTAATGTAGGTCATTGATAAAAAACACTCCTATAAAAATATATTAAATATAGTAACACAGTAACACAGTAAGGCAGAGTTAATTTTAATTTAAAATATTAAAAGGTAGAATAGCGAGAGTCTTTGTAACTGACATTTTCATCCATCTTTTCATCTCCCTATGAAATTTTAAAAGAAAATTTATGTTTCAAAACTTGCAATTATTCTCACAATCGCTATTGGTAGCATTTCAAAATATAGTAAGTTTCTTTTCAATGTATTATTTTGTGCTTGGGCTATTCGTAGTTGTTAACTTGATTTATTAAATTTTTTTTGTTGTGCTTCAGACCATAAGAGGACTGAGCTTTTGATCAAGAAGCTATCTTTTGAGAGGTTGGTTGCCTGTTAAATATTCTCTATGGCATTGATATTTTATATTCATCATTTGTCTGAGATTTACTAAATATTTGAAATTTCATTTATAAAGTTATGGGCAATGTCTATTTAAGAAATAGGATGTATATTTGATCATGTTTTGAAGTTGCATATTTGATCATTTTGATTAAAAAGAATAGAAATGATAAAATGAATTATATTCTACTGCTTCTACTTTCAACGCTATCATTCTTGCTTGCACGGCTGTTTTCAGAGCCTTTTCGAATCATACAATGGCTACACCTGAAATACCCTATTTTCATTTTGTACAGTCTGCAACAAATCGTAGAAATAGAATTTGTTACACACGAGTAGAGCATACCTTTGGCAATGGTTCTATGAAGTGGGCCATTTCTAAATGTTCTTACCTATTGTTGTCAAATATATTGTGAAGCTTATTGCAGCGCGATAATCCCACAAAATACACAGTTGTACAGTCCACAATTTAAAAATATAGATATTTTATAAGAAATCTCGCCATACCCTTATTGCCATTGGGTAATATGAATTTGAATTTTTTTTGTTCGTATACTACAAACATCTAGCTTTGGGCATAAGGGATTTTTAGTGGTATGCTCTCTAGAAAGTACAACTGCCTCCACAGGAGTTCGAACCTATGCCATATAATTAACTCCAACCTTTATCAAAGGTCGATGCCCTCAACAACTTCAAACTCTATGTTTTAAATTATATTAACATTTAATTTATTTGAAAGGTTAATTAACTTTTAGCTCTATATTTTAAATGCCGTTAAAATTTAATTTGTTCGAAAGGTAATGTTTGTTAGATTAAGTTAATGTTTGTGAAGGTCAATGTTTGCCAATAAAGTTACATGTTAGCATGTCTACTTATTTTTACAATATTTTATAATGGTATAATTTTAGAGGTATTAAATATTATAATATAATATTTACTGTTTAATTATATATTTTTTTCTATTTTATAAATATTTTTTGATTATTTATTTTAGGTCATGGAAAATCCTATGGATGAAATACAAGTGATTGAAATTCTAGTTATGGAAAACCATGTAGAAGATGTAGACATAAAAGAGATTCCACATACCACTTCTGGGCATTCAGCTATGAATGAAAACTCAATTGCAAGTCCTTCAAAGTCAAGTGTTAAGTTAAATGACTTCGTTGATATAGATTGTTACTGTTATTGCTTAGGGGATCTAATTACACATTTTGATAGACTTGATATCTCCTTATGATGATATGGATTTACTAGTAATATAAGACTTGGGTTTGGTCTTTTATGGATAAAAAAAGAGTTTACAAAATTAAACCAATAACCATTTCTCAAACTACAAATTAATATAAACATGATCAGGTGAAAAATTGAACATAGTTTAATTTAAAAAAATGTACATTTGAATTGATGAACTATGTAAAATTAATTATATTTAAAATTAGTTTTTATAACTTTATTATTTTTATAATTATTATTTATGGTCAAATGAGCATCTAATATACGGGAATCGGGAATAAACATAAATTTTAAGCTTTTAAGATAATAAAACTTCACTGAGATTTCAGAGCAGTCCAAAATTTACAGGATTTTAGTTTGAATAGAAAAATAATTATAAACTATTATTATTTTTGTTATTTCACTTCTCCCTCAACTTGTCGTTTTAAAATCTGTCCATGAAAATAATGGTTTATAATAAATGTACATGCACAACATTTCTCTTTATTCTTTCAATAAATTAAGAGTTGTATGGTCATATGTTTCACAAACAAGGCTGCCGCTAAGTTCTTGCCAAAATGTGGTAGGTTTGTTTTAGTTTATGTGTAGACTTGCAAAATTTAAAATGATAGTTGATTTTTAAAATAACACAATGACCACTTTGCTACTTACCTTTGAATTTAGTCCTAAGTAGTAGTATTTAGATTCTGGAGTGTCATTCTTGTTGCTAGTGGCAATTATATTATGTGTGTTAAAACAATATTCCAAAAGAAGCTCCATGCTCCCAGGTGCGATTGGAAGCAATAACTGAAGTTAACTAAATCAATTAATCTAAGACCGACTATATAGTCAATTAAAAAACAAATCGACCCTTTTTATGATGGTGTAGGTGGAGTCACAATCTAAGTCCAAACGATATTCACATTGCAAAGCGTGAAAGTTACCAAAACAATGCAACAAACTTGCTTCAAATAATAGAAAACACCTATCCTAAAAAAAGGACTCAATTAACTTGCAGTGGATTAGAGACAAACTGAACTAACAAACAATGAAATAAGTGTAAGAACCTATGAAAAGCACACAACAAAAAAGAGAAGATATAGAACCTACATTAATATTCTAGCATTTTTATCACAAGAAATTATTTAAAATTAATTATAATGAAGATAGGCAGGTATGCATTCAACATTCATTTGTGGTGTATTTCTAAAGCTTTTTGCAACATGCCTTGAAATACTAGACAATAAAATGAAATAGATAATTATCAACAATATCCAATCAGGACAAATATGAAATATTACATACAACTAAATGCCCTAATAAAAACTCCAAAAACCTCTATGCACAAAGTAAAAAAAATAGCTACAAGTACAAAGAAAGCCACAATATCTAACACTAATTCAAATAAGCTTCTGAGTGCATCTTAAGTCTTCTTGCTTTCCATAATAGAGATTTAAGTCTCTATCAGCTAGCACTAAACAGAAGAATTAGATTACAATCTCACTCCAGTTTAAGAATTAAACTTGCTAAAATATAAGTCATATATATGACTAGATATTAATCAAGAATGGTATATAATATTATATCATTGACATATTGTTATGCTTTTTGGACAAGTTTTAACCTTATCCATTATCAATTTCGGAATGCCAATGTGTAATTTGATATTAATGTTTAATAATTTATCATGGGTAACTTTTGTCAATCTCTTTCCTATTACTCTTCTATTTAATATGTTAGCTATTCTTATCTTATAAAGAGTTGAGAAAATGAAAATGACATTAATATCAAGATTTTTTTTATTATTTTAATATATACAATTTTATATTTCATGATAAATAAAATAGTTGTAAATTATCTTATAAAAATCAATATAATCATTCAAAATAAATATTTTAGCTAAATTTAGATTCACTACTTAGTATATTTCCAATATTAAATTGAAAAAAATTGCAATCAATAAATTTTGTCATTGAGATTATAGTTACAGTCATGATAATTACATTATCCATCTTCGGTGGATCAAATGATATAAAGAAATATTTTAATGATATTTTAATAATATCGTGAGCACTAAGGGTGAAAACAAGTTGACTCACCTATAACAAAAGTGGTAGTCATATCAATAGGTATATCTGACAAAGAGTTATAGGTGGTAAAATTTTCATCAAAATATTCTTGGTCTAAGGTGTCTTCCAGCATCTTAAACATGTTTACTCACCCCATACTCTCCAGGTCACCTGTACCTACCATTTATACTGACATTTGAATCATAAGTTCTAAGTCATTATTTTGGATTCCCAAACCTGGTATCTGAATAAAAGGTTCTCTCTCTCTCTCTCTCTCTCTCTCTCTCTCTCTCTCTCTCTCTCTCTCTCTCTCTCTCTCTCCATTTCAATTAAATAGTCATATTCTATAATAGAAAAGGATCATTGCATCTATTTAGTGCTTGAGCCTCTTTGAGCCTGGTGGATCATCTTGTTTCTATTGCAAGAGGAGATAGACCCAAGGTTCCTAGTTTGTCGATCCAAGATAGTGAACCTTATTTCCTACCTTATAGATCTGCTTACTTAGAAATCTCTTTATTGGTTGAGTTTTCCCCCATAATAATTCCTTCACATAATTCAAATGTTATTCTATACCTCTATGGTTCCTTCCTTTTATAATCATTTCCATCTTTATTAAAATATTTGGTTTAATGCATGTTCACCAAAATTTATAAATTTATTTTATGTTATTTTTGTAATAGTTTCACTGTATTTTAGAACACAAAAGAGAATTGTGAAAAGTTAACCTAACAAGGTGTAGGATGAGGGAAATCAACTAAAACTTTTATTTCAAATTTTCTATTTGCATGGTCAATATCATCCTTGCATGGATCAAGATGACCTTGTACTCATGGGTATGACCTAGGTCAAACAATTGGATTGTATATGTATTTGATAGGATTGAATTATAGATTAAGACGACCTTGTATATATTGACATGACCTAGTTGAAAGAACTTGGTTGGATCTACGTTTGACATGATTGTATTATGGATAGGGACTTCCTTAATGATTAGAATTAGAAAACAATAGTCAATTGTACTAGAATTTGATTATGCATATGAGCATAGGAATACATGACAATCATAGGGTTAGATGCAAGAAATAGAAAATATGCAAGTTGAACTATGCATAAAAATGTGTCATTTGTAGCTATATGAATATGTTAAAGTGGTAACCCAAATGAGACATACACCTAAATAAGAAATGACTTGACAATGCATTTTATTATTATTATAGTATTACACAATCAAACAAAATTTTTGCATCTTATAGTGTGAAGTTTTAATTATTAATAATGGTATACAATCTTATATCATTGACATATTGTTATGCTTTGTTGACAAGTTTTAACCTTATCCATTATCAATTTTGAAATGCCAATGTGTAATTTGATATTAATGTTTAATAATTTATCACGGGTAACTTTTGTCAATCTGTTTACTATTACTCTTGTACGTAATATATGTTAGCTACTCTTATCTTATAAAGAATTGACAAAATGAAAATGACATTACTATCAATAATTTTTTTATTATTTTAATATATACATTTATATATTTCATGATACATAAAACACTTGTAAATTATCTTATAAAAATCAATATAATTATTTAAAATAAATATTTTAGCTAAATTTAAATTGACTACTTAGTATATTTCTAATATTAAAGTGAACAAAACTACAATCAATAACTTTTTTCATTGAGATTGCAATTACAGTCACGATAATTACATCCACTCAACATTAACCAAACCCAATTCATTTGTGGACGAGTCATTGTCAATAAAAGCTGGTTGAGTATAGGTTGAACTAATATTTCTTTATTACTTGTCAGCATAGACACCACTTTGGACATCAATGGCCTCAATTCAGGAGTTCCTTGTGTGCATAGGAGAGCAATCTAAATCACCTTTACTATCTCCTCTTTATTAATCTCTAGTTCTTCATCGATTAATCTGTAGTCTACCATGCTAAATACCTTGTTTTTATCATATAGACTCCATGCCTGCATATATATCCATTTCTTCATAAGTAGGGCTAATCAGGAAAGGTTCTTCAACATGTTTTTTTAGAGTAATGCAGTCAAAGGTGAATTCTAACACTCATTTGCTTTCATCATTATCTTTGCCTACTTTTATTGAATTTTTTCTTTTTATCTTTGAATTTTTCTTTACCTACTTTTTCTATTATTTTATTGGTGTGCTTTTTTTTTTTTTTTCTTTACTTCAACTCACTTTTCTTTATATCTTTTAATATTTATCATTTATTATGTCGAAGGCATTTCCTATCTGAGATGAGTGAGATGATTTTCACAATCAATGGTTTATAATCTTTAAAAGGCATGGTTAACCATTGAATAAATCATGTCCGTTCATTTCATCCCCTATTTTAACTTTTTTCCATTGAGTAAATCATGGTACTACATAAGTCAAAAAACAAAAAGGAAAGAGACATGGTAGATAAAGAAAAATGGTGGCCTTGCAATTTGTGCTTTGGGAAACTGGATAGCCATTATTCTTTTCTTTACCCTCTCTTCACATTGATCTTACCACACCTTCATTAATTTTCCAAGCTTATAACACCTGTGATCTCTTTAAATTCTAACTCAACGATATGTGGAATGCATGAATCACCATAAACTCACAAAGTGGACTTGTTGAATGGCACCACTAAATGGCTATTTACTATTTCTTAATTATTTTATAAATAGAAGACAATTACAGTATAATTTAAATTTTATTACCGATAGAAAAGAAATTTATTTGATATTTATTAAGACATCGCCACTTAACTGTGACACGTGTTCCTATTCCTATGACACTTATTTATTTTTTCTTATTAATAGTGCCACTTGCACCCAAAAAATGTGTAATGGGTACACCAATCATAATGTATTTATTCAATGATATGTTCAAGAGAATCATAAGAAATGGATCTAGCTATTAAAATATTTTTTAGTATGTCAATATCTTGTTGTTACTACTATTGGGATGCCATATAATGCAAAAGGACAGTAGTGGTCTTATGATTTAATTGGATGCCAATAAGTTCTGTGTGTCAACTTTTTAATTTGTAATTTGTCAATTCTCAAAACCTAATAAAACCACTTGATCCTAAGGGGAAATAATAAGATGATTTAGAATGTAATAAAATTAATAGTTTAAAACTATTGCCATATTATTATGCAAATATATAAAGAAAATATTTTTTAGGAAAAATGTATGACATTAAAGAAGATATTCCAAAAGAAAAATCCAAGCACAATTTATACTCTACATTCCCATTGGTGCTTCCAAATCTTAAATGTGATACAAAGAAAATTATATGCAGGACCCATAGGTAATTGTTGATGTGTTAGGAGAAAATAGCTTGTCTATCTCAAGTTAAGATACATTCACATACTATACATCTCTGCAGTTTGACACCTTAGGCATTCTTGTATCCAAGATATAAAAATTCATGGCCATTCGACTCTGAACATGGTTTTGCATTTGTTCAATGTCCTGGATCCTAATATGCTTGTACTATTTTTTTGAACCCCAACAAAACAATCAATTAGTGAAAGGCTTGCCGAAAATTGTTTGATCTTCTCTCTGGAACCTAATGAAGTAGTGAGAGAATGAATTAACATATTTAAGTCAGCACCAAGCATTTATTTCCCCTTTTACTTTTTAACACCGAGTAATTGGGATTCTGTGTTAGCACAAGCAGAGTTTGCATACAATAATTTAGTGAATAGGAGTAGTGGAAAGACACCTTTTGAGATTGTAAATGGGTTACAATCGAGAGGTATATCTGATTTGAGAGACATTGAGGATGAAAACAAGAGAAGTACTGAAGGAGTGAAATTTGCAAAGTACATGAAGACATTGCATGAAGATGTGAACCCAAAGCTAGAAGATCGTAATCAAAAATAAAAAGACAGAGCTGATCGATCAAGAATACATAAGACTTTTGATGTTGGTGATGATGTGTTGGCTCATTTGAAGAAAGGTCGATTTCCTATTGGCACATATGGGAAGCTGAATATGAAGAAGTTTGGACCTTGCAAGATTCTAAGAAAATTTGACTGTGGAAATGCATATGAGCTTGAGTTACTTGATGACATGGACATATCACCTATTTTCAACATTTCTGATTTGTATGAGTATCATGAACCTGTTGAAGAAATGATAGTACTGATAGAGTATCCTAAGAAGTAGAGTGAAGAAGTGGAGCAGATCTTGAAGCAAAGAGTTGGCAAGAGTACAAGAGGAAAATAGTATATGGATTATCTGGTCAAGTGGAAGAATAGACCAATGGAAGATAGTTCATGAATTTCACAATTTGAGTTGGATGTAGCTCAGATCATACTTGCTGAATGATTCAGAGAATCATTTCAAAATAACCCGAGGTGTCTGATGTAGGATCATCTTGGGTCCTTGGAAATCATGTGCCACCAAAAATATGTTTGAAGTTTTCTATGTTGCTCGGTCTCTTCTTTGACCGAGTTGGTCGGTTTCCCTTTGGTTACCGAGTGTGGTCGGTTATCTCCTGGGTGGTCAGTTGTTTCACTAGCGCTCGGTGTTGCTTGTTTATTGCTCGGTCATCCTTGCTTACCGAGTAGTTTATTTTGAGTTCTTGTTGGGCTGACTTGTGCATTTATTATGGATCATAGATTTAATGTTGGAATCTGTCATTGGGAGGCATGTGGTCCCAGATCTGACTGTTCCTTCTGTTGATTATGGATCTGAAGGCCGACATAGTTTGGTTGACTCTTGTATAAATGTAGTTGTTGGGTTAGAGTTGGGGGAGTTTTTGAATAGGAGTTAGAATGAGAGGTTTTGACAAATCCTCGCATGTTTGAGGACTTCTGTAATGGTTATATATGATGAAAATATAATAAAGATTGCATTCTCTCTTTCTCACTTGGTTGTTGTGTTGCTTCTGCATGTTATTGAGCAGGCTAGCTCATTAGGGCGTGCCACTGTTTGGCTCCTCTTGACACTGCCCTTGCATCAAGGTTGTGTGGTGATAGAAGGAAATAACTTCATTGTCACAAAGGAGGTCATCTTGAATGTCACTAGGATCCCCATCGTGGGTAAGAAATTTTACAAGGACTATAAATTCTCTGACTCTACTATCAATGATTTTGTGAGAGATGAGGACGAGAAGAAAGTCATCACCAAAGTGGGAGTGCACTACCAGCCTAAAGGAATAAAAATGTTATGGAGATTTGTTCTCAGAGGTCTCATCTCTTATGTGACGCTGGGCACCAGTTTTGACAGGATAAGGACCTACCACTTCGTGTTGTTGAATCATCTCAGACACGGTATGAAGATTTCCATCTCATTCTACTTGTATGCTTCTATTAATGAAAATATTAATGGCTATAGGGACAAGAATATAGCTAACCCTACTTTTCATGAGGGGTTATTGGTAATGGCTATAGGGACAAGAATATAGCTAACCCTACTTTTCACGAGGGGTTATTGGTAATGGCTATAGGGATAAGAATATAGCTAACCCTTCTTTTAATAAGGGGTTATTACTTTTAATTTATGAATATTTCAAAGCACAAACCCTGGGGAAGGAAATCATTGTAAAAAAGGTCAGAGAAGATGTTTCTAGTTCGAACTATCTCCCCTTGAACTCTGAAGATAGTGTGGGTTTGCAATCGGAGGACCGAGAGGAAGGAGAGACCAAAAAGCAGAAACAAGGCTATTCTTCTAAGAAGAGAACTGCTAGCTCAGTCAAAAAAGAAAAACCCCACAAAAAATAGGAAAGAATGGAGATTTCCTTAGAAGAGGAATATAATGACAATGAGGAATGGATGAACACTGATGGAAAAGAGGAAATCTCCAGTGGAGAGGACAAGAAGAATAGGGATCATGCAACGGGGAAAAAAATCAATTTTAGGGGGGATTGCTCAGGCCGACTATCTGTGGATTTGGCTATCAACGATAGAAATACTCCCCCTCCCCCTTCTGGTGTCCATGAGAAGATCCTTGACTCAAATATGGATGTGCCTGATGACTACCAGGATGACCCTTCAACCTAGTCCCCAAATCCCCAAGGACCAGACCAAAGAGGAGTATCGCAGCAATGACTCTAGCAAGGGGAAAAGAGTCTAGCGTAACTTCAATGTGAATACTGTGAAGATGGGGATAGTTAGGGAAGCTGTGAATCCCAAAGTTCTTGAGGATGAGGATGGTGTGATTCAGAAAGAGGAATTGATTGACCCGGCTCTGGTCGACCTTAATGATAACGCTAGAGAAATGGAGCTTAACCTACTCAATAATGCTAAGAATAGTATGCTGGACCAGTTTAGGTCTATTAAATGGCTCTGTCACGAGCTGGGGGGACCTCAAGGACAAAATACATGAAATTGACAATAACAAGGATCACAAAGCTACTGAGGATTACCTTCGATTGGATTCTAAGGTTAACAAGATAGAGGAAAAGATGCAGAGCCTTGAGGAAACCCTCAAAGGAAGAGCTTCAATATCTTGAAGGCTTCAAATGAGCACATCAAGCTTCTCATAGAAAAAATGGAAGAAAAGTCGGTTGGGAAGGAAGTGCAGATAATAAAAGTGGAAAAAGAGCAGAAGCTGAATGAAGGTCCAAGAAAGAGAAGAAGGGTCAGATCCAAGAAGAACAAGGACGAAGAAGACTCCACTGACATCCTAAAGATCAAGGAGGCTGCTGAGAAGATGGAGCTTCTTGAGTCTAACGTAGCCACAATGCTCATGAATCTCTCCTAACCTTTCTTTCTGGTGTTTTTTACCCGTCTCTATTTTTTTGTTAGTTCTGTCTCTGTGGTGTTAGTACTCTCAACCTTGCTAGTGGCCTGTTTTGATTTTTAGTTAATGTTGTCTAATGACTTGAACTTTTAAAGCTTTATTTTTAGATGTATTGGGTTTCAAGTACCCAATAAAACCTGTTTTACGTAATCAAAAATATTATTTTGAAAATGAATCTAATTAAGTGTATTATATCATCTAATAAATGAAATAATTGACTTATATATCAAATATTAATATAATTTAATATATCGGTATAAAAATAGATTATATATAACTAAATTTTATAATTTCTATTATTAAAATATAGTTATAAATATTACTATAATATTAGTTTAAATAAAACTTAAAACATAATTTATATCATACCAAATATTAATTCAAAGATGGCTTATGCATACTTTTCACAGAAACACGTCATTCCATTTTGGATGTCTATGCTTATAATAATAATAATAAATGTTGTATTTATTTTACTTATACGTAATTTGCAAAAGAGGTGGGATTTTTAATTTTAGCATGTAATGTATTTATTTATTTATAGCATGTGATGGATTGTTATTGGCTAGTTTAAAGGTTTTTGTTCGTTTACATCAATTTTCAAGGCATTTGTCTCTATGAGAGCTTTTAACGAATAATGAGCTTGTCGACAATTTTGACTATTCAAGGCAAGTCATTTAATTGTAGATGTGTTTAGGATCTTGTGTTGCACTTCAATAAAGTATGCTATAGGATAGTATAAACAACTTTTGTGTATGAGTTAAGTGGTAGCACAGGGCACATACTATGAATCTATCTGTCTGAAAACAACTGGCAGGTAATGTCTATTATGTATGATGTGACGTTTATAGTGAGGAAAATAAATCCATACAATGTTTAAATTAATGAAGCGACTTTGCAAAGTCAAATCTACGCACCACTTGTTTAGACAACAATGGTTTTGGAAACTGTTCAACATTTGCATTATGTTCTGTAACGCAAGATGGACAACTTACTATCTTCTAATGGTAGTAATTGCCTTTTCCACCAATTGCAACCGTAGATCAAACAAAATAAGTAGGAACATTTCAGAATGGAAATGCCTACGACGTAATTAAGTGTAGAAGACTTCTATTCACTCTATCAATAAATTAAGAGTTGTTTTGATTATGTGTTTCATGAGGACAATATTACTATGTTACAAATAAATTGTTTTATAACTATAGGCGATAATAAATTTAAATTGTTTTATATTTTTCGTAAAGAGAAACTTTATAGAAAATAGAACATAGAAATTTTGATCAATAAATAAATTGAAGGTAAAGTAAATAAATATTAAGAATATATTTAGATTGCAATTTAATATTATTTTAATTAGAACTTTTTAAAAACTGAGTATGATAAATGTACGAGATACATCAAACAAGATCAAGGCAATGTTATCATAAGAATGTGTTTAAATAGAAAATTTATATTAGAATCTAGATTACTTAGATAGAAGCTGCTGTCAAATATCTTTTGTCATTCAGATTGCTATAACAATAACGATTCATATATATTTAAAACATGCATCTTAGATGGGTTAATGAAGACCAATAAATCTTAAATAATACCGACAATCTGTACGTAGGTACTTCAGGTCAAACAATGAAGAGTCCTAGTTTGAAATCAATGGTAAGGAAATGTGAATGAAAAGCATTTAATTTCTTGACTTAGCGTGGTTCCAGAGAGACGGATACGGGAGCTTGGGATGATGCTACCAATGGAGCTGCTGCCTCCTCAATGTTACCCGAAGTTAATCCGTTTGCTCTGCAAGAGTTCTGTATAAAAGCCGGTTGAGTGGGCTGAGCCAAAATCTCTGTATTGCTTGTTAGCACGGACACCACTTTTGACATTAATGGCCTCGTGTGAGGAGCTCCTTGTGTGCACAAGAGAGCAATCTGGATTACCTTCAATATCTCTTCTTTATTCACCGCCGGTTCTTCTTCAAATAATCTTGGGTCTGCCATATGAAATGCCTGGTTTTCCTCGTATAGACTCCATGCCTGCACTTATATGTAATCAACGCTTTATTACTAGGCCTAATTAGGAAAGTTTATTCAACAAGTCTTCTAGAGTAACGCAAATGAAGGGGAGACGTTCCAATCAATATTCATGTACGCTCACACTGTTCATTGTTTGACCGCATAAAAAAAGCAACAATTGCTAATGGTGACTGTTTGTTTGGGTTTCTAGTAAACAACTCTGGATTGATAGAATGTTGGGTTTACAGTAGACAATCAGTACATTTCTAGATAAACAATTCTAATGTTTATATCGTCTGTTGTTGATCGTTTTAAAAAATAAATGTTGATGGAACAGTTTTGCTTGGGTTTCATTGCGCGGAGTATTCATCATCAATTATCTATATATGATTGTTTGGACTTATAATAAAAATTTGATACGTTGCAATCTATATTTGAATTGAAAATTGTTTACATGAAATAGAAAAGTTAACTGTTGAGAATTAGATTTATAGAAAAATGGGTTCTTATAGAAAATAAAAAATTTAACATAAATGGTACATCTGGCTAGTTCCATTCTAGCAATTTTTTTCAATTGAATCTTTACTATTATTTGGAATTTGGTAAGAACAAAAAAAATCAGAATAAAAATAAAAATGATGATAAATGGGACCTTATCATAGAAACCACAGACCTTGTCTATGTATAAGAAAAGTCAGATGACATTGTATTTGTTTGTATATTTTTATTCTTTAAACATTGACCTTTATAAATTTTAAGAATAAACCTTTGTCTACCCACCTTATTTTTAAAATGTATACTATTATTGTATAAAAATATTCTAAACAAGTGCTTATGTATATATTTTATAAAAAACAAAAAAACCTTACCCATTCTAAAAGGAGTTGCATATGTGCTGGAAGTTTATGATCAATATACTTTCTACCGCTCACAATTTTGAGAACAAGTATGCCGTAGCTGTACACATCCGCCTTATCTGTCAAATGACCGTGAACAGCATATTCCGGCGCCACATATCCTCTGCCGCGGACCAAAATCATAGTCAATCATAATGTTTATGTATTCAATTTGTAACAGAGAGAAGTGGGCAGGTAAGAAACGTAGCAAATCTTACATGGTTCCACCGACTCTTGTAGTAAGATGGGTCTTGTCCTCTGGAAAGAGCCTCGCCAGTCCAAAATCTGCAATTTTGGCCTGAAAATCGTTATCCAGAAGTATGTTGGCAGCTTTGATATCCCTGTGCAGAATTCGGAGGGGGCATTCTTCGTTTAAATATGCAAGTCCACGTGTCGTTCCCAAAATGATCCCAAATCGCGTTTTCCAGCGCAGGGGTTTTTCCGTATTTGCTGCCAGAGATATTATGTAACAGATTTTATGAGATTCATAAAGATTTAAACAACAAATATGATATTGTTCTTCTTTTCTGAGAAGGATCTAGACAAACCAGAGAGATGTTTGTCAAGGCTAGTATTCGCCATGAATTCATAGACAAGTAGCTTCTCTATTCCTCGTGTGCAACCCCCAAGCAATCGAACAAGATTACGGTGACGCACAGTACTGACGAGCTTCAATTCTGTAAGATATTCATGCAACGCCCTCGTAGACTGTTGTACGAAAAGCTTTTTAACTGCAACCTCCCTGCCATCATTAAATATTCCCTGCCACCACAAACATCCAGATCTGATTAAAAATTAGAAACCAGTGTGTGCTCGAGATCTAACAGATTGGGAATCTGCATACCTTATAAACTTGGCCAAATCCTCCTTCACCAATTTTCATACTTGGATCGAACTGTTTAGTTGCAGATCGTAGTGAATCGTAGGTAAAGAGAATATGCCACATAGGGTCTTCCTCGGCAATAAAATGAATCTCTGCTAAAACCAGTTGCACATATTATACAGTCAAACGACTTTGATTGTACGAATCCTACTGTAAAGTTCCATGGATTTCATCAGTTTCTGAGAAAATGGTATTCTTTCAATCATTTTACAGTTGCACATATTATACAGTGAAACAACTTTGATTGTACGAATTCTACTGTAAAGTTCCATGAATTTCATCAGTTTCTGAGAAAATAGTATTCTTTCAATCATTTTACAATATGAATCTCAGTGAGGAAAATAGTATTGTGATATTGCTATCAGATTTCAATTATGTAGTTTTTTTAGTCAAATTCATTGATCCATGTTTCATGAGTAGTGGTTCACAAGAACCCATCTCTCATGAGAATGAATGGAACACTTAGCACTCATTACATCTAGGTAATGCTCATAGAGGTTAAGCACCAGGACTAAAGGTCACCCATCCCAATACTACATCCATTGCTCGAATTGGAGTAGTATTGGGATGGGTGACCTTCCTGTAAGTCTCTGTGCTTCACCTCTGTGAGCATCACATGCAATGAGTGCTAAGTGTTCCATTCATTGTCATGAGAGTTGGGTTCTTATGAACCACTACTCATGAAACATAGGTCAATGAGTTTGAGTAAAAAAATTATATAGTTGAATTATAATAGCAATATCACAATTTCACTTGCTGTAGAAAAACATCTCCAACTTATCCAAAAAAAAATAGTATTTTTAGTTTTTTACAAATTTCATGAATTTTTGAAAAACTAGCATTCTTTCAAACATTTTACAGTATGAACAATAAAGCTTCTGACAAAATAGCCCTCTTTGAATTAGTTTACGATAAGAGTCCTACTACAAAACTTCTTGAATTTTTGAAAAAAAAAGCATTCTTTGAATCATTTTACAATGAATCTTACTGTCCAGAATTCTTGAATTTCATCAATTTTTGATAAAAATAAAAATATTTTAAACCATTTTATAATACAAATCCTAATGTAAAGGATTCTTGAATTTCATCAATTTTTAAGAAAAAGTACCAATTTTTTAAAAAAGATAACATTATTTGAACCATTTTACAATTCCTGAATTTCATCAATTTTTTGGAAAAATAACGTTCTTTAAATCATTTACAAAAAATCATTCTTCAAATCATTTTACAATTCCTGAATTTCATCATTTTTTTGGAAAAATAACATTCTTTAAATCATTTACAAAAAATCACTCTTCTAAGCATTTTACAATGCGAATCCTACTGGAAAGCTTCATCAATTTCTGAAAAAAAAATTAAAAGCATTCTTTAAATCATTTCACAATACGAATCCTACTGTAAAGCTTCTGGAATTTCATCAATTTGCAGAGAAAATAGATTTGCATTAAATTATTTCACAATACCAATTCCTACTGTAAAGCTTCTTGAATTTCATCAATTTGCGAGAAAATAGTTTGCATTTAATTATTTCACAATACGAATCCTACTGTAAAGCTTCCTTAATTTCTTCAATTTGTGAGAAAACAGCAATCTTTCAACTGCGTCTTCATACTGGCTGGGGCCGGAGAGTTTAGTATGTAACTTCCGAGAAGAGTGCCATAACACAACAACAAGAGCCGCACCTCCTAGGGTTCCGACTAAGATGAACACAATCTTCAAACGGCTCGCTATATAAACAATAAAATCCGATCCTTGGAAATCATTTATCAGAATTAATAACAGATCAAAGAGATTTTTCACCTTAATATATAGCTTAAATCGCAATGACTTACAAGAAGAGGAACGAGTGGAGTAAAAGGCAACGGTGGAGTACCGCAAATAACAGCCGGCTTCGAGACCCCTTCCATCCTGCAGTGAAAAGCAGTATTGTATGATCTGGATAGCGGTCTCCAGGCAAAGATCGCAGCCACTCGTATTAAGCGTCCGCCTGCACATAGCCAGTCCATAAATGGCCGTCGGTAATCCCTTTGCTCTAATTTCACCGGTGGCAAAACCCTCGTTTTCTAGAGCCTTGGATTTGATTTCCGCGAGCAAATTCAGCACAGTTTGATTAAAAATTTTAGGATTTGAGGAGGCGTCAGATATGCAAACGTTGGAGTAGCCTCCATCCACTGCCTGATCAAAGAATGTTGAATTCTCATAACGCAAAAAGCATCCGTCGGAAATCGTGCGTGCCCCAGTATCTTCTGGACACGGTAGAGCAATCCGTTCTCGTGCCACTGTATAGCACGTAATACAGTCCTCCTCTGACAGGTCATTTCTGCACTGGGCAAGCCCGTAGATGGCATCTATGCCCTTTCCGGATGAAGCCGTTGCGAAGCCCGACGAAGAAATGTTTTTGGCAAGCTGCGAGAAAACAGTATTGAGATTTTCATTGAAAGCGGTGGCATTTGCATATTTGATTGAACTACAGTCATAACCATTGTTTAAAATTGGGGGATCGGCTTCTGCAGGAAGAACAAAATTAGGTATGGCTGAAATTAAGAGTACGTACAAGGCAAGTAATGGGTGGTTGGCGTTTGTTGTTGAACTTGGCATGGTGAAACAGAGGTTGCAGAATATCAATTGGTAATAGGGGAGCCGTTATAATTCAGAATGCGTAGCTAAGGTAAAGACTCTAGTCCCAACGGATCACGCCATGGCCCCTTGAAACAACCTCTGGTCGTCGTTACTGTATTTTGTATTTTGTGCAACCTTACTAATAATATTGATCGACTCCGAGATAAGAGCAGCCACAATTGACTCTGATTATTATGTTCAATCCATTTTAAAAAAAAATTTGGGTCAGAAAAAGGATGTTTAATAATTGTTTAATTAGGAGAGGGATCATTGGTCATGCGGGTTAATTTCGTCAGTCGACATGTATCCGTGAATCATGATACAACTTGTTAAAATAACATGTCTATTAGGTAGAAATTTATTTTATTTATTTTTTAAAATTTTATTACTAGTTTATATATATTTATTTTTATAATATATGCTTTCATAGATATTACCTATTAAATTTTAGGGTGAATATGATAAAAAATATACACCTCTAAGATCTCTCTGTATATATGTGAAAGATATTAAATTATTTTTAATTATAATAATCTTTTACTGTATTTTATTATTTTTTCTATTAGAAATAAGGTAATCAAAATACAATACAAAACGGAAGAGTCACAGCAAGTAACAACAAGGAGGCCAAGCCTCACCACGCAGAGGAGGATTCAACTGTACATCAGAACAAAAAAGAAGGAGAGAAACAACAACTAGTTGAGAACATCGTAATTGACATCCATCTAGGCAGTCCAACCTAAAGGACCCTCCATCCAGACGATATTCTTATGCTCTTGAATTTGAGATAGCATGAAGAGTTCTTCCTTTCTGGCATTCCCGTTCTTTTTGAATTCTTTGTTCAGCCTTATGCAGGCTTGTTCAAAGGCCTTTAAATCATCCAAAGTTTTCCGCCACTGGTAACTATGGTTCAGCTCATAGAAGAAAAAAGTAGCATGCCCATCATGGAGGAGCCTTCGCAGCTTATCCCTTTCTAACCTCATAGTCGCATGGACCTGCAAAATTTTTTTAACATATGCGAGTTTTTGAAAAAACTCAGTAAGAACCCTCGGCTTACCTTGGTACCTCTCCTCGTTTCTGCACTTCCAGGTCTGCCAGAGAATGTTAGAAGACAACATATTCCAGAATAGATTGGTATCTTTAGGAAGACCAGTAATATGACCAGTAACAATACTGAGAATATTCACATTAAGAGGATAAATAATGCCAAACATGTTTCATATCTCTTTAGCAAAAATACATTCAAAAAGAATATGTCTGCTAGTTTCAGGAAGTCTGCACAGACTGCATATATCAGAGTTAGAAATGTCTTTTTTAATAGGAAGTTTATCCAACAAAACTAACCATTTGAAACATCTAATCTTAGGCTCAACAGAATTTTTCCACAAAATGTCAAAGTATTTTTTCCAAACATCAACATCAAAAGAAGAATACTAGACAGCATTAACATGGTCAATAATATCAGTGTTTCAATCAATAATTTTGTAAATATTCTTAGCCTTAAGCTTAGCCATAATAACTCCATCAGACCACTTACATTTTAAATGCCTATGAGAGTCAACATTGCACAAAGTAGGAAGATTACTAGAAGCTTGAGCAATCATGTTGTAGGTTTTCTTTTGAGAGTCTGAGATGTCAAATTTAGTTTTAAGCTCGTCCCAAGGGATAAGATGATTCTGCTCAAAGAGATCAATGAATTGCCTCAAACCCTTCTTGGCCCAAAGTCTGGCAGAGCATCCTTGGGAGAGGGCTAAAGGTTTACCATTAAGGTGAAGATTCCACCAAATGGATCTTTCACCATGGAGCTGACTATTATTGTGGAAGTCCTTGTTAGTGATGAAGTTTCTAACATGATCCCAAGCCTTCCAGATAGACTTGAACACCGCAGAACCCTGAACCAAGACAGGAAAATTGCCAATAATAAGGTCACAGAAGGGGAGGTTATTCCAAGATCTAGCTTTCTTAGGAACACCCCGCTCAATATTATGTCTAACCAGCACCTTCCAAGGACTATCACCCTCCATGGATTGAAAGATCCATTTAGTGAACAGGGAAATACCCTAAGTTTTAAGATCCTTTAACCCAAGCCCCCCAAGAACCTTGTCAGTATGGCACCAAGCCCACTTGACAGAGTGAATCCTCTTGTTGCCTTTACCATTAGACCAGAGGAACTACCTGATGGCTTTTTGAATTTCTGCCACCTGATAGTTATTAAACAGCCAGGTAGAAGAATAATAAATGGTATAAGAAGACAATTTTTTTTGGCACACCTGAATCTTGCCAGCCAGAGACAAGGTCATGTTATGCCATTTATTCAACTTTTTATCAATCCTCTCTTTAACCCAGGACCACATGTCTTTGAGTTCAGGCTCCACCCAAAAAGGAATACCGAGGTATCTAGTGATTCTTTTGGGGCCCCCCCATTGAAAATTGAATTGAGAGAACCAGCAAGGAGGTTGCTCATCCCAGCCCAAGTAGATGGATTTCGCATCAAAAATATGGGCACCAGAGATGGAACAAAAAAAATTAAGCTTATCTTGCATGGCTTTAAAATTACTTTCTGAAAGCTTAAAGAAAAGGGCGGTATCATCCGCAAATTGACAATTTATGAGCTCATCATTATTGGGGAGGTAAATACCTCTAACTTCAGAAGACAAAGACTTATCCCTGAGGATATAGTAAAGAGCTTCCGAGGCAATCACAAACAGGGAGGGGGCCAAAGGGCACCCCTGTCTGATAGATCTACCAAGAGAAAAGGGGGCAGAGAGGGCACCATTAACTTCAACCTGAGTTAAAGCATCATTCAAAAGAACCTTAACCATGTTGCAAAAAAAAGGGAGGAAAACCGAAAGCTTCCAGCATCATGATAATAAATTTCCACTCTGTCATAGGCCTTTTCACAATCAAGAAGAAGCATGGCAGAGTTTTGATGGGAACATTTAGACCACTCCATGGCTTCCCAACTAGTGATAAGGTTTTCAAGAATATATTTGCCTTTGATGAACCCAGTTTGGGTAGTATTGACAAACTTAGGAAGAATATTAGCCAATTTGAGAGCCATAATTTTAGCCAAAATCTTATAGGAAACATTAAGAAGCGTAATCGGTCTCTAGTTCTTGATGAGAGCCTTGTCACCATCCTTAGGTAGGAGCTTAATAATACCACTATTGATATCATGACCTAAGGTACCATTAGACAAAGCCTCATAGTATATCCCCTGAAGATCCTTACATATCCAACTAATATTAGCTTTATAAAATTCAACAGGAAAACGGTCCGGGCCAGGGGCCTTATCACTATTAAGGGCCTTGATAGCTTTCTCAATCTCATCAATAGTAATGTCTTTAGAAAGATCAGCAATATCCATTAAGTCCAACTTATTGGGAATCAAAGCTCTACAGTTGTCCCTAAAAGCCTCGGCTTTAGTGGAGTCCTCAGAAGTAAAAAGCTTCTTATAATAATCACCAAAAGCCTAGATAATATTCTCAGGGTCAAAGATGTCCTGGTTCTCAATTGAGAGCTTATCAATGGATTCTTTGTTGTGCTTATGCTTAAGGAGATTGAAGAAGAATTTTGAGCCCCTATCTCCATGTTGGAGCCAGTGAGCCCGCACTCTAATTTTAGCGCCATGAATCTTAACCTGCTGGTGCTTCCTAAGAGCATCCTTAGCAGCCATAACCCGAGACAAGAGATCAATGTTAGAAGAATATTTTTGGATGTTATTCTCAGCAATTTGAAGGTCAGAGGATAAATGCTTTTCAACAAATCTATAATCCTTAGCCTTCTTTTGGCCAATGGTTTGAATAAAAATCCTCCAAGAGGAGAGATTAGTTTTCCATCTATCATAGTGGGACAAGTGCTGAAGATTTCTCTTATTGATGCCCCTAATAATCTGGATGGCCATAAGGACATCCTCATCCAAGAGGAGACTAGAATTCAAGATGAATTTACTGCCTCCAAACTTAGGCTTAATAGGACCTCTACTGAGGTTAACTTTAGTGTAAATGGGGTGATGATCAGACAAAGTAGTAGCAATAACATGAACAATATTCCCATAGCTGTCAGGCGGAAAAGAGAAGAAATGCTTGTCACCATAGAAATGGTCGAGTCTAGAATAAATTCTAGTGTTACCTTGTTGAAAATTGCACTAGGTGTGCCATATACCAAGGTTGATATCCTTACTACTAGCAATAGGATCAAAGAGGTTTTTACAGTTTAACAATCTATTCCACATGAATTTTTCATTATCCTTCCAGTGAAAGGGGTTACCCCCAAGTTTATCCTCTTAGGCTTCAACCATGTTGAAATCTCCACCGAAGAACCAAGGTATATCAGGGAGGTTAATTAACCAGTTCCAAAGCTCAATTCTTTCCTTAGGGTCATTCGGGGCATAGATAGCACAAACACCAAAGACCTTATTATCATAATCAATAATAGCCCAAACAGCTTTTTGACAGGGAGAACACCCGTTGTTAGTTATGTAGTTTTCCCATTTATTATTAATGAGAAGGGCAGTTCCTCCTCGACCTCTATTGTGATTAGTAAAAAATTTAATCGCATCCTTCCATATAAAGTTTAAATTAGACTCAAGAATGAATCCTACAGCTTTGATTTCTTGCATCATAAATAAATCGATAGAATGCATAGAGTTAAGCAACCGCTTGATGACAAATTTCCTATCAGGGGACTCTAAACCCCTCACATTCCAGGATAGGCAGTTCATTGAGACATATTATTAGGGGTGGAGCATGCATTTCTAGCTTGTTCAGCCAAGGGGGAAAACTTATTCGAGGTCTCACCTATTTTTAACCCAGAGGGCTTGTTCTTTGAGCCAGGGGGCCTACCGCTACGCTTAGTGGCTGAAGGATCAATGTTGTGATCATCTTCAAATTCCGACTGGGAGTCTAATTCCATGGAAGGGATGCTTGGGGATTTATCAAAAATGGGAATAGTTGGAATGACTTCCAGAGCATAATCCTCCCCAATCTCTTGGAAGACTTTTGGAGGAAACCTCCAATCGCTTACCCTACCATGAGAGTTAGAAGTAAGACTATCATTTTGAGGCTTATTATTAGCTGTAATAAGATCAGCCGAGGAAGAATTATGGTGGTCAGCACTGTTAATGGGAGTAGGAGCCATAGTTTTAGGCTGAGAGCAATTATTACCCTTCCTTTTCTTTTTGTTACAGATAAGAACATAACCATCATCTGCGTTTAGGTCAACGGTCTTGGCGGGATTAGAATACGGTTGGGAACTAGCAATGGGTAGAGGTGGGGATGAAACCGAATAGGAGGAGGTTTGCTAGTTGTACCTTTAGGCGAAGGGAAACTGGCAGCGGGAGGATTTGAAGTAGTATTGTTTGAAGCTTGAGCAGGGTTAGGATTTTTTTCAATTTTCTTCTTAACAATAGGACAATCTTTACGGAGATGTCCCTCCTTTTGACACAGGAAACATGCGTTTAAACCCCCCAGAACTTCAATAGGACAAGTATACGTTTCTCCTAAGATAATAACAGAGATATCTGCAAGTATATCCTTACCAGGAAGGAACGATACCAAAAATTTGGCGTCCATATGAGGGACAAGTCTCACTGTATCATCCATTCTGATAACATTGCCAATAGGTTCAAGCAGTTGTGGTAAAAAAACACCATAGAAATGGCAGAGTATTTTTAACAAGGATCCACCTAGGTGCCAACAGGGAAAGGACCTCATCATGGACGGCTTCTGGTGACCATGCAAGTGCCCTAAAGGAAGTAGTTCCCACATTCCAATATTGTTTTTTAAGAACCTCTTTCTGAGCATCAATATTAACAAAGAAAATCACATACAATCCCTTTTGGATTTGTCTACAGAATGATATGTGAAGCCCTAATTTCAAATTCCAGTAATTGTGAAACCAATCATCCATAAATTTCCTTGGTGGACATTTATCGATTTCTAAAGCTGAGAAAAAAATAGTAGTACTTCTTAATCTATCTTTCTCCTTAACAATCTCCTCTAACATTTCAGGATTAGGAACAATGGAAAAGGGGGAAAGGGAAGCCGAAGAGTCCTTACCACATACGGGGGTTTCATTGGTGCTAGAAGAAGCACATTCAAACCTTGCCTTCACATTAATGGTGGTTGTTCGAGCCACAGCCTCAGAAAATGATTTAGGCCGATCGCTGATGAGAGGATTAGAAGTACCATTATCATTTATGGGAGCAAATTTAGAGATCGTTAGTGGCACCTTACCTGGTACAAGCTCGGCAGACTTGGGGTTGGCAATTACTTCGGCCATGGTAATGTCATTAAGAGGAGCAGACTGAGGTGGCTCTCACAGATTGAGAGCATGCATGGAGACGCCCATCTATCTCCCGCCACCCTCAAACACATCGCCAGAGTTCACCACCGTGATGAAAACCTCACACCACCGGCAAGCCAAAAAAATAGTCACAGATAATCACAGCTAATCAGCGAAAAAAGAAGAGTAGACCTCATATTTTATTATTTCAATTATAATATATTAATAATATAATTTTATGGTTAGGTTATTTTATATTATTTTTAATCTATAAAATATTAATTTGTATTTACGAAATATATAATATTTTTATAATATTATGTTGTAGGCTTTAGAGTTAGGATTAGTATCATGGTTAGGGTTAGGGTTGTAGGATTAAGGTTAAGGTTATGGCTGGGTAATGGTTAGGAATAGGTTAGCATTATAGAAGGGTTAGGGCTAGGGCTGGGATTAGAATCATGGTTATGATTTACAACACAATTAGGTTAGGGTTAGAACTATGGTTATGGTTTAGATCATGCTTAGATTAGTGTTAGGATTATAATTAATATTATGCTTAGGGTTAGATTTAGGGTTTAGGGTTAGGATTAAATTATGGTTATGGTTTATACAAGTATGATTAGGTTATGATAAGTGTTATGATTAGTGTTATGATTAGGATTATATTTAGTGAACTTACATCATAGTATTAGGGTTAGGGTTAGGTTAAAGTAATATATATGATAGGTTGTATCTTAGGATTAGAGTTATGATGAGTATTAGGTTAGGACTATGGCTAATGTTTACATTGTAGTTAGGCTTAGGATTAGGGTTATGGATAAGATTACCATTACGATAGAATATTACATATTATATATTTTAGTTCAAATTAGAGTTATGGTGAGTAATAGGGTTAGAATAATGGTTAGGATCATGCATAAGATTAGATTTCAGATTAGAAATATTGTTAGGTTTTGAGTCATTAGGTAAGTATTATGATTAGGGTTAGTGTTTTGGTTAGAATGATATTTATAGTTATGTTATGAATAGGATTAGAATAACTATTATGGTTAACTTTTGAAATAGGATTAGTATACAAAATAGGCTTAGATTATATATTTATATATTTAATATTATGGTTAGGTTGTGGTTTAAGGGTCTAGTTAGGATTATGGTTACACTTATGATTTACGATTATGGTTAGCATTATGGTTAGGATCTTAGCATTTAGGATTAGGGTTACATTTATAAATTGGGTTATATACTAACTTGGGTTATAGTTATGGTTAGGGTTATGTTTAGGGCTATTGTCATGATTAGGATTATGACTATGGTAGAATGATAGATATCATAAGTTTTAACTTAGGATTAGGTTCTAGATAATAGATAGAGTTAGGTTTAGTGTCATTATTAGGTTAATCTTAAATAGATTATGGTAAGGATTAGAATTAAATATAGTTTAGAGATAAAATAATAGTTATGATAGGTTTTAGTTTAAGATTAGGATTAAGGTTAGGTTTACAATTTGATAATTATAGTTAAGGGTATGGTTAGGTTTGGAGTAAATTTATGGTTAGGGTTAATTTAAGGGTTAGGGTTAGAATTATGGTTAGGGATAAGGATTAAAGCATGATTATAATTAGGGTTAGAGTTTATATTATAATTAGAATTAGGGTCTTGAATAGAGTTTTGGTTTGGGTTTGGGTTAGAGTGAGTATTACCCTTAAAGTTAGATTATAATGAGAATTAGAGTGAGGGATGTAGTTTGGATTATGATAAAGAGTTGAGAAAGGGGTCTAAATTGTAGTTAGGATAATGATAAATTCTAGGGTTTGGTGAAGGCAACTGAATCAAAAAATAATGATCTACTGATCACAAAACAAGAATATAAGAAAAAGCCCCAAATTGCCTTAAGAAAAGAGAGGTAGGGTATCCATTATATGGGAAACCAAAAGGAAGGTGACATTATGGGATTCAACCATAATCACCAGCAATACAACTACAATTATAAAGAGCTACAACTACAATATTGAATATATGCAACTATCAACTATAAAATTAATAACATACTTGAACCATATAATTAATATCAGACCGTGAAGTCAATAAGGACTGGACAAGTAGGTCCCAAATGGGAATTATTGCTATCATTCTCCCCCATAATGACCATTGGGAAGAACATGAAGTAGATCCCTGAGCTTCTTGAACCTTTCACGAGCTAGAGCCTTTGTGAAGATATCTGCAATCTGATCTTCTATATGGTAGTACACAATGTCAATCAAACCTTGTTGAACCAATTTCTTGATATAGTGATGTTGTAACTCAATATGTTTGGTTCTACTATGAAATACTAGATTCTTTATCATTTGCATAGCACTCTTGTTGTCAAAATACAACAAGGTAGGTTCACTTTGAATTTGATGTAAATCTTCTAGTAGTCTTCTAAACCATATAGTTTGAAAAGCTGTTGTATGGTGAAAATGTGACAACACTTCTATGAATCCTTACATGCAAGAAAAGTCAAGAATGAGCCCTCACAAATCAATCCATAGCTCTCTATGCATGGAGTTGCAAGATTTGTAAAATTGCTCTCAGCTAGAGCTATAAACTCATGACCTTGCTAGTCAACCACACAATGAGAGATTCACAATGAAAACAAGGGAAACAATGTCAATATCTCCAATGAAATCCAAATGAAAACATGAAAGGAAATGATACCATGATGATGCAACTATGATGCAAGCTAAGATGTGATGTAGATGCAAGATGAATGCCAATGATGCTCCAAATCTTCAAAACTTGATGCAAGAATGTCTCCAAAAGCTTCAAGATGACTTAGAAAATCTATAGCATAACAACAGCATAAAATTCAAGTGTATGCAAAATGAAGAAGAGAGTTCTTCTTTTATAGAGAATGAAAAATCAATGGACAATTGAGATTAAGAGGCAAAAGACTTAATCAACGATGGAGAAAAATAGAAGCTTGATCCTTGTGCACAAATATCCTCCAATAAGAAAATTAGAAGCATTTACTTTATGTTGAGCATTTACTTTATGTCCATGTGAGACAAAAAGTACTTTTCTTTTTTATTATTTTATTATTTTATTTTTCTTTATAAATAAGAATTAAATGCTTTATTTGTGCAACATAGGATAAGAGGAAAAGTGGAGATTTTTTATTTAAATAAAAAGGGAGGAAATTCCTTTTAATTAAATAAAGGCTTGGGATAAAGTGATTTTATTATTTAATTAAAAGAGATTTTTAATTAATTAAAAGGGAGTATGTTCTCTTAATTAAATAAGATTTTTATTTTTTCTTCTTTTAAATTAAATAAGGCTCAAACCTTAGGAAATATTGAATTGATTATGATTTGATCAAGGAAATTGATATAATTGATATTGTTGATATTTGAAAGTATTGATTCAGGGATTTGATAAATTGCTAAATGGGGGCCCAAAGTCTAGGTGACCATTTTAGGGTGCATACATTTGCCCCTCTTTGACTAATGTGTGATCATTTCAGGAACACATGCAATCAAAGAAGAATTGAAATGTGAGATCGATTTGGGATCACAAAACAACCCAGATGTGTGTTCATTTTGGGAACACATCAGGACAAAAATAAGCAAAAAGCTGAAAGACAAGACCAACACCGTCACTGCTAGGTGCAAATCAAGCCTTAGACAAAACTATCACTGTCGCTGCTAGGCAATAATCAAGTCTGAAAAATAGGAGATAAAAATTGAAAGACAAAATCACCACCGTCGCTGCTAGGTGATAATCAAGTCTAAAAATAAGAATCTCAAGCTGAGCTGAATAATAAAGCTGAATCAAAGATTAAAGCTGATAGGTACTGCCCCCCTCGAAATCAAAATCAAAATCAGATAGAAGAGAACAACAAATTGATAAACCTGATCAAGTCACAATAAATCATAATCAAAGGATGGAGCATGATAAGATAACCATCAAACAGTGAAGATATGCCCCAGGTTGACGAGGTTTGACTGAAAAAAATATAAGATAAAGATTAAGTCAAACCTCAGAGAGAGGAATCGAAAGGGGTGAATGAAAGACTAGAAGTTTGGAAGACATGGAAAGGAAGAAATTCCATCAAAGATGAAAGAATTATGCCTCAAAAGGTCAGTCAACTGCATAGAAGAATGAGAAAACTTGAAAATGCGACTCAGATTTTGATTTCAAGTCTGAAAATGGATAGAAAATGATGTGATATGAAAGATCAGAAATGAAAGATATGATCAAGAAGAATCAGAAAATGAGCACAGTTGACCAACTAGTCCGTAGATGATAAAAAGGAGAGCTCTCTCCATATGCAAGATGCAAAAACTAAACTATGATGAACCTAAGAATGCAAGCTACTATAAAAAGTGGTTGACTTGCAAGGTCACAATGCCTATAGACATCTAATTATCATCATCAAGCGTTATTGGTAACGTCGCAAGATCATATAATGCACACTAGTATAACTATGTGGATATGAATATGATCTTTATCAAATAGAAATGTGGAAATCCCACCTAGGCATCAAAGACATGTAGGTCAAAATGACTAGTGCAGTGAGATTACCTAATTTTGATATGGCAAGATTATGCTTGTATCAAGACACATGAAAGTCGGGATAACTAGAAGCATGCACTCGTAAAACAGTCAAGGATAATACATTGTTAATCCATAGTGTCAAGTAAGACCAGCATAAATGCTCATGACAGTTAGGATCAACAAAATATACCCATAAGCAGATAAAGAAATAAAATATGTTCTCATTCCCTCAGTCTTCTAGCTATGCATCATCGAAAACTTCTTAGGGAGAGACCACTCATCAAATAAATCCTCATAGACAACACACAAAGAAAAATAAAGTTAGCATATCTCAAGCGAGTTGATTGTTTAAGTGTGTGTGTTAGTCATAGAGTCAGACTCTGAGTATCACATTTGCAAATGAGCAACGTCGCATCATACTAGACTATTGGGTAAGACATCTGATAAGTGTTAAGAAACACTCGACGCAAGGGTAGTGTTGAAAAACACTGTTTGGGGTGGTGTTGAAAAACACCTATTGTGAAATGTCTCAAGAGACAAACGCACCTAAAGGACCAATGTGAATAGTTATGCCCCCTAGACAAAGGTAAAGACCAATTCCAAACCAAGTCAAATAAGGTTAAGACATGATGGAAAGTGGCTAAGTGTCGAGGACGCATGCTAACAAATAGGGGTGCAAAGGCCTCAAGTAACTCCTATTTCCAGGTTTTCACCACTTGGATTTATTACAATTTTTTTCTTTTTTTCTTTTTTTTTGTATTTTTGCTACCAAGGAGCCTGTTTCCAGGTTTTCATCAAGGCACTTTTTCTATTTTTTTTGAATTTTTGAATTTTTAATTTTTTTTTGTATTTTTTTAGGACTTTTTATGCTTTTTAAGATTTTTTCAGCATCATATATGAATTTTTTTAGTATTTTTTCAGGATCAATAAAATATGTACAAAGGATACCCCCAGACAGAATGGGCATCAAACTCATGAGCAAGATCACATCATGCAGTCCCAACGTCTAGCAAGGTGGAGGACAAGAGGGATGGGCAAGCTGGTGGAAAAGATGGAAAACATGAGAATGAAGGAGAGTGAAGGGAAGAAATCCTCAAGGAAAACTCCTCAAGAGTACCCAAGCTAGGGAAAAAATTAGTCATGTAAAGCACATTTGGATAAGCAATGAAATACCATCATAGGATAAGTCACAAAAGCATAATGCAAAAGAAGGAAATGATGCAATCCAAAGGAGTAGACATGTCAAGAGGCTTCATAGCATCATGTTTTACTCTTTTTTATTAGATCAAGACCAAGGGGGAAAAGGATAGCGAAAGGCTAGAATGAATGGAGGAAAATAAATATGAAGGCTAAACATGAATGGAATGAAAGCAAGATCATCATAAGATAGCTCACAAAATAGCCAAATGTTTGTGTATAGTTCAACATTGTCAAGATCAAAGATGGAATGGAATGAATGAAACATGTAGAAGAACTACGCATGATGCCTGATTACCAGATTTTTAGCATGGTACTTATCTAAGGCGCCACAAGGGAGTGGTTTTCACCATACGATGAATTTATTTCTCTTTACTTTTGCTACCAAGGTGCCTGTTTCCAAGTTTTCACCATGGCACATTTTTAATTTTTTTAATTTTTTTCATTTTCATTTTTTTAAATTTTTTTCTATTTTTCTATTTTTTTGAATTTTTTTTTGCATTTTTTTATTTTTCTTTTTAAGAAGGCAAGCTTTTTAGATAATGCTCCTTGAAAGGATAAAATCATGATATGCCAAGGATTCAAAATGATATGCTCAAAAATGTTTATAGGGAAAGGAAAATGGAAGAGAAAAATGGAGGATAAAGTTTTATGTAAAGTGAGTGAGGTTGGAAAATATGAGGAATAGGCAAATGAGGAAAAAGGATAGAAGGTAGAAGGATAATAAATGGAAGGATTGTGAAAAGGTAGATGGAAAGGAAGGAAAGATCAATGTCAACACACACCTTGAAGGGTGGCGAGAGGGTGGAGGAAACTTGAATGAAGGAATTCGTGAAGGAATATGGCAAATGTTTAGCAGAGGTTGCGGTTTAGGCACATGGAATGGAAGAATATGTTTAGAAAAAAATGAAGTGGAAGCCTTTGGAAGCTTGAATGTCAACTTCACTTTTTATTCAACATTAGACTCTCTTAAGAGAGACTTTGGAATCCATATATCTGAAGGCTTTTCATTTATTTTTGATGATTTAGAGAGAATATCTTGAATGATAGATTTTGGAACCCATACTTGTCTTGTAGTTTTCTTCTTAGATATCTTTTTTGACTTTATGGCCCCATGTCGATTAGAGGAGACATGGTGATGTTTTCTTGATGGATTCTTATATTGCTTCTTTTTCTTGTATTGAACATTCAAGTTACTTCCAAAAGACTTGGGACTTATGGAGGAAGAAGGATAATATGACTGGTTTAGATGGGTGGGTGAATGAAAAGGATTCAAGGGTATGCATCTATGTTGATCTTGAGGAAAGATAGGAGATGGAGGGACATAAGGACCCAAGATGAATGAAGAATTAGGAGAGTTAGGAGGGGAAAGTGAAGGGACATAAGGGCCCAAGATGGAAGGAAGACATGAAGCCTTTAGTATTGGTGGAGGAGGTCCAAGGATAGAAGTGGAAGATGCAAAAGGATAATCAATAAGTTCATCAGCATCTATATGACAACCAAGGACATCATCATCTTTAGAGTGAGCATTAGGATTTGCAATAGGATCATGAACATCTTGAATAGGAGCAACTTTTTCGATAGGATTGTTCAAAGCTTGCAAAGACTCAGGAGGAGTAGAAAGCAGAAGCGAACATGGAATGGTAGAACAAGAAGATGGAAGACTTTGATCTTGACAAGGAGCTTTGGATAGCATAAGTGTATCATTTTTTTCTTGATTTTCAATAGGCTTAACATTGGAAGTAACAACACCATTTTTAATAACCTTAATGGAAGTATCATCTTTGAAAAGCGCAAGTGTAGTAAGGTTATTTTGATTATCAATAAGCTCAATGGTGTAAGTAGTAGCTTGATTTTGCTTAGGAGATGGTGGAATGAATACGGAAGAGCATAGAGGATCAAAAGAAACATGAAATGGAGGAGATACATCATGAAGAGAATTGGATGACATGGAGGGTTCTTGATCTTGATCTTTTTTTATATTTTTTTCTTTATCATTTTTAAAGTCTTCTTGACATGGAGCCACTTCTAAGGACAAGGAAGCATGTTGGAATTGCATGGAAGATTTTGGAATAGATGGTGAAGGACTAGCTGAAGTAGGCATTATAGTGCATAAAGGCTTAGGCTCTTTAGGTTTGACATTATTGAAAGTATTTGTAGCCAAGTGAAGGTTAGCTTGAGTTTCTTTAAGAGGTAGCCCTTGAGGATAACTATAGGAAACTGCATGAAAAGCATTAGGATCTTTGTCGGATGAAGGATTTGTGAAAGATTTGGAAGACTCAGAAGCTTTAAGAGATCTATGGGTATTGGAGGAAGTAGGGGATGGAAGGGAACCATCACAAGACAAAGGTTCAACATTAACATGATCTTGCTTGAGAGTGTCATTTTTATTTTCAGCATGAATGTTCTTAGAGGAAGGATTCTTATAATATTTATGTTTCAAATCAGCACGGTGCATTTTATATTCCTCAAAAATAGTAGCTGGATTATAATCAAGGTATTGTTCACAAAACTCATCAAAATTTCTTTTAAAATCTGAATCATACGGATCACCATCACGATCTTTCCAATATGAGGACCCATTTCCAGTAAGCACAAGGACATGACTAGGAGGACTCTTAGGAATAGAGGTGGCATAGGTATCACTACATTGTCCATCATCATAGTCATCATAGGTGGGTGCGTCACTCTTCGTGGAAGAGGTATCATAAGGACTATCACGTTGCTCATTATGGTATGTCTTCTGAAGAGAAGTAAGACTCTTGGGAGAAGTAGAAGAAGAACGAGATCGTGAAGAAGAGGAAATTGAAGACTTAGTGGAAGAAGAAGACTTGGATAATGAGGAATTCGAATAATGTTTAGAACAGTCATGATAAGATTTGGAAGATGAAGAATGTGAATAGTGTTTAGAAGAATCATGATAAGATTTAAAAGATGAAGAATGTGAATAATGTTTAGAAGAATTGTGATAAGATTTAGAAGATGAAGAATGATGAGAAGATTTAGAAGATAAAAAATATTTGGATGAGATCATGAGTATGATTCTAGCAAAGGCGTCTGATTTAATCAATTTTTCTTTTATTTTTGTTATAAATTCGTCACTCATGAAAATTTTGGAGGAACAACACTTTTCGAATACATCAATGAGCTCAAGATCATCTATTCTTAATAAAGGTTCCAAAACCAGATAGTCAAGATTCATGGTTATAGAAGAGAAGGAATCAAGCATGGAAGAAATGAATAGATGAATAGAAGAAGGTAGACTAGATAGTAAGAGGAAAAAAATCAAGAAGAAGAAGAAGGAGAATTTCCCATGGGAATAGAAGACTTCAAAAGAACATGAGAAATGAAGAAGAAAGAAGAAGACTAAGATTCATCTTATGCAATTGATACCATAACGTTCATTGAGATGTTGAGCAACATAACAACACCTAGGATCTGAGATCTGGACTGACCAAGGAAGACCAAGCTTCTAAGGAGAACTCACTATAGTAGGACGGAACT
Organism: Chamaecyparis obtusa; assembly: GCA_027943335.1. Classification (NCBI taxonomy): domain Eukaryota; kingdom Viridiplantae; phylum Streptophyta; class Pinopsida; order Cupressales; family Cupressaceae; genus Chamaecyparis; species Chamaecyparis obtusa. The sequence continues at coordinate 317,999 of BSBK01008363.1, read as the reverse complement.
CAGTTTTAATATTCTAATTAGATCTTTCAAAAGATTTCACAATGATGATCAAGCACATAGAATAACAATCAGGGAATTCAAGAAAACAATTATCTTCAAACAATGAGCAAGGGACAAAGAAACCTTGCACATGAACAGAGATAGTGACTTAGTATTTCTACTCTTTAAAGGTTCTACTTGTGTATGTTCTTGAAAATATTTTAGCAGGCACATAGAACACAACAACACCTTAACAAGCTATCTACAAGAATATACATGGCTTTCTAAGAGGAATCCTCAATATACACAAGGTACGTGAGGCCCAAATCCGTAGATGAGAAGAATCCAAAATCACACAGCTGGGGGGAGATGGTAACCCAAATCTCCTCCTTCACTTATCAAAGGTATAAAGTTCTTTGAGGCTTAGCCAAGAGTGATATCAAACTCAATTCCCAAGAGAGGTGTCTTTGGATTCACCTCCTAATATTTATACTCTACTGGAACACATGAGTTAAGGTCGTCCCTTGAGGTTGTGTGTCCCCAAGCAGGCCTTCTAGAAATAAAAATTAAGTAATTCACTATCAAAAGTATTTAGAGCACTAAAGGTGGAACACTTAACTCTTCAAGTAAATGTGAAGTGAGTCCAAAAGTGGAACACTTAACCCTTCAAGTGAATGCGAAGCGAGTCCAAAAGTGGAATATTTAACCCTTTAAGATAATGTGAAGCGAGTCCAAAAGTAGAACATTTAACCCTTAAAGAGAATGTGAAGCGAGTCCAAAAGTGGAACATTTAACCCTTCAAGAGAATGTTAAGTGAGTCCAAAAGTGGAACATTTAACTCTTCAAGTGAATGTGAAGTGAGTCCAAAAGGTGGAACATTTAAATCTTCACACAAACTCAAAGTGATTCCAAAAGTGGAACATTTAACTCTTCACACCAACTCAAAGTGAGTCCAAAAGTGAAACATTTAACTCTTCACATCAACTTAAAGTGAGCCCAAAAGTGGAACATTTAACTCCTCACATCAACTCAAAGTGAGTCCACACCTTAGAAAACAAGTGAGTTCTAAAAAGCACAAAATGGTTGCCTAGTGGAGCAATTAACGCTTATTTCCTGTAGACCCCTCCCCTTGAATGTGGTGCTGATCTTGCAACCATGAGGTGGAAATGAGGGGCCGACGGATTAGCGAGTCCAATAACCCAAGATAGCAATCTAGATCAATCACAAGTAATCTAAAGTTGCTTATTAATACTACTCACAAATGATAAAGGGTTGAATCAATGGAATATTTAACTTTCCAAGCAAACATAGAGTGAGTCCACAAAGTGGTGCATTTAACTCCCTATGTAAACAAGGAATGAATCCATGCCCTCAATCACTCAATGAGATATTTGATATTGGAACCAAGAATTACTTAAGGTTTAAACACAAGCATTCACTTACACAAACTTGTATGAAAACAAATCTATGTTCATTCATTTCCCATTAAGAGCATCAATTGAAATGTGTTCTATGAAAGCATGTAAACACTCAAGCCAAACACATGAGAGATTCAATTTTAATCCTAAAATCTAAATGTTGTAGAGATAGAATAAAGTACCTCAAGTCCAATGCTTTGTTTTAAGTATTTTCCATGAAAGCAAGAGCACCTTCAAATGAACAAGACAAGAAAACAAGCAAACAAGATATGTAATGTATATCCAACTTATGCAAACCTTAGGGTTAGATCTGAAAATTAATTGTTACAAGAAATGATAACCAGAAAATAATCCAAATGATAACTCATATCATGCATTGAATAATGAAAAATAAGTACATACCCATCACAAAATTTTATTTTTTTTGCATTTGACCTAGTCAACAAGATCTGATTTTTACCAAATGAATTCAGACCCTAAACCCAAAATGCAGAAAAGAGACTTCTATCAAAAAATAGAGAGCTTTCCAAAAATGCAAAAATTTTAGAAAAATCTCTTCATTTGTGCTCTAGAGACCCATTTTACCAAAACAGAGCAGTTTTTATAAATTGACCAAATGAGCTATGATATGATTTCTAAATTAAAGACACAGTGAATGGACCCTCTGTGTAGAATTCCAAAACCTTTCTAAAAATGTAAAAATTTCTAAAAAATATGCTGATTTGCGCCAAAAATTGATTTTTTAATGAAAAATCAAGAAAAAATCATAAAAAATATAAATCACCTTGGAAAATTTTGAAATTGTTTTGGTAGCTTCTCTAATATGTTTCCAACTTGCAAAAAAAATTTCAGACTAAAACACTAAGCCGTTTGGGAGATATGATCAAATCTTTCAAATCTAGGGTTTTTCATCTCCAAACAAATCTGCACAAGGGTTAGCTCCACAAATAATCAAAACCAGCATGCAAGAGGTGGGTTGCCCCACGGTGGATGCCAAAAAATGTGTGCTAAAATATTTTCACACTTCTATGAATCCTTACATGCAATAAAACTCAATAATGAGCCCTCACAAATCGATCCATAGCTCTCTATGCATGGAGTTGCAAGATTTGTAAAATTGCTCTCAGCTAGAGCTATAAACTCATGACCTTGCTAGTCAACCACACAATGAGAGATTCACAATGAAAATAAGGGCAACAATGTCAATATCTCCAATGAAATCCAAATAAAAACATGAAAGGAAATGATACCATGATGATGCAACTATGATGCAAGCTAGGATGTGATGTAGATGCAAGATGAATGCCAATGATACTCCAAATCTTCAAAACTTGATGCAAGAATGTCTCCAAAAGCTTCAAGATGACTTAGAAAACCTGTAGCATAACAATAGCATAAAATTCAAGTGTATGCAAAATGAAGAAGAGAGCTCTTCTTTTATAGAGAATGAAAAATCAATGGACGATTGAGATTAAGAGGCAAAAGACTTAATCAATGATGGAAAAAAATAGAAGCTTGATCCTTGTGCACAAATATCCTCCAATGAAAAAATTAGGAGCATTTACTTTATGTTGAGCATTTACTTTATGTCCATGTGAGACAAAAAGTACTTTTCTTTTTTATTATTTTATTATTTTATTTTTCTTTATAAATAAGAATTAAATGTTTTATTTGTGCAACATAGGATAAGAGGAAAAGTGAAGATTTTTTATTTGAATAAAAGGGGAGGAAATTTCTTTTAATTAAATAAAGGCTTAAGATAAAGTGATTTTATTATTTAATTAAAAGATATTTTTAATTAATTAAAAGGGAGCATGTTCTCTTAATTAAATAATATTTTTATTTTTTCTTCTTTTAAATTAAATAAGGCTCAAACCTTAGGAAATATTGAATTGATTATGATTTGATCAAGGAAATTGATATAATTGATATTGTTGATATTTGAAAATATTGATTCAGAGATTTGATAAATTGCTAAATGGGGGCCCAAAGTCTAGTGACCATTTTAGGGTGCATACAACTGTTGATGTTGTAGCTTTGTATTCTGTATCTGTTGTAGAAAAGTATATCGTTGGTTGTTTATTGGACTTCCAAGAGAATATTGCAGAACCAAGGCTAAAAGTGTAACTAGAAGTAGTCTTCTAATCATCAGCAGAGCTTGCCCAATCTGAATCTATATAGCCAACCAATTTGCTATCCTCTGATTGCTAAAATTTGAGACCATAGCTCAATGTCCCTTTAATATATCTAAGAATCCTTTTAGCTGCATTCCAATGTGTTTCTTTAGAGTCTGGCATGAACCTAGAGACCAAACTCACTGCAAATGTGATATCTAGATGAGTAGTAGTTAAGTACATCAAGCTTCCAATCAATTGTCTATATAGAGTAGGATTCACTAAATTTGACACATCTAAAGCAAATAATTTAAGTCCAACTTCAATAGGTGTTGCAACTGGTTTGCAACTCTGCACATTGAAATTTTTGTAGGATATCTGAGGCATATTTTTCTGGGACATAAATATTTCATCTTTATTTTTCCATACTTCTATACCAAGAAAGTAGTGCATTTGTCCCAAAGCTTTCATTTCAAACTTAGTAATCATGGTTGCTCTAAACTCTGTAAATAAAGTTGGTTTATTCCCTATGTAGATAAGATCATCAACATAGACAACTAAGATAAAGATATCCTTAGCTTAGCTTCTGATATAGAAATTTGGATCTAATTGACTTCATGAAAAACCTTTCTACTGTAGGTAAGAGTCTATCCTTGGATACCATACTCTTGGTGCCTGTTTGAGACCATACAAGGTATTCTTTAATTTGCAAACATAATGTTCTTTAGAAGGTATTTCAAAACTTTTAGGTTGTGAAACATACACTTCCTCATCAATATATCGATTCAAGAAAACACTCTTCACATCCATTTGATAAACTATCCAGGTTTGCTGAGCTGCCAATGCCAAAATCAATTTGATAGTATCCATCCATGCTACAGGTGCAAATGTCTCAATATAATCAATCTCTTTCTATTGAGTGTACTCTTTGGCTACCAATCTAGCCTTATGCTTATCAATGCTTCCATTAGATTTATACTTTATTTTGTAAACCTATATTGTACCAATAACTTCCTTACGAGGAGGTAGTTGAACTAAATCTCATGTGTCATTCTTTTCAATTATGTCTATTTCATTGTTCATTGCTTCAATCTATTCTTCTTTTTCTTGAGCTTGTTCGAATGTTTGTGGATCATTATTTTCCATGATTTGAGTCATCAAAGAAAAATTAACTTTTTCTTGTGACCTTGTTGTCATTTTTTCAAGATTTGAATCCAATATAAGAGTTGATGGATGATTCTTTTATGTCCTTTGATATTTTTGATATTTTCTTTCTCCTGCACTAGATGATTCAGGGACTTCTTCTTCTTCCTCCTTTTCAATCTCATAAAAAACTATCTCTTTTCCTTTTATTTCATTGTCTTTGGTATATTCTGTTATTTCATTAAATACCACATCTTTGCTTATCACAAGCTTTTTTTCTATTGGATCATACAACTTGTATGCTTTATTTTCATTTCCATAACTAATAAAAATGCATTTAAGGCCTTTATCATCTAACTTAGACCTTTTTTTCTTTTGGTATGTGTGCATAAGAAACACACCCAAATATTTTGAAATGATCAACATTTAGCTTTACCCCAGACGATGCTTGTTTAAGAGTCATCCCTTTAACCGCTTCTGTAGGACTTCTATTTAGAACATACACTATTGTGCATACTATTTCTGCCCAAAAACGTTTTTCCAAGTTTTTCTCTTTCAACATATTTCTTGCCATTTCAACAATTGTCCTATTCTTCCTTTTATCAACTCCATTTTGCTGTGGAGTGTAGGAAGTAGTGAACTCCCTCTTGATTTCATGATTTTTGTAAAAATCATGGAACTAATTTGACTTGTACTTACCTTCATTGTCTAACCTTATCACTTTGATATACTTACTATTTTTTTTTTTAACCAAATTTTTGAACTCTACAAACTTTTCAAATACGTCTGATTTTGAAACCAAACAATGTAGCCAAGTTTTTCTTGAGTAATCATCAATGAAGACTAAAAAATACTTGGATTTGTTCAAAGAAGGTGTTTCCATAGGACCATACAAATCTCTATGGATTATCTCAAGATGTTGTTTAGCTATGTTGGATTTACCAACATGAAATTGTATCCTATGTTGTTTTCGAGCAATGCACTTTTCACACACCTCTTTTGTGTCTTCAATTAATGGTAGACCTTCAACCATTTTTAATCTTTTGAGTAAAATCAACCCATTAAAACTAAGGTGGCCATATCTCTTCCCATGAGTAAAATGAAGAGGAAACTTACTATCTCCTATCATTTGTGCCCTTGCAACAATTGCATTCTTTTTTAATTTATCTCTTATTATGCACTCATTTTTATCAAAAGTTACTTGATAATTTTGCTCTTACATTTGTCCAACAGACAACAAATTCTATTTAAGTATTGAAACCAATAATATTTCATTGATATACTTCACTTCACCATATTATATTGTAACTGCAATGGTACCCTTACCTTACCTTTGATTTCAGTGATGAACAGCACTCACAAGCTTCACTTATGTAACGAATTCGTCGGACGCCCTCGTAGACTGTTGTGCGAAAAGCTTTTTCACTGCAACCTCGACCTTGCAAAATAACATTCTATGAATCATTTTATAATGTAAATTTTCTTGTAAAGCTTTTCGAATTTCATCAATTTTTTAGAAAATAGCATTCTTTGACTCATTTTCTCCTTTTTTTTTCATCTATTTCTGACTTTTACAATACAAATCTTGAAATTTCATCAATTTGTGAGAAAATATAATTCCTTAAATCGTCCAATCTTACAGTAAAGATCCTTGAACTTCATCAATTTCTGAGAAAAAAATAAATTCTTTCACCTGCTTCTTTACGCTGGCTGCCGCTAGAGACTTTGGTGTACAATTTTTGGGAAAGAGTGCCTGAACGTTAACAACAGGCATAATACAGCAATGAGAGCCGCACCTCCCAAGGTTCCGACCAAAATGAGCAGAGTTTTCGAAAGGCTTGCTGCAGAAACAAATAACATCCAGATCTTAAAAAACATTTAGCTTATTTAAGACATTAGATAGTTGACTCTGTCGAATTTTTCATTAAAGATTCACAATGTTAGAACAATTGAACAAACTTGCAGTGAAATCTTAAAACAAATTTCAAACATTGCAATGACTTACAGGAAGAGGTAGTGGTGAAAAAAGCAAGTGTGGAACGTTTCAATTTTAGGTTCCAAACAAATTGAAATACTTACTGGTATTCGAGAATATTTCTGAAAGATTCAAAAGAGTTAATATAAATCATTAAATATAATTTTTTAATAGTTCTGGATATTAGGTTGAGTAATATTGATAGCTATAAATATTGTTTAATGGATCAAATCACATTCTACAATCTAGAATGAGATTCTAGACATAATTTTTTGAAGAACATTTTAAATAGCAACATAAATATTTTTCACAATATTATAGGTGTAAATATTTGGTATTTGATGTTTGGATATAGTCTATAGATAGTAAGTGAGGTAAATATTTTTCATCATTCTTTCAGATTCTACTGGAGGATCTATTATTACAATGTGTATAGCACCAGAAGTATCTTTAGTTAAAATATTAGAACCTTGTCTTGAGATTTTTTTTATCTATCATAATGAAATGTTTATGAAAAAATATTTACTTCTTTTGTTATCTACACACTTATATTAGGTCATAGAGTGTGGTTTGACACATTGATAGAAAATGTTTACACCTATGAATATAAATGATATGGAATTTCTACAATCCACAACTTATTTACAATTGTTTTTGGATTCAGTTTTGTGAATTTTTATGTATTAACATTTTCTAAACTAGTATATGAACTATAGAATTCCTATGTCTTGAGAGAATATTATTGAACACCAACAAATATTTGAATACATTTAAAAGTAAAATTTAAATATTATATCCAAGCAAATTGTCAAATTCAATTGTCAAGTACATCTAATTAGAATTAACCTTTCACATAGCAATAGGTGAATTCAAAATGTTGGTAGAAGAATGTTTATAGTTAAATTCAAATTGTCTTACTATCTACATTTCAATAATGCTAGAAAAATGTTTAAAGTCAAATCAAAATCCTCTTATTATATACACCTAATAATTAAGATCATGCAATATGATTTGCAATAATAATAATAATAATAAGTTTACAAAGTCTTCCATATTCTAGGAACTAATCTTGACAGGAATCATTTGTAGTTTAATGAATGATTAGCTCATTTTGTTACTGTTATTGCTTAGCAGATCTAATTACACATTTTGATAGACTTGATATCCAAAAATGATATGGACTTACTAATAATATAAGACTTGGGTTTGGTCTTTTATGGATAAAAAAGAGTTCACAAAATTAAATCAATAATCATTTCTCAAACTACAAATTAATATAAACATCTTAAATTGATCAGGTGAAAAATTGAACATAGTTTAATTTAAAAAAATGTATATTTGAATTCATGAACTATGTAAATTTAATTATATTTAAAATTACTTTTTATAACTTTATTATTTTTATAATTATTATTAAGCCGAAAGGCTTCCTACAATGGCATCATTCATCAATGTAAACATTTTGCCTTTTTTAAAAAATTTAACAGTCATTTGAATGTTTTATGGTGAGTTGGCAGAGAGTGACGATGTGGCAGAAAAATATATATACAGATTGGATTAATATTGGCATTACAATATTAATTCTTAAATCGCAGAGACTGGAGGCATCCAATTTGCTTTGCCGTTTTATTATTTTGGACGGATTTAAATTTATATTAACTGTGTTGCGGATGCCATGCAGTCACACCACATCAAGATCATAAAATATTTAACCACATGGCGATGCCTTTCTCTTTATTCATTAAATCTTGTAACTATTTTACCACGGCGACTGCTCCACAGATGAGTGCTCCGTGCTCCGCAGGTTGCCGGGAACGTTACAAATTATGAAGAGTCTTGTTTACAATGCTAAATGAAGAGTCTTCAGTTTAGGGTTTAGTGAACATATCAATTCCCCATATATTGTTCACAATGTAGTTCATATTTTTATAGCATTTGTGAGAGCAGGTTCGATACATATACACTTTGCAGGTAAAAAATCCGCTCTTTGTTTTAAGTTCTTCCAATGTAATTTGCAGAGATCTAATCCAAAATAGATAATCTAATGGATGAAATAAAACTTATTGTCATTGACAGAGTTTTTTATGTCGACAAAGATGACTCATAGATTTAGAGGTATATTCGATCATTTCAAGAGTTTCTATTTATTTTCTTTGCAATCTGAGATCTTGTGGTTGTGTATGTATGTCTTCTATATCTTCATTGACATTTCTGAACTTTTGTATATTTCAGTGGAGAGATAGATTCTATTCACAAATCATTTGTGACATAAACAATCTACTCAAAGAAGATTATAATATTTTGAATTTGAAAGATCTGCGATAGAGTTTACAATCAGTGTTTTTAGTTCTGTACCAAAATTAATTTTGTTTCTAACTTTATTTTTTTAACAAATGCCAACTCTTGCATGTTTCATTATTGCCAGTTTCCACTTTTGACAGATGCTAACGATACATGAACAGAAATGTAAATTAATCTTTTCTCTCTTGTAAATAGAAAGTAGTACATCTTTTTCATTCACGGCCACCAACAGGCAATAAAATGTTAGATTGATTAACAAAAAGTGTATCTATCTTCAAATCTAAGCTTAGTAATAATTGTAGAGGGAAATGTATAATAAAAAAGTTACAATTCTGCAAAAATGACAATTACAATTTGATTTGGTTCTTATTTCAGTAATATATTCTAATAGTTTGTAGATGTAAGCACATTTAGATCGAGGTAAATTTACCATTCAAATAGATGTTTGTACAGTAAATTGTAATTTGTTTTCAGAATTTAATATATGGGTTAAATCTATGTGTTTGTTATAAGTAAAAGTTTTCTTTCAAATTAACTTTAATATATATTTATTTTGTGGTGTACATATGTCTGCAAATAAAATTTCTTCTATCTTTTGTTTTTATGTATTTTTTCTTTTTTCCTTTTTTCTGTGTTGATCATGTCATTTAGTAGGACATCTTATCAAAATATTACAATTTTATAATTTTATTAAAATTTTAAATCTTTTTGAGATTAAATGTATTCTAAATTTAAATTTAAATTTAGAAACCTACTAAAATTTAAGCATTTTGAATTGTTGCCAATGATAATAAGTTTTATTTTAGAAACTTACTAAAATATATATGTTTTGAATTATTGGAAATGGTAATAGATTTTTCCCTACAAAATTTAATTGGTTTGATAATAGTTTCTATTTGGAGTTTGTTCAAGTAATGTGAGTATTTTAATGGCAAATCCCTTTTAAAAAATGGAAAATTCAAAAAAGTACATTTAAAATTAAAATGTTGCCATAATTGCCATTTTAACAAATTTTACTAAATATATATTAAAAGAATATCAAAATAAATAGAAAATTTTGCCTACAAAATTTTATTAATCTGATAATAGTTTTACTTTAATTATTTAAATTTATCTCCAATTTACTTTTAGTTTTGAATACAATTGTTTCCATATGAATTCTTAAAATTAATTTTTCACCTTTCTTCTATATTGCGATTTTTCATATTAAAAAATTAATCAATATTTTGAATTTTTCCTATGTTTCAACTAAAATAAATAAAGATGTATTATGTTTCTATATTGAAACAATTATTTAATATTTCTAAATTTTAATTATAGAAATATGTAATTCTCTACAATTCAACATTAAATAAAATAACTAAAAGTAATAGACAAAAGGAAAAAAAATGCCTCAAAATATGTAATACATGTCTTTTCCACTACAAGCATAAATTCTTAAAATCTACAAAGTCATTAGAGCATCATGAAAGAAATAATTGAATAAGAGAGATTAAACAACACATCAAAGTTGATAGCATATGTATTGATATCATTCAATCATTGTGGTCTATAAATATTTTTAAAATGTCCAATCTCATTGTGAAGAGAATAATGATGAACCACCAATAAAGGGTAGATCAACTCCTTAATTAGGGCTTAAGGAAGCATATACAATAAAAAATAGATCTAAAATTTTAATATAGGGAACTAAACTTTTATAGGGTATAAGATAAGTTGGATTGGCAAAAATAAAAAATAGAAATGTATTTCAAATATGTTAAAGTAAATAAATATTTAATGGGATTCAATGATAGTTACAAGAGAAATAAATTATTTAGGTTACAATTAAAATAATTTTAGATTGAAAATAACGTAAGTGTTACAATATACTTAGCGGTTATGATTTAGTTAGGATTAATGTTAAATTAAGGTAAGGATATAATTAAGGGCATAGTTCAATTAGGGTCAAAGATATAGTTTAATAGGAGTTAGGGTGTAATTATGTCTATAATATAATGCTAACCCTAATCCCTATTTATCTCTAGACCTAATTTAAACCCTAACCCTATACATAATCCAAATTATACCTCTTAACCTAGACTTAACACAAATCCTAATCCTAACCCTAACCCTCAATCCTTACCCTAACTCTAATAACCATAATTCTAACCATGATGTACAAACCCTTACTCTAATCATAATCCTAACACTAATCTTGACCCTAACCATAACAAAAAATTTAAGCCTAATGAAAATACTAATCCTAAATATAATACTAACCATGAAATAAATCCTTACTCTAACAACAATCCTAACCATAAACCCTAAGCTTGACCCCTAATTTAAAACTCTAACCCTATCTATTATTCTAACCATAGAATAAACCTAAAAAAAATTCCTAATTGTAACCCAAAACCTTAACTCTCATCAAAATGCTAGCCCTAACCATAATTACAAGCACGATGTAAAATCCTAAACCTGACCATAATCCTAATCATGAACATTAAAATTTGATCCTAAACCTAACCATAATCCTAATCATGAACATTAAAATTTGATCCTAACCCTAAACCCCAATCCTAATTCTAAACCCTAACCCATCATCCTAATAAAAAATAAACCCTATCCATAATCAAAACTATAATTCTAAGTATAATACTAATGATTATTAAAAACTAACCATAATTCGTAACCTTAATAACCATAATACTAACTATGATGTAAAAACTCACCCTAATTATAATCCTAATCAAAATCCTAACCCAAACAATAATAGTAACCATAATATAAAAGCTTACCTTAACCATAATCATAACCCTAAACCTTAATCCTAACCTTAATCAACACATTAAACCCTAACCCTAACTATATTCCTAATTGAAAGCATAAATCTAACCTTAACTAAAACAATAATACTAATACTAACCCTAAATTATAACCCTAAGCATAATACTAACCATGATGTAAACCCTTACATGAATGATAATCTTATTCTAAACCCTAAACCATAATCTTGATTATAACCTTGAATTTTAACCCTAATAACCATAATACTAACCATGGTGTACATGTTTATCATAGCCATAATCCTAACCCTAATCAAATAACCTAACCACTATCCTAAGCCTTAATCCTAATACAATGCTAATTTAATAATCATATTTTTCAAGTGAGCATATAATATATTAAATAAATATTATATATATTTAATAATTATAATTTATTATTGTAGATTAACTATAAAAAAAAAAAATGTCTTTCAACTTTTATAAAAATATTCAATTGAAAAATAACCATAGTTCTACTTGTAGTTCCATGGCCATAAACCCAACCTTAACACTAAACCCTAACCTAATTAATCTAATAAATTTATACCAAACTCTAACCCCAATGCTAACCCTAAACATGAAATAAATTATAAGACTAAATGACACATTAAACCATAGCCATGATACATTAATGCTAATTCTAATCTTGAACTTAAACCTAACATAACTATTATTCTATTATTTAATCATAATAATAATTCCCGTCCCAACCATTTGTTCACCCTAATCATAATTTCAAACTTAAGCCCTACCCTAACCTTAACTTTGATGTAAACCCTAAACATAATCATAAGCATAACACAAAATTCTAACCCTAACCATGATATAAATGCTAACCCTAATCCTAATTATATTAATTTATTCAACTTATAACACTAAACTTTAACACTAAACCATAACCCTAATATTAACCCTAACCATAATCATAAACCTAAACCAGATCCTAATAAGTCCAACCTTAACACTAAGCCCTAACCCTAATCATAATAATAAATCTAAACCAGACTCTAACCCTAACACTAACGCTAAATACTAACCCTAATCAAATTAATTAATTCAATGTGTTAATCAATGTCTAGATGTAATCCCTTTATTTTCTCACTATATAATTTATTATTGTAGATGAACTATAATAAATAATAATAATAATAATATCTTTCATTATGTTTCGCAACTGCTACTAGCTTATATATATATATATATATATATATATATATATATATATATATATATATATATATATATATATATATATATATATATATATATATATATATATATATATATATATATATATATATATATATATATATATATATATATATATATATATATAATAAGTTGAGAGATATCCTTCTCGAGGTGCCTATTTTCATAATATCTCTCAGTGCAATAATATAATATTAACTATATTATAATTAAAATAATAAAATACACCAAGAGATTATACATACATACATACATACATACATACATACATACTTGGTGTATTTTATTATTTTAATTATAATATATTAATAATATAATATTATACTTAAGTTGTTTTTTATATTATTTTTAATGTAGAATAGTAATTTATAATATTATACTTAGGTTATTTTTTATATTATTTTTAATGTAGAGTAGTAATTTATAATTATTAAATATATAATACTATATTAATATTAGTGTTTAGGGTTTAGAGTTAGGATTAGTACCATGGTTAGGGTTAGGGTTAGGATAAGGGTTTGACCTAGGATTAGTATCATGTTTAGGGTTAGGATCAAGATTAGCATTAGTATCATGGTTAGGGGCCTAGTTAGGATTATGAGAGTGCTTATGATTCATGATTAAGGTTAGGTTTACAATGGTAATTATAGTTAAGGGTATGGCTAGATTTTGAGAAAGGGTTAAGAGTAAATTTATGGTTAAGGTTAGTTTAAGGGTTAGGGTCAGAATGATTAGATTGCATTTTGTTAGTTAGGATTAGGGTTTGAGTTTGGGGTTTAGGATTAGAGTTTGGGTTTTGGGTTTAGGATTAGGATCAGGGTTTAGGTTTTAGGATTAGGATTATTAGTTAGGGTAAAGGTTTATACCATGTTTAGTATTATGGTTAAGGTGATGGTTTTTAATAGGGTTAGGATTTGGATTAGGGTTTATAATTTAGGGTTATGTTTATGGGTAGGGTTAGGGTTTTGATTAGAATTAGGGTTGGGATTACGATTAGGATTATGGTTATGGTAACAATTAGGATTATGTTTAGGGTAAGCATTTAAGATTAGGGTTTAAGATTAGGATTAGGGTTTAATATTAAGGTTAGGGTTGGGATTGGGGTTGAGGTTTCACATTAGGATTACGATTAGGATCATGATTAGCTTTAAAGTTTATATCGTGGTTGGAATTATGGTTAGAATAAGGGTATGCATTAGGGTTTGGATTTAGGATAGGGTTAAGGTAAGGGGATTTACACCATGGTTAGGGTTAGACTTGGATTTAGGGAATGGTTTACAATCTTGTTTAGGATTAAGGATATGGTTAGAGTTAGGCTTTAATGTTTGGATTAGGTTATAGTATGTAGGGTTAGGATTATTATTAGGTTTATGATTACGGATAATATATAATTATATTATATTATGATTGGGAGCAAGGTTTAAGAGTATAGTTAAAATTATAGTTAGAATTAGGGTTTGCATTATGGTAAGTAATATATGGTTAAGTTTAGGATTTTGATTAAAATTAAGTTTTAGGGTTAGGATTATGATTATGGTTGTGGTAAAGGTTTGCATAATAGTTACAATTATAGTTAGGATTAGGGTTTACTATAGGAATTAAGCTTAGGATATGGACAATGATTTGTATTACAATAGGCTTAGGATTACAATTCATGATTTAGTATTAGAATTATAGACATGTTAAGATCTAGGGTTTGAATTATGATTATGATTAGGATTTAAATTTTAATTAGAGTTAGGGTTTAGGGTTGTGGTTAGGATTATTAATAGATTAAGGTTTTATATCATGGTTAATATTATAATTAGGGTCAGGGTTTATATTAGGATTATGATTTAGGATTAAAGTTAGGATGAAGGATTAGGTATAGGAGTAGGATTAATGTTACAGATAGGATTCACGTCATGGTTAGTATTATGATTAGGGCTAGGGTTTTGATTAGGATTATCTTTTAGGATTATTATAAGGATAAGTTTTATGGTTTATTCCATGGTTAAAGTTAAGGTTGGGTTTAGGGTTTAAGTTGTGGGTATGGTTAGGGTTATAATTTAGGGTTAGGAGTAACAATTAGCATAAGTAAGCATTAGAGATAGAATTAGGGTTTGAGTTAGCTTTATCAAAGAAACACAAATTAAATCTAAACTCTAACCTAGGAATCTTGAGAAGGATATATTTGGACATATTTAATGTATGTCTACTTGTTATGAAAACTTAAAAAGAAGTCTTTTTTCAATTTGATATTAATAGAGACTCTTATTATGTAAATATAATTGATATATTATGTAAAAATTTATGAAACATGTTACAAGAGCAATCTAACAATTTTTCATGATAGTGTATTTTAAGAATCTAGATAGGAGAACATAGGACATGAATCACTTATGGTTGTGTTGCGCATAAGGGAAGTTACAATACTATATTTGTAGGATAGAAGCAACAAATTTTTTAAAAAAAATATTATATTTTCTACATAGTATCTCTCAACCTAATTTATTAATATTATATTGTAAATGAGGAATAGACCACATGTATTGTTGTCCCATATGTAGTGGAATCTGTAACCAAATTAATCTTATAGTTTCTTTGTTCTTTCCTATGGGTACCCACACTAAATGAAGATGTACTTTTAATTTTTATGAATAAAATAATTTTTGGCTACGACCTATTACTCATTAGAAAAAGGAAAAAAGCTACTATTGAAATTAAATACCCAATGTAGAATAATAATGAAACAATTGTACATAAACAAAAATCAACATTAGTATTATTTAATACTTTAAATATATATTTGTGTTAATGATTGAATTAATTTCATAATATTTAAAAAATAAAGAACTAAAATTTAATTTATCAAAAATTTCAACATAATTATCCTAAAAAGTAGCCTTTAAAAGTGCCTTACAAAGTGTATCATCATAGTGGACAAATAGCCACAAAGTATTTTCCATAATATTAAAACTTTTAAAATATGTATTTAAACTATTAGCAAAATCCAATTTAATTTTTTTAAATACTGTTTTATAATTTGATAAAACTAAAATTATTTAATTTTTTTTTAATAACTATTGATTTTCAAGATTTAATATTTTTTATTTCAATTTAGTAAATATTTTAATTATAAATCTTTTTAATTTTTTAATTTTTTTTTGCATGTTTCACTTATAATTTTATAAAAATGAGCTTCAAAATATAATATTTAATATTATTTTTTCACTATTTAATTGTGAAACAAATGTTTCTATTATAAATCTTTAAAAAAATGAAGCATTATATTTTTTTCAAATATAACTTTAAATTTTACTACTTCTTTACTTTGTTCAAATATTTTATTTTTAATTAATTACTCAAAAGTATATTTTTTATTTCATAACTTGCATATTTCTATTCTAATCATTTAAGTATTTTTTTAATTATTATTTTCTTAGAAAAAGTCCTTTTTTAATTGTGAAAATTTATTTCTATTATAATTTAAAATAAAAACTTCAAAAATTAATAATTTTGTTTTCTATCAACATGAAAAAGTTTATTATTTATTTCAAAATATTTCCATTGACCTAAAGAAGCTAAGAGTGAAAATTACAACTAAACATATTATTAAATTTAGAAACTATTAATTAAAAGGGAGAAAAATCAATGCTTTTGAGAGTGCTATATTTTTTAAATCTAATAGAGAAGAATCAAAACAAATTTCAATTTCCAATCAATCTTGGTAACCCAAATTACTTAGATTGCAATCATAAACAAATCTGGGTTGCACAAATTACTTAGATTGCAATCATAAACAAATCTTGGTTGCACAAATTACATAGATTGCAATCATGAACAAATTTAGTTGCCAAATTACTTAGATTCTAATCATGAACAAATCTGGTTGTTTAGATTTCAACCATGAATAAATCAGGTTGCATGAATAAATCTATTTAAGATTTATCCTAAACAAATTTGGGTGTGTGAATAAATCTAGATAAATTATGAAAAAAGAACATTCTTGTTTTTACATGAATAAAGAAAGGTTAAAAATCAATTAAATCCCTAATTATCATCTCTTATATTTATTAATTCTATTGCAAAAAAAATTTAAAAAAAATTTAACTTCATTCCATCAAAATCAATTAAAAATCTTTAATCAATGAAGAGAATTTATAGAAAGAAATTTGCATCTCAAATGAGAGACAATGTTGATAGAAACATGTATTGCATATTTTGAGACATTTTTTTTTTGTCTATTACTTTTAGTTATTTTATTGGATGTTTAATTGTAAGAATTGCATATTTCTATAATTTAAATTTAGAAACTAGCAAACTTTGAAGGGCGAAATGCGGAAGAGCGAGAAGAGCAGGAAGAGCGGTAGGGTTTCAGGGTGTTCAGCTGCCCTGGTCACCTATGACGAAGAAGATGAGGACCCTCCTGATGGTCTGCAGTGTCCAGAAGTGGACGGGGATCCTCCTGATGTTCTCGTTGGTGGGTGTGTGGTGTTGGTGAGAGGACCTGGGTTCATTTGCAGAATAGGGGCCTCCGTGGATCTCGTCTACAGAACTAGGGCCTCCTTGTGCCTCATTATGTTTATGGACTTCTCTGAAGCTTTTGGTGGCAAGCCCTATAGGGTTTGGCCGGAGCTGCCTGAGGGTGAACTGGTGAGCGTGGGCGGGAGATCTGTGCCTAGCGTGGGGGTCCCCTTTGGTGTCGATGTGGGGGTGGGCTCCTCTAGTGATGTTGCCCTTGAGATGGTTGCGGGACTCTCAAACGATGTTGGCAGCGACCCTCTTGGGGTTTGGTCGGAGCCTTTGAAAGGCAAAATGGAGTGCACGGGCAGCCGTTCTGTGACTTGTGAGAGCAGCTTGGGGATCCCCACTAGTTTCGTTGTGGGGTTGGGCTCCTCTGCTACTGTTGTCGTTGACCCTTTTGGGGTTTTGAATATGCATCAGGTGGGGGGTTGCGATTTTTGCCTTTGGCACCCTCACCTTTCTCCTTTCGTTTGCCACTTTTTTGTAGAGGTTGTGATCTCTGATGGCTTCTTTGGAGATTTTGTGGTTTGCATTTCCTGCAAACGTCTTTCGTTGGGCATGCAGATGCTTGTTTTTGGTGGCGACTCTTTTGGGGTTTTGTTTTTGCATTCGGAGAGGGGTTGTTGTTTTAGCCTCAGTCTTTTTCATGGTGCCTGTAGCTTTCTTGTGGAGGTTGAGGGCTTTGATTTCGACTCTCTCATCTTTTATGGGAGTGTGGTGGTGGGTTTTCCGTTTCGGTCCAGTTTGGGATCCCTATTGAGGTGGGGTTCCTCACTTGTGGCCTTTGATAGCGAAAGGATGATCCTTGGATTTACTCTCAGATCTCTTTTGGGCCGGTTTGAGAAGATTGTTGTTTGCACAGGATTTGCTTGCTTGATCTACTCCTTTGCTTTTAATAACAAAAATAATAATAGTTTATAATTATTATTTACGGCCAAATGAGCATCTAATATACGGGAATCGGGACTAAAGATAAATTTTAAGCTTTTAAGATAATAAAACTTCACCGAGATTTCAAAGCAGTCCAGAATTTACGGGATTTTAGTTTGAACCGAAAAATAATTATAAACTATTATTATTTTTGTTATTTCACTTCTCCCTCAACTTGCAGTTTTAAAATCTGTCCATTAAAATAATGGTTTTTAATAAATGTACGTGCACAATATTTCTCTTTATTCTTTCAATAAATTAAGAGTTGTATGGTCATATGTTTCACAAATAATGATATTTTTATGATCAGTTGTTTCAAGGAGGATGATAGTTTTATGATCACGCGTTTCATAAAGGATGCTATTAAAAAATACAAGTTAAAAAAAATTGTTTAATAATTATACGTGATCATAATAACAAAATCATTTTTATATTTTATTGACAATGCTTTTTAAAAATAATAGAAATCTCGGTTTATGTTGAATGAACTATAGTTATAGATAAAATAAGTAAACAATACAATGTATATTAAGGTTATATTATAATATTATTTAAATTTTAGATAAATTATGAAGTTGAGTTAGTAAATGATTGAGATAGATGAATTCAATAATTGTTTGAATAGAATTAAGTTAGAAGACTTACATTGAAAGTGGATTGATGTCAATTTCGATCAACACAATATTATTATATAGATATAGTGAAATAGAAAATTCATATTGGACTCTAGAATAAAGAACTAAAATACTTTTTACCTAATAGTAGTTTTGTTGTAGTTGCTTGATTCTATCATAATTGTATAGTCTTTATTTAATGGTGTGACTCTATCATTTGTATAAATAAATCTTTTACACTTGAAAAAATTTGTTTCCATAATATTTATTTTTAAATGGATAATAATGTGTGCTAAGGAGCACCACTAGAAACACATCATGAAAGGATTATAGTGTGCAACTTCCTTAGCCCATACTCAAGCCTATAAGATTGAATTAATAATTAAAAAAAGCATACAATCAAATTCCAAAGAAAAATAATCAAAAATCTATTACAATGACTCATAATTCATCAAGATTATAAAATTTGTGATGGAAAATAATATGCATAGCAAAGAAATATTGAACCTATATAAGGATTTTGAGAAATATGTTACTTTTATTTTGTAATGTTTCAAATTTTAGTATTGTGGATTGGTGAACTTTTAGCTAGGTTTTGTGTTTTTCTATAGATTTTTTTGTATCTTGAGAAGAACTCAAAACTTTTCTAAAATTTAAATTATATAGATATAAAATTTAAAAATAATTGTTAAACATGTCAAATTCAAGCCTAAGTTTAAAATGTTGATGGAAGAATGTCTACAAATCGAATCCAAATTCTCTTAGCATCTACATCCTATTAATGATAGAAAAATGTTTACAAAATCCAATCCTACTTCTCTTACTATGTACACCATGAGAATAGATCATGCAATGTGATTTTGAATATTAATAAAAATGCTTCCAAAGTCACATTCATAAATATTTTTAAAATTAATATAAAATCTTAAATACATCCCTAAAAATGAAAATACCATTTTTAATTATTATTTTTATTTATTACATAAAAATTATTTTACTTTGCTAAAATATCTACTATAATGGTTGTTGACATGGTTTATTCACTTTAAAAAATATTTTATTAAAATATTAATTTATTATTATTATCATAATTATGTTGAGAGGTGTTCCTCAAGTCACAACACATCCTTGTACATGTGTATCCTTGACTTTATCATTACCCTCATTGATGTTGTAGAGGTTATCACAAACTTAGTTTGTAATCCTACAATGCATTATTTTTACAAACTCTGAGTTAGTTAGATCACATAGAATAGCATTCCTAACTATCACATTAGTTTCATATCCTCCCTTTCTAACTTCATCTCTTGGAGAATTTGGGATCTTATAATCATCTACAATCAATGTCTAAACACAAAATCCTAGTTCCATCAAATAGGACTCCATATTTACCTTGCAAAACACATAATTAGCTCCATCAAATAAAGGTACCTTATTCAAAGATAGACCTTCTTGAGTAACTAAGTGTTCCATCTTGGATCTAACTTAACCTATTAAGATTCTTACAAGTTAGTTGGCCATGATATCAATTGAAGAGTACACACTATACTAAGAGGGACGTGAATAAATATATGCTAAATTTAACTTGATTGAACATTAATTACAATTAATAATTTATCTAATCACCACATTTAGATCACAAATCAAAAACATCTTGTTACATTTTATAAATTAAGAAACATAATAACACATTCACACATATGAACAAAAAATTAATGTGGAAACCCAAAAGGGAAAAGTATAGTGAGAATAACTTCTTGGGTCTACTTCCTAAATCTAACCTCATAGGTAGATAGAAAAATATTAAAGAAGCCAATCCCCATGTACATTTATAGTTATCAACCTATATGAGACACTAATCTCCTACACCAATATTTGATCATGAATTTAGTAAATTGCATACTGGTGAAAATGAATTGTGAAATTTCATCTTGAATACATAGTTTCATTTTGATATGCACATACTTTAGTGATTCCTTACATAGTGTGTATGATCCTCCAATAAAACTGCACAATGATTGAGATATAACTCACATTGTGTCACTCCATCTACAAATCAATCCTAATAGATTATCATATTCACACATCAACAAAATATAGATATTAATTTATCTACAAGTCGACCACAAATGTAATCGTCAACCAAATATATAATAGGTCAAGTCTAATAGTGTACATGTTACTCTAGAATAAGAGACACACTATGTATTACATAATGTAGATATATTTGGTTCTAATATTCATACACGTGCTATTTCTAGTGAGCGTACCTTACATTCCTAGAGTGCATCAATTCCAGAACAACAACCTAGTCAATCAAGGTCCAATTTGTAGAATGAACATTTTGTCACTTCTAAATTTCTATTTTTTGATGGTCAATTATATAAATTATAGAATCTTATAAAAAATTTGTAGACATACTCTCATTCTAAATCAAAAGGTATAATTCTTAACTATGATAGAATGTAGAGAAAACCAAGTTGATAGTGTATACATATTGTCAAAGGAAGAGACCTCAAAAAGATACCAAAATATCTTCTGGATCACTTCTAACTATTGGAATACATAGATGATGGCATTGTTAACATTATCAAATTAAATAACTCTCATGGCATGCTACTATTTTTTCTAGAACTCAAATTGTTAGATATAAGTATAATTGTAATTGTACTCTTTTGGATATCTTGACAACAATGACTAAAGTAATTAGAACCTTTGGCATTAATGAAAACCATTAACAAAAAAATGTTTCTTCCATTATTATTTTTTTGAAGGTGAAAACACATACCTATATATATCACAATATTTTTGGTGGAGGAGCACCTGTCCATATGAGGAATCAACACCATCCAAAAATATTTATGTTTTTCTAGTGTGTGTCCACCTTAGCATCTCTCAATATGATTTTTAGTCTCTTAGAAGTTTGTGTGCACCAAATCTACTTCATTAGATTGACAAAATGATATTTTTTATTGAATCCAAATAAAGAAATAAAAATTTTCCAAGGCTAAAGACCTCTTAATAACCAATTTTATTTTGACCAAAATGGAACTTTGGAAGTAGTATGCACATCCATCATTTAAAGTATAAAGGATATCATGGGCTTTTGTCATAGGTTATAGTTGCAACTTCTTTGGTAGTCACATATACAGAATATGGAAGAATAAACAAGGAACATAGATTTTTTGATAGAAAGGCTCACAGTTTACAGTGATTCTAGGATACAATTTTTTTTAAAAGGATTTGTGCCATTTCTAAAACTAGGCACCCATTTCTTTTTTAATAGTCCAAATCAAAATAGGAACCTGTTTCTTAAAACTAGAAGCAGGAGCCATACCATCACCTTATTTTTTGGTTCAAGACTAGCTTGGTCGGACCAAAACTATGCTTGGGCCTACAAAATATGGCTAAGGCATTGGAATATAAATTTTTTGCATTGTCATAACTTTTTGGAGGCTTTCCCGAATGAGTTTTTCTTCAAAACAAAAACCCATTTTAGTTCTTATTGTATAGATTATAAAAATATAAATTTCATAGTGATATGATTAAATTTAATATTTTTTCAATATTTATTAAACCACTGTGCCACCTAAACTTGAAATACTAAGCTTAGCTAAAATTTTGAAAACTTTTTTTATTTTACATTTTTTGAAAACTAAATTATATGTCATCAATATACATAGAATTTCCTTCAAGATAAAAATAAATTAAAAAATAGGGAAGTTTTCATGAAATTATGGTGGTCATACACCAAAGCATTCGAAAATGTACTTTATAGTCAATTAAAAAGAAGCAAAAATATTCTCATCAATATTTAGTGTTATATGTACCTTTCCCCATAAGGACTCACAAAGAGTTATTTATTTTTCAAAAAAGGTGGTTGTACATGTGTGTGGTATGGTACTAAAACAGACATTTTGAAAAAGTGATTTTTAAACATGTTTACTAAAATTTGATTTCTACCATGTGGGTTATGAAATAAATTACATATTTGAAAAGAACACTTCGAGCACTACATTTTCTATTGCTCAAGTATTAAGTTCCTTGAAAATTTTGATATCAATTGATAGAAAAATTAAAAAAATTGGAAAGCACTTCCACATTTTTCCCAAAAGACGGACTCAACTTCTTCTAGCCACCTATTTAGAAACCACACACACACACACACACACACATTTTATAAGTATTTTAAATCACTTAGTGGTTATGAAAAATATTCTACAAAGAAAATGGTAAATTTCCAAACAAAAACAAACTTAGTAGAGAATTTGATAGTGAGAGGTATTAAGGAAGGAATTTATTTTAGAAATGAAATGTCTTTTCAACTTCCCCATGAAGGAATCTAAAATAGAATCTAGTTAGGGCACTTCAACGTAAAAATGAGGAATAAATAACATTTGAAGGGGGAAAAAAGAGGAGGCTATGTGTGGGAGCTATACGAGAGAGATTAGCAAGGCACATGGTGTAAAAGAAATTAGAGATTGGTGGGTGTATTTTTGTATGTCTGGGTTAGAAGGACTGAACTTAGCAATAATGTAGAAAGTAATAAGGAGCAGCAAAAAAAGTTTCCAAAGAGGTGCATTGTGAAGAAGTCAATGAGTGCTCAAAGATGTGGAGTATATTAAATGACTATTATAAGGATTTTAATTATTATAATGTGTTTGCAAATATGTTGGTTTAGGAATTTAAGTCTTTGATGGAATCTATATGGTTGATTTTAAAGATCGGAGAGTCTCTACATTTTTTTTAGTGAGTAAAGAAGCTGAATAGAGTAGTTTTTGTCTTACATCAAATAGTATCAAAGCTAGAGGTTTTGAATACATAGGTATAGTGTTGAGTATGAAGAAATATATGCCAGGACCTGCGAGTGAAGAGTGAATTTTGTCAATAGATTATCAACTATGAGGAGATACTTGAGAGTAGGAAGAATTTGTGGATGGATTTCAAGTGTGTCAATTCCTCATTAGTTGAGAGCTTGAAGTGATGAAGAAGAGAGTGAATGTGTGATAAATATTGTAGTAGATCAAATCATGAGTCTAAACAAGGTTGAAATAGAAGAGAGTGCAATTATAGATTTTCATATTGGTTTTTAGTGTTCACATATAGAGAATGTTGAGAATTCTTTAGCAAATTGGTAGAGGTGGTTAGTTTGCAATAGACAAGATTTTAAAAAGAAAGAAAGGGAGAGTAGAGAGTATTTAGAGGAGAAGAACAGAAAACCTTTGGTAGAGGAGGATGCTCTATGAAGGATAGGAGTCCACAAGAAGGAAGAAGAGAAGAGAGAGATATTAGTGGAGGAGGCTTAATTGTGGTGGGCATGAGTTCATGGGAGGGAAGAGGAGAAGAGGACACACTTGGTGGAAGAGGTCAAAAAGTGTCCCAGTTGCATTTTGGAAGAGGTAAAGGAATAATAATTTTGATGTATTTGAAGTAGTTATGGTGTCTATTGTATATTATTTACGACCTATAAGATTAGTTTAACTAGTTAACCTCATTGTGTGAGCCTATGCTGACAAATTTTCTTATCTAACATGTCTGGTGTAGGAGCACCTGACAATATGAGCAATCAACACTATCCAAAAATATTTATGTTTCTATTTTGTGTGGTTTATATCTTTGGTGTATTTCTAGTTTAACATCTCTCCATATTATTTAAGCTCTTTCAATTTTTTGTGTACTAGATAGGATTCATTAGATTGAAAAAATGATTTTTCGTTATAAAATTTTATTTTAATTAAAAAATAACTTGCATCAGCCATAAGTTTCTTCAAAAATTATTTTCAAATTTACCAAAATGGACCTTTTGAACTGCTATACATATCCACCATTTGAAGTATAGAGGATATGAGTTTTATTCATATGTTGTAATTACATCTATCCTTGTCGCCATGTTTATATGATATGAAATAATTGACAAGACACGTGCTCTTTGACTAGAAGCCACGTGGTTTTCAATGATCATAGGATATGTGTGAATGAAAAATATTGAAAAGGCCTTAGAAAATGTAAAACAATGAATTTTGTAGGTAGTTTAAAAATTGTTCAACATTTAAGGAAAACATTGTGTAGAAAATGGTGAATTTCCAAATAAAACAAGGTTAGTAGAGAATGAGGTAAGGAGAGGTATCAAGTAAGGAGTTTTTTTTAGAGATAAAATGTCTCTTGAACTTACCTAAGAAGGAATCTAAAACATTATAGTTGGAGATCACTACAATTGTTGGAAAAATGGTTAGTGCTCCCGTCGGGATTCATGACATGGCTTAACTGACTCATGTGTCTTCTATAAGTCTAGTGGTTGTATTGGGCATTAAAAGGTTAATCTTTTGGTGCAACGACAACCACTACTTGTAGAAAGTGGTATCAGAGCTTGGTCACAGGTTCAAATCCCCTCAGGTAATGCTGAGGGGGAGATTGTTGGAAAAATGGTTAGTGCTCCCCTCAGGATTCGTGACATGGCTTAATTGTCTCATGTGTCTTCTATAAGTCTAGTGGTTGTATTAGGCATTAATAAGTTGATCTCTTTTTGATTGGGATAGATTTGTTATGAAAAATATGTTGCGAGATCAAAAGTGTCAATTTGAGTGAGTTGGAATTTGAATTGTTATAAAAGAGAAAATATAGGTCACAAACCAATTTGTATTTCTTCATGCACTAGCTATATATGTCATCTATGACATATTTTTAAATTAGGGGAAAGAATGTTTATTTACATATAATTTTTTTGTGGGAACCAGACCCCTAATTTTCAATATTTTTCAGCAACTGAAAAATCATCTTAAAATTTTTTTAAAACATATCAATTCTTATTCAAAAAATTATTAAAAATATTAATCATAGAATTCATCCATTTTATCACATTTAATTAGTTTACACCATCTTCAAATTCCTAACATAAATGTCATTTTTATACTATTGAAGTTGAATAGCTTTGATTTTGTTAACCTTTTCCTTTGTAAAAGGGTGACAACTTATTGTACTTTTACCCTTATATAATAATTTCAATAACATTTCACATGTATATTTGTCATACCAACCAGAACTCTGGTTTAATAGATTATACATTTTTTTACATTTTAAATCTTTTGTACTGTTTCCATAGGCATAAAACCAATATCGCTTTGAATAGATTTTTTTTTTTAATATTTTAAATCTTTTGTACTACTTTGGTAGGCATACTCACTTTGCACGACATACGTACAAAATACTAATGAAAGATTTATTGACGTTTGATGGGCATGAGGCATTCGGGGATTGACATCCAGCCATATCGAATGATATGGCTGGATAGTCATATCCATATATATACATAGAGAGAGAGAGAGAGAGACTGCATAGCCATGTGTACTTGCTTCTAATAACCTATCCCTTCAAAAATGGAAGCAACTAAGCTCCTTACAAAGTGTACCATTGACCAAATTTTTAGTGCCTTTTCTTCATGATCTGCATATTTTGTGGTTGAAAATGACAAGAAAATTGCAATAAAATCACTGTGTTTTCACGAATTTGGAAAATAAAAAGTTTACCATTTTTTTTTGTCTTTGGTGTGTTTTGTCGGGAGCTTAGCCCGTGCCCTCAAAAATACCTTACTAGGAGCTCAAAAATACCTTATACCTATATTTTTAGGCTTTGATTTCTCCATCTTTTAATTTCGTGAATATCAACTTATGTAAAAAATCTAAAAAATCTCCAACAAGATCTCAAAAATCTTTCTTAATAAAGGCCATCGAGTTGAATTCAAGCCCCTCACCACCTTAAGAAATTGCATCCTGTTACTCAAAAACTCCAAGGAAATTCTTCAGGGTACATGGGTTTGTTTGTTCATGTGGCACCCTTTACATAGGTGAAACTAGGCATTCTTTTAGCACTAGGATTAAAGAGCATGGTGTTGGCATTAAACATGAATGAGTGTTCAAATATGCTTTTGTCGACCATTCCTCATCCACTAGGCACCACATTTGGTTTAGTATCTATCTCCCTAGTTCTTTGAGGTTCCTTTCCCTTTCTTGGCTCCTTGGTTCTTCTTTGCCCTTGTTGTGGTCCTCCTTTTCCTAGCCTTCCCTTGTTATTTTCTTATATGATGATGGGGATCTAGAATATGGGACTGAAAATGGTCAAATATAACCTACCATTTGCCACACATTCCTTAAATTTTCAAAAAATTATCACAATCAAATATAAACTATAATTAACATATGGCAATTCACTTCACATGCTTAGAAATTATAATTGTGAATCGTACTCAAATTTAACTCATAAGAGGAATAGGGGAGAGGGACCAATAGTTGTGAGGGCTAACTTCGTCAACTTGTAGTCATTGCACCAAGAGAGAACCTTCTTGGTTAAGACTACTTACAACCTCCTTTTGAAAGAAGAGAATAATCTAGGGGATTGGAATAAGGTGTGGATTCCACACCTTACTCCAAAAATCAATTTTTTCTGGTGGATGCTTATGCATGGTAAAGTCTTAACTCATGAAAACCTCATAGGAAGAGGGTTCTCCCTGGCCAGGAGATGTGTCCTCTACAAAAAGGAGGAAACTGTGAACCACCTATTCATACACTGTGAATATGTTGCTAGTATTTGGCAGGGAGTTATTGGAAAATTGGGGGTCTCCTGGGTCCTAGGAGCTGATGTCCACCTATTCACTAGTTGGCGATCCCCCTCCAATCACCCTCTCCTCTAGTTCCTTTGGTAGCTTCTTCCCACATACTTCTATTTGACTATCTGGAAAGATAGGATCTTCAAGGAGACCGGTTCACCATCTGAGGCCTCTCTCCATATGGGCACCAAGCTCCTATGTGAGAGTGCTACCTCGGCTAGCTGGAAACTCCCCTCAGCACCCCTCTCTGCCTGGGAGATCAAAACGGTTGATAATTGGAATTTTTTGACTGGCTTCACTAGGTTCAATAACTCCAGGTTGATGGCTCGAAATGCTACTTGATGGGTTGCCCTGTCCATTAGCTAGACCAAATTAAACTTTTATGGAGTGGAGAATAACCTTACCCAGGGTGGGGGTGGAGTGCTAAGAGACCACAATGGTGATTGCCTTTTGGCTTATGCTAGGTTGCTAAAAAATAGTACTGTCAATCAAGCTGAAGGAACAACTCTCCTATGGGGTATAAAATGTACCATCTCCATGAATATCAAACTGTTGATGATCAATGGGGATTCCAAAGTGATTTTGGAGGCTATCAAACGGAGGTCGAGTGTAGGGTTGCAGGTGAACACCATAATAATGGAAATTTGGGAGTTCCTTAACAACCTCCAAAACACAACTATTTCCCATACCTACAGGGAAGGGAATGTGGTGGCAAATTCTATGGCTACCATTGGGCTTAAGCAAGCCAGGTTGGTTAAATGGGAGGAGGTCAGTGGGCTACCAAAGGAGACCCAGCGGCTGATCAAGCAGGAAAAGCACAACTCTAACAATGTTTAAAATGAGCCAAGCTATCACCAATATTGCTGAGGACCCCACCTTGATTTCATGCTGGCTTAATTTGATGATTACAGTAGTTATGACTATGTATGTGCAAAATCTTATAAAGGTTTATAATTGCCTTTTGTGTGAGTACATGTGGAAGGATAGTTGTTCACATTAGCAGGTAATTTTGATTACCAAGGACACTAAGGAAAAATATGGATTAATTTCTAATTAGTCTTTGAGTCCATGGAAGCTAAGGATAAGACTATGGTTGATAGCACCCCTGAAACTAAGAGGAAGCTAAAAAATTAGAGGTATTCGGGCAGTCAGGTTGAGTTGGAAGTGGATTTGGGGGGTACTATCCGACGTTCAAATAGAATTGCCAAGGAGAAATGAAAAAGAAGACTTGGGGAAATGGCTTCTGAAGACAAATCCCATTTGGAGGGTATGGACACCTCCTTCTCTAGTTTGATTGAGGGCTCCTTGAATGAGCACTTGAGCTCACCAAGGTCTAGCAACATTCCCCCCTTGAATCCCCTGCCGCTGATGGAAGATATGCCTCGTAGTAATACCCTGCTCCCGCCCTCTCCCCACACCCAGTAGACCAAATCCCCTCGCGTTGAGCACACTACTATGGCAATGGAGGAGAATGACATGTTTAAAGGATCTCTCAAATAGAAGTTCAACAAGTTGGATAATGAGATCCTCGGCCTCAAACAGGACATGAGAGAAATCGAAGCTCGTGTCGTGGATTCGAACAAATTTTCCCTCAAAGTCATGCAGTTCAGCTACAGTATGTTCCGACAGAGGATCAGATTGTAGATATTCTCACCAAATCTCTGAGTTTGGATAAGTTTGTCAAATTTAGGGGTCAACTTGGTGTAGTTGACAGATTGACCATTAAGGGAGGGTGTTAGAATAAATATCTACTTAATTAATGGTCAGTATTGTAATTCCCTCAAAGTCATGCACGCGTCGGCTGTGACCCTGTGCAATGTGCAAGAGAAGATGGCTGGTGGGAATTTGGAAGCTGATTAGGATAACAAAGACCTCTTCCTATTTCTTCAGGAAGAGTGGTTCGCGACCCTGATGTCTAAACGTCTGGGTGGGAGATCCTAGTTGCTGTTGGTGCCATGACGTTTTATTATAGTTCAGGCCTACTGGCCCAGGTCTCTTATTTTACTTTCCTATTTTATGGTTAAGTTTTTAAGACTCTGGATTAGCCTTGTGTGGCAAGTTACTGATAATATGTTATTTACTTTTTGCTTAAGCTACTCTGGTTCATTATTTTTGAAAAGGACCTTTAAGTTTATTTTTGATAGAGGCAGACTAGACACTTTTTCTCTGCTGACTTTCTGTTGATCATCTGATGTGACTAGTGTGATTAATATGTTGTTAATGTGCTTCTAGTCTTTCTGTATCACAGGCCAACACCCTCTTGTTGCTTTTTCTATCAAAAACATGTAGTCATTGCATTGAATATCGCAAGACCTTCATTTTTTTTAGAAATATAAAATGGACATTTAACTACCTATAACTAAGGTTTGAAAGTGTGGCTCATCACGCAACTCATTAAAATAGTATGCCTAGTTAAACATGTACAAAATTTGGCTTTTAAAAGATTTGACTAAAACTTAATCTAAAAATCTCAAGTAGTTGAATTTAAAAATATCATTTGTTATTAGTGGGTGATTGTATTTCTATACAAAATAGGACATATATGCAACTTAAATGGACCATATACCTATTAGTAATCATAAATGTTTGTTATATCTAGCTTTTAAATCCAACACAAAAGGACCAATGCTTCAACACAAAAAAAAATTATTTGTTGTTATAAAAATAACCTATTATTATGTAAAATACAAGTTATATCCAACACAAAGGGACCAATACTTGAACACTAAAACTTTTTGACAATCTCACACATTTTATGGGAAAATACAAGGTATATATTGTGTTCACCTTTTATATTTGTGATAAAATAAATTATTAATATGAAGTACTCTAATGCATATACTTTCCTGCCCCAATAGTTGTACACATAAGAATAGTATTTGTGCACTAAGATAACAATACTTGTTTAAGTGGGCATCTTATTTTATTAAGTGAACATATTATTTTTTAAGTGACACACATATGATAGATAGCTATGATATTTTATTAGAGACAAAAAGTTATCTATTTCACTTGTTAATATTTTTTTAATATAACATTTATAGGTTCTCATGTGTTCAAGTATTAGTCCATTTTTATCATTTGGAAATTTTTTTATTTACATTTGGATTATTTAATCACAATATATAGTAAAAATATGTTGTAATACTAGATAATATCACATCAATAGATGAGATCCAAAGTTCAATCACATCAATTTAATGCAGGTAGTGGTTGTTGGACGTAATGGTCCACCTAGGAAGGAATGTATAGCTAAGATACTAGTTTAGTCGTTTGCATAATTGAACCTCTTTAAAAGGTCCACAATATTTCAAATTTATGATTTCAATTGGAACGTTAAGTTTAGACATCGCTAATCTCGAAGAGCCATCACATCAATTCAATATAGAGGGGCTTTTGGGATAGAGTGAATTGGCAGTAAGGTAATGGCGTTTTGGTTACTTAAAGGAAGCCTTTTTTAGAGCTAATTTGGTGGATTATTTTGAAGGACAAATCTAAGATAGTAACATTTAGAAGACGTGTTAAATAATTGTACCAAATCAAGTTGACTGTCAAGGTTTTAATTGGTACGTATTTTGAGGAAAAGCCATTAAGGCACTTTCCAGGGTTCTTTCTCCTCCATCAGCGGAGTTCTCAGTGGTATTTTATTTGATTACTCTCATCTTTCTTCATTGGTTTGGAGAGAATGGACACACTGATAAGGTTGGGATGTGAAAAAAGGCAAATGGCCTTCTTAGGCTTTATCACTAACAAGCGTACGAGGGAAGTATTGATTCATAAGCAGAGACTTATCAAATATTTAGTGAGGAGTGTATTAGGGAGAAATTTTATGCATGCGGATCTTAGGCAAAGAGCCAATGCAGATATTTTAGTGGGCTTCTTGCCTACTATTCTGACACTTCGCGAAAATAAGTTAGTGGCTAGAGAATGGGAGCACGAAGATTTGGACATTAGGAGATTCGTCATCCTGAGAATTTATTGGTAGTTTTGAAATGTTTTGATGATTCAATTATAGATATGGAAATTTTTTAATTGATAGATAATCTTGGATGTAGTTAGACGATACCTCTTGACATTCTTAGTTGAAAAATCAGGACTTAGCTTGAATTGGCAAGGCATTTTGTTTTCTAGTGGGGCTATCTTTTCTTGGATTTTCGAGTAATCTCTGTAATAGACAAATTTCTCTCCTTATATAAACATTTTATGACTTAAATTATAAATATAAATATGCTTAGCTTTGGCCCTTTATTCATAAAAGAAATATTAAAAACTTATATTATTTATCATTATGATATACTATATCACATTAATAGATATAATAATGTTGCATATAGTTATCATCTATTTACAATATTATATATTATAGGTGTACTATAACATTAATAAAATGTATTATATTAATTTATTCTTATTATTATATATTATATTATATTAAATTAATAGATTTAATATTATTATATATAATTATCATATATTTACAATATTAACTTTACAATATGTAGTAATATATAAAATAGATAAAATATTGTATAATTTATCAATTTATATAATATATTTTATTTAAGGTGCTCAAAATTAAGTTCTAACAATATGTCAAAATATATAAATTTTAATTATTATATAAGCATTTATACAATTGCTTTTCTTTTATCTAGGTTCAATTGTGTAATATGTTTTTAGCATCAAGGTTTCTCATCATAGATGAGAGTACATGATCCATCATCAAGATGCAAGAGAGCTGAGAAGAAGGAAGATCCCTTTAGCCTTGATAGTGCTAGCAATTTATCATCACTAACTTTTATTCAATATTTTATCGTTATTATTGTACATAATTATATTTCACAATAAATAAAATATTTTTAAACTACCTTTTTTCTTTTCCATACATACTAAATTAAACTAAACACAATCAATTGACTTTTGTCATTGAAATTGCTGTTACAATCATTATTATTACGCCGAGAGGCGTTCCTATACAATTGTAGCGGAAGAGGAGGACACCAGCACGACATATTCCAAGGAATATGTCGTGTACATAAAAAAGATTAGATATCAGTTACAATTAAAAAATAAATAAATAATTGATAAAAGTGATAACGCATAGTAGTGGAAGCAGCGGTAGTGGAAGAGTCACAAACGTGCCTTTCTGCAAAAATTTGATGTGATTAATTGCATGTCTTATAAGCTGAGTTGTCCGAGTGGAGCTTCGGTTACAAATGCATAAGAATGATAGTGAAACAGAGTATA
Source organism: Chamaecyparis obtusa (assembly GCA_027943335.1). Lineage (NCBI taxonomy): Eukaryota > Viridiplantae > Streptophyta > Pinopsida > Cupressales > Cupressaceae > Chamaecyparis > Chamaecyparis obtusa. Next base: position 285,154 of record BSBK01008363.1, on the reverse strand, counting down.
CGGTAGTGGAAGTTTGAACGATTCACCTCACCTCTTTCGTAGCTATATATTTGGCATCCTCAATCATTTTGTACTGCAAATCTGGAATCAAGAGGCATAGGAGGGTATAAGCATAGAGATTCATAAACAACAACATGCAGGTTTTGAGGATTAGGGTTATGCTCATTTTTATTGTGAAACTTCAAATCGGAATATTTCCATTTTTAATTGCATCCTTTAGATGTCGAGCAATCTATGAGATAATAATCTATCTGGCTTTGTCAAAAAGAAAAAAAAAAAAATTGTCTACCTTTCTCTCTCTTTTATGTTATGACTGACTGGTTTATATCCTATGACTACTCAAGCATTCAGCATATCAATATGAACTATAGAAACTTAATGCCTTTAATTATTTCTATGCTGTTGGAATTTTTATGTAGTCTCTTTTCTAAAAGATATTTGATGTCGGCGCTGATAAAATCCCACCAGGCAAAAACCTGAAATATGGTGCAGTGCATGCACTGGAATCCTCTCTCATAGAATCCCATAAGTTTTCAGTGTATATTATGCAGGTCAGGAAAGGACATAAGACAAAAATCAAGACGGTTTACAGTGCTCTGAGCCATTGCATCAAGTGGATGAAAGATGCGGTGTCTGATACTAAGACTGTGGTCCAAAAAGTGAAAGATTTTCCTGATTCACCGATGAGAGTCTTCAGTTATAACAGCAATACAACTGGAGAATATAAAATGTACACGAGTGCATGAGGCGAGCAGTAGTAGAGACTTCTCCGCAAAAATCAATGTGACTGAGTGAATCATTGAGATTTATACTGTGACCTCCACAGTGCAGAGCCATGGAGGAGCTCTTCATGGTGATGGCGCGTTGCCACTCATTATCGAGATGAGACTATGGAGTGGCTTAATTTTTTCAATCAACATAACTCTCAATTGATATGGCAAGTGGTAAAGATAAATGTGTTGGCTTGATATAATTATTTTGAATTTTATTTTGAAAATGTAATGATTTTATCTTATTTGATTTGTTAACTTATTTTAACTTTGATAAGTAAGTAGTATATAAGGTATCATTATTTAGCATAATAGACTAATTGTAAGAGCAAAATAACTTATATAAATTTGAAGAGTCACACAAGGTAGTGGAAGAGAATGGACAGTTTGAGAGAAAATTTCCAGTTCTATTTTTCTTAACTCTTATATTTATGAGCTCTATTTTTATAGGTAATTGGGTATTCGCATTACTCTTTCAAATTTTATATTGTTTTCAAAAATCTTGTTAAGATTTTAAACTATTTAAGGAAGTTCTAATTATCTTTTTGTTGTGCGTAAGGAATATTTTTGTAACCTATTTATAAAATTATTGTCATTCTTGAGGATTGATTTTTTATGAATTTTATGGGGTTAATGGCTTTTAATGCAATTAAGTGAAATACCATGTCTTCCATTGTTTCCTTTAGATTGTAAATAATATTTTATTATAAAAGAAAAATCATTAACCGACTATCTTCAAAAAGATGGTTATTGTTTCGATCTATCAAATTGTTTTTAGTTTTGAATACAGTTCTTTCCATAGAAATTCTTAAAATTAAATTTTCCTATCAATTATATTAGCTTTTTCATATAAAAACTCAATCAATATTTTAAATTTTTTCCTATGTTTCGACTAAATTAAATAAAGATGTATTATGTTTCTATATTGAAACAATTATTTTATATTTCTAAATTTTAATTATAGAAATATGCAATTCTCTCAATTCAATTAAATAAAATAACTAAACGTAATAGACAAATTAAAAAAAAACAATGCCTCAAAATATGTAACATGTGTCTTTTCCACTACAAGCATAAATTTTTAAAATTTACAAAGTCATTAGAGAATCGCTAAAGGAGAAATGAATGACACAAATTAAATAACACATCATAGTTAATAGCATATGTATTGATTTCATTCAATCATAGTGGTCTACAAATGAACCACCAATAAAGGGTAGATCAACTCCTTAATTAGGACTTAAGGAAGCATATACAATATAAATAAAATCTAAAATTTTAATATAGGGAACTAAACTTTTATAGGGTATAAGATAAGTTGGATTAGAAAAAATAAAAATAGAAATGTATTTCAAATATGTTAAAGTAAATAAATATTTAATGGGATTCAATGATAGTTACAAGAGAAATATTTTACTTAGGTTACAATTAAAATAATGTTATAATTAAAATAATGTAAGTGTTACAATTTAATTAGCGGTTATGATTTAGTTAGGATTAATGTTCAATTAAGGTAAGGGTATAATTAAGGATATAGTTCAATTAGGGTCAATGGTATAGTTTAATAGGAGTTAGGGTGTAATTAGGTCTAGGATATAATGCTAACCCCAACTATAATATTTATTTTACATCTCAACCTAATCCTAATTCATCTCTAGACCTAATTTAAACCCTAACTACATACATAATCCAAATTATACTTCTTAACCTAGACTTAACACAATCCTAACCCTAATTCTAATAAGCATAATTCTAACCGTGATGTACAAACACTTACTCTAACCATAATCCTAATACTAACATAAACTTTAATAGCATATGTATTGTTTTCATTCAATCATAGTGGTTTACAAATGAACCACCAATAAAGGGTAGATCAACTCCTTAATTAGGGCTTAAGGAAGCATATACAATATAAATATAAATCTAAAATTTTAATATAGGGAACTAAAATTTTATAAGGTATAAGATAAGTTGGACTAGCAAAAATAAAAATAGAAATGTTTTTCAAATATGTTAAACTAAATAAATATTTAATGGGATTCAATGATAGTTAGAAGAGAAATATTTTATTTAGGTTACAATTAAAATAATGTTATATTTATAATAATGTAAGTGTTACAATTTAATTAGTAGTTATGATTTAGTTAGGATTAATGTTCAATTAAGGTAAGGGTGTAATTAAGGATATAGTTCAATTAGGGTCAATGATATAGTTTAATAGGAGTTAGGGTGTAATTAGGTCTAGGATATAATGCTAACCCCAACTATAATATTTATTAAACATCTCAACCTAATCCTAATTTATCTCTAGACCTAATTTAAACCCTAACTCCATACATAATCCAAATTATACTTCATAACCTAGACTTGACACAATCCTAACCCTAATTCTAATAAGCATAATTCTAACCATGATGTACAAACACTTACTCTAACCATAATCCTAACACTAACCTGGACCCTAACACTAACACAAAGTTTAATAGCATATGCATTGATTTCATTCAATCATAGTGGTCTAAAAATGAACCATAAATTATCACAACTAAATTGCAATGTATTTAAATGTGATACATAAATTATCACAACTAAATTGCAATGTATTATAAATTGGCATTTTCTAAATCAAATGTATCTATATAAAAACATATTAATTGACAAGTAAAATTCTTTGTTTCTAATTATTACAATGTTTTAACATATGTATAATATAAAGTTTGCTTAGGTCACTAATTTAACGTTATTATGTACTAGATATGGTGAGACCGAGGTTGATCTTTGAATCAGAAGAAGCTAGAAGAGAATATCAAAGACAATATAGAAGAGAGTCTCGCAGACGTCAACAAGAACAATTGACTGAAAGTCAAAGAGAACAACATAGGGTTAGGCGTAATGAAACTGATAGACAAAGAATTCATAGAAGAAGGGAAGAAGTAATAGTGGAATAATTAGAAACTAAAAATAGAGCTGATATAAATGTTTCAATGAACAATCGTCAATGAACTTCTATTCAAAGCCTTCAAAATGAAGGGCCTCAACTGATTCAAGATGATCCTGAATCGAGCCATAGATATAACAATCTGCCTAATGTAAACATTCAGTTAGATGTTGAAAATGAAGAGTCTGCGTCTATAGAGCGTGTTCTACAAATGCCACAACATGAAAATAAATTAGAAATGAATGTTGATGTTGAAGGTACTGTGGAAAACATGGGAAACCCAAATCATATGCTTGAAATTGAATTTAGAAGATTGCAAATGCAGTTTAGGCATCAGATAGATAGTTTGAAGGCCCAATATGCAACAGGTGTAGACAAGAAAGAGGAACTCATGGGTTTTCATCTTCAAACAACATGGACCTTGAATCTCAACTAGAAGAGCTTGCAAATTTGACTTAGGTTGAAGAGATATTGATTGCACATGTCAGTCCTATACTGTAAGTTACACATGCAACTAGTGGTCAGTATAAGTATAAAGGATACACTATAAGTTTTCCTCAACATGTAGAACAAGTGGCCAAAGTTTTACCACATATAATTAAGCATTTGCCAATTATTATTGTTCATAGAAGGGATCAATGTGGTACACGTTATAACTTTACCGTAAACAGGGATCATGTGTACAGGGCCTTGAAATACAAAATAGACCATGACAAGTTTTATGCAGATGTTAGAATTGATTAATATGCTCTCAATGACTTGCCTACAAATATTGATCATCTCCAGACTACATCATGGTCAACATATGCAGGTTTCTGAGATAGATATGTTAGGAAGAAGAGATGTTGATAGAAATACAAATTGGTGTAGTGAATATCAAGGTGAAGATCATAATGCTATAGCAATCAACTTCATAGGAGAAATGAAGAAACATGGATGTCTCATGTATGATGACATCCCACAGTGCATCAACTTAACAAGCCTTAGTGAGAAGCAACAGAAGGAAATTGATATTATTATGACACACTACCACAGAAATCAAGTCGGGATGCCTTTGTTTATGATAATTCAAGGAACAATAGGAACATGAAAGTCTTATCTGATTGGTGCCATCAATCAAATTCTTTAGACTATACCTTTTCCAAGTCCTTCTTCGCTTCTATTACTTGCACCAACTGGAGTTGCGGCATTCAATATAGGAGCTTCTAGAATTCATTCAAAGTTGAGAATACCAATTAGAGATTTTTCTCAGCTAGAGGGGACGCAACTCACAAGTTTGCAAGAAGAGATGGCCCATATCAAGTATATTTTGATTGATGAAATGAGCTTCATTGGCCAAAACTTGCTAGAAAATATAGATTCTCAACTCAGAAAAGCCTTCCCACAGAGTGCTAACATAAGCTTTGCAGGTATACTTTCATTTTTTCTAATGACACTATTTTTGTGCTATAATATTTATTATTATAACTCATCTATAAATACAATCATGTAATTTTCATAGATAGTCTTCTAATCATTTCTCTTACTTTATTTTAGGTATATCTGTTATTTTGGTTGGTGATTTTGGTCAGTTGCCTCCAGTGAATGATAAACTAACATATGCTAGCAATAGGTGAGAAAAGTTACTCTAGCAAGAATTCAAAATAGTGGTTACATTAGATAAAATATTTAGGCAAGATGGAGAAAACATCCACCAAAAAAGATTTCGTCAACTTTTCACAAATGTGAGAGATGCGAGTCCAAACTTGGATGATTGGAACTTGCTTATGATGAGAACCCCTATGAGGTTAGATGCTGCAACCAATGATGAGTTTGACAAGACAGTGCATTTTTTCTCTACAAATGCCAATGTTCATAACCATAACTTGAGGATGTTGTATTTTTTGAGGCAACCTATTGCATGTAGCCTTGCAACTAAGTCAAGGAATAGTAATAGAATTGAAGATTGCTCAAATGAAGAACTTGATCTAGAGTTATTGTTCAGTAATGATTCGAGGGTCATATTAACTAAAAATCTATGGATTGAAGCCGGTCTTGTCAATGGATCCTTGGGATATATCCAGAATATTGTGTACAAACCAGGAACCGCCCCACTTGAACCACCTGCTTATGTTACGGTTGAATTTGATAATTATTCTAGATTACCATATGATGACCATCATCCAAGAATAGTTTCAATATCACCAGTCCAAAGGGGTAGAACCTTCCAATTACCATTAAGGTTGGCATGGCCATTAACAATTCATAAATCTCAGGGACTAACTCTTTCGAGAGCCACAATTGATATAGGCCCAAGAGAAAGAGCAGGATTGACATTTGTAGCTGTATCTCATGTAAAGTCTCTAGAAGGCTTGAGAATCATGCCACTGTTCACATATGACCGCTATGAAAAAATGAAGACTAGGAAATAACTTTCCAATAGGAAAGCAAAAGAAATTAAACTCAAGTGTCTTGAAAATCAATGATGTACTATAATGTTGTATTGCTATTATGTCATGTCCCCTTTCTAGCAACATGTTTTTCCATATTGGATTTGCCTATCATCGACTCTCGTAGGCAAATATTTTGGAGAGAGAGTCATTTTTGGAGATCAGTGGCCATATTTGCTCTTGGAAAAGTGAAGTTGAGCTTATATGTTATTATTATGTGTTAGCAGGGCCCATATGTTATAATTTTAAGTTGAGATTGCACTTTTTATTTTATAAAGTTATTTTATTATAAAAGTGCATTATAATGGGATTTTATAATGGATGCTTCTAGAAGTTCTTAGTAACTTCTTAGAAAAGTGAATAAATAGGGGGCTTGGGCATTCATTTGGGGAAGCTGATTTTGGGATTTCTTCTACTTCTTCCATTGTGGAGCAATTTGTAGTCTTTTGGTCTGCAAATATCATTTGATCTTTGGGAACGATAACTCCCCTAGATTAGCATAACTGAGGAAGTGAAATATCTTCTGAAGGGTTGCATTATTGGAGATGGTACTCAGCCATTTCATGTTGGATCTCATCTTAAAATTGTTTGAGGGTTTGTAATTGATTGAATAAGGGTTTTTTTTACATCATTGCATTGGAGAATCAGTTTGGAGGGATTTGGAGTTCATTTGTGCATTTTTTGAGAAGACTGAAATAGGGCCTGAGCCATACATTTTTGCTCATACCTCTCAATCTACTTGGAGTTTGATTTTATGCTTCTGGGAAATGATTCTACTACCCTAGGTGCCCCTGTTTGGACCATTTTTGGTAGTCAGCAAAAAGGGAGTTTTTTTATACAGCTATCGTACTGTACGGCCCAGGTACAGCTTGTACCAGGACTAACACAGCAGCAGCATTCAAGGATAGTTTGGGGGTGTAGATTGAGGTGTCTTCATCAGCGTACTTCATCAACAATTTGATCAGCAATTGGAGCATCATTTCCAGGTTTTTATACATTGTTTGGTGTTGACGTTTTGTTGCCAAAATTGTATAAAATTGCATATATACAGTCACTGTGTATCAGTCCAAAATTTGTTATAATCAGTCACTGATTTCTCATCATTGTAATTGGATTGATATAGTAAATGAAAGGTGCATTGTAAGGTCTTGTCATTGCCATAGATTCATGTTCATGTAACAGACCATACACATTCAGAAAATAGTCTTTGAATTAGTGATTATCATTCATGATATATTGTAATCAGAATTTGGGAATTTCATGATACATTGGCATTGAAGTCTTTGCATTGATATTTAGAGTTCTATTATTGTTCATTGCATTGCACTTTAGCATTGTTATCTCAATTGTACTTGTGGATTTCTTGCTCAACTTTTACAACTTTGAAACACTACAATTTAGTTGCTTGCCAAGTGTTTGACGAATCATCATAGTTCAGTTTTGGGGGTTTTAGTGGCCTTTATAGTAAGGGTCATTACAGTGGTATCAAAGCGGTGTTCTTGCCATCCTGTTGGGTAAGAAACCTATATGCATCCTTCAGCATTAGGGCATCACAGGTATTACACACGCAGAAGAGTAGCACTAGAGGGGGAACAGGAGTTCAGAGACATTCTTACCATGGGTGAGAGACAGTCACAGAGTCCACCTAGAGTTCCTAGGAATGATGATGATGATGCTAGGGACTTTTTTAGAACCATGACTACTAGACAGCAGGAGATAGTCCAGTCATTGCGTGCTTTGACCACTATGATGGAGAGAGTGGTTTAGCCCAGAGCTCAAGAGTAGGGTAGAGGTACACCTGATCATGATAATAGGAGTGTAGCAGGTTCACAGGGTGCTCCCAGGCATAGGTCTTGGACAGCAGATAGACCTACTCGGCCTACTTTCCTTAGAGAGGAGGCTCAAGAGGTAGGAGAGGGTGATGTGTAGGATGAGTTCTAGGATGATCTTAGAGCTGCCACTGTAGAATGGCAGGCATTACCACCACATGTGTGTGAGTTACTTAACTTTGATCACTACTTGAACCAAAGGAGAGAGCACATGAGGAGTACTCGGCAGAATAGGAGACCTAGAGGAGGCCATGATAGTGAGTTGCAGCGAGCTGCTAGCAAACTCACTCTACCATCTTTTGATGGCAGCGGACAGATGACAGCACAGGCATGGATACACAAGCTGGATACTTTCTTAGCATTGAGGCCCATGTTAGAGATAGATGCCATCAGATACACCACCTTGCATTTGGAGGGCATAGCTCATGACTGGTGGTCACATGGTATGGTTACTTTGCAGTACAACTAGGTGACATCTTACCAGGATTTTATGGATAGATTGGTGGAGCATTTTGATAGGAAGGATCCAGAGATCTTCTTCCGAGATCCTGCATAGTTGAGATAGATAGGCAGCTTGGAGACTTATATCAGCAAGTTTCAAAGGTTGTCAGTTATGGTTCAGGATGTGTCTGAGAGGTGGTTGGTTATCCTATTCACTGAGGGATTGTCTAAACCCCTCAAGGGTTCAATTAAGGCATTTGATCCACCGACACTACAGGAGGCCATGAGGAAAGCTCGCAGTATGGAGCTTACAGCACCTTCTAGTAGGTTCACTCCTAGGAGTACTTCTTCTTTCAGAGATAATAATAAGTTTGATAAGAATAAGGGGAAGAAGGTTGATACCAAGGGGAAATCCACTAAACCCTTGGATACGGAGGCACTTAATGACCTACGCAGGAAGAAGCTATGCTTCTATTGCAAAGGTCCATATGATAGGGATCATGATTGTCCTTTGAGGCCTAAGGGGAAGGCCAACAGAGTTATGTGGGCATACTATGAGAACTCAGATTCAGACAGTACAGCACATGGGGATGAGCATAGTGATACAGAGCCTGAGGTAGAGGTAGAGGCTTCAGAGCCTAAGGCAGAGCCTGAGTTACATTTGCAACAGGCACGCTTTTCTAGCATTCAACAGGAGGGGTCCTTCAGATTGCATGGTGTTCTAGCAAGACAGAAGGTGATCACCCCAGTTGACATAGGTGCTATGCATAAATTCATTGATGCATGATTGGTTGAGCGCCGTGGCATTGAGACAGAGGAGTTTGAGGGTCTACGAGTGCAAGTTGCTGATGGTTACACTCTTAAGTGTAACAAGATGATTAGAGACATGCTTTTACGCTTGAACAATTATGAGTTCAAAGCAGATTACCATGTGGTCAACATGGGTGACCTAGACATTGTGTTGGGGATGACATGGTTACATTCATTAGGTGAGGTCACTTTCAGGCTTAGAGATATGGAGATTAAGTTTGAGGCAGATGGGAAATAGCATGTGTTGAGAGCTATTAGAAATAGTGACATCAGAACTATTTCTTTCAGGTGCATGGAGAGGTTGGTTAGACATGATGGGATTGGATGGGCAGCCATGTGTACTATCATGCCTACATAGGAGGAGCATCAGAAGGTAGAGTATCACCCTAACATTCAGAGATTGAGAGAGAGATATGACAGGGTATTCGGAGATATTCCACTTGGCACACCACATGATAGGGGGATCGAGCATATCATTGAGCTAGAGGAGGGTGCTAAACCCATGATGATCACTCCATATAGGCATCCTAAGAGGCTCAAGGATGAGATAGAGAAAACCATCAAGGAGCTACTTAAGATGGGGCACATTAGACCGAGCAAGTCTCCTTTTACTTCTTCAGTAGTTTTGGTGAAGAAGAAGGATGGTTCATTACGCATGTGCATTGATTATCAGGTACTAAATAAGAGGACTATTAAGAATAGGTACCCCATCCCTCGGATTGATGAGTTGATAGATGAGCTACATGGAGCATCCTACTTCAGCAAGATTGATTTGAGATCAGGATATCATCAGATCAGGGTCAGAGAGTAGGATGTGGAGAAGACTACATTTAGATGCCATTGTGGGCACTTTGAGTTTGTGGTCATGCCATTTGGGTTGACCAATGCACCAGCTACTTTTCAGTCCACAATGAATAAGGTTTTTCATCATCAATTGAGGAAATTTGTTTTGGTCTTCTTTAATGACATCTTGGTGTATAATCGGACATGGCAGGAGCACATAGCACACTTAGAGACTGTATTGAGTATTCTGCAGATGGAGTCCTTGTATGCCAAGGAGTCTAAATGTGATCTGGGTATGACTGAGCTATTGTACTTGGGACACATTATCAGTGTAGAGGGAGTGAGGATGGATCCTGATAAGATCCGTGCTATAGTAAAGTGGCCTATTCCTGAGAACCTGACATAGTTGAGAGGGTTCCTAGGCCTATGTGGCTTCTACCATAGATTTGTGAGTGGATATTCACGACATGCAGCCCCTATGATAGATTTGCTGAAGAAGGGGGCCTTTGTTTGGACACCGGAGGCACAGGCTTGCTTTGACAGGTTTAAGGAGATTATGACTTCATGCCCGATGTTAGCATTGCCTGATTTCTCAAAGCCATTTGAGCTTCAATGTGATGCATCCGGAGATGGTATAGGTGTTGTGTTGATGTAGGATAAGCACCCTATTGCATATGAGAGCAAGAAACTCCGTGGACCAGAGAGATCTTTTAGCATTTATGATAAGGAGATGTTAGCCATCATGCACGCATTGGCTAAGTTTAGACAGTATCTAGTGGGTGGTAAGTTTTGTATTAAAACTGACCACAACAGTTTGAGGCATTTCCTTAGTCAGAGAGATCTCAACAATAGACAGAAAAAGTGGGTGAGTAAGCTACAAGCTTACGATTTTGACATATCATATGTGAGAGGGACTCAGAATGTGGTAGCAGATGCTTTGTCACATAGACCACATCTTAGTGCATTGATTGAGATATCAGAGGATTGGAGGCATATGATAGTGGCAGAGTATGCTAGAGACCCATGGGCATTAGGGATAGTTGATGGGTCAGTTGTTGATACTCGGTATACACTTGTAGATGATTTGATTATCTACAAGAGCAGGATATTTTTAGTCCTAGGATCAAAGGTGAAGCAATCTATTTTGAGGGCTCTTCATGATTCACCTACAGCTGGTCATCCCAGGTACTTCAAAACATATAGACAGGTTCGGGAGGGGTTCACATGGAAAGGGCTTAAGTCAGATGTTTTCCAGTATGTTCGTGAGTGCCCTATTTGTTAGCAGAACAAACAAGAGCACACCTTTCCAGCCGGTCTCCTACAACCACTTCCCATTCGAAATCAGAAGTGGGAATGTATATCCATGGACTTCATTACAGGCTTGCCCAAGGCCCAAGGTTGTGATTGCATATATGTGGTGGTGGATAGACTGATGAAGTATGCACACTTCTTCCCCATCACTACTACTTACACAGCTGTACAGGTAGCTGAGGACTTCTTCATAGAGATTTTTAGATTGCATGGGATACCCCGCAGTATAGTGAGTGACAAAGACAGTCAAGTTTTGAGTCATTTTTGGCAGGAGATATTCAGACTATGTGGCACTGAGCTTACACCCAGCACCAATTATCACCCGCAGACGGATGGACAGATAGAGATAGTCAACAAGTGGGTGGAGGGCTATTTGAGGAATTACCTGGCTGGTCAGCAGAGGTCATCGGTGAGATGGATACATTTGTGTGAGTATTGTTACATTACCACATTTCACATGTCGATTCAGATGACACCTTTCAGAGCTCTGTATGGGTATGATGCATCGAGCTTCATTGACTTGTTGATGAGTGATGTTAGAGTTCCACGTGCTGAGGATTTGCTTTAGGAGAGCAAGGACATTGTTGATGCTCTCAAGGATAATATGGCCAGGGCACAAAATCAGTATAAGAAGCATGTAGATCAGAAGCAGATTGAGAGGAGCTTTGAGGTTGGTGACATGGTTTACCTCATGCTTCAACCATATCGAGAGTCTACTCTTAAGAAGAGTGGATCAGAGAAGCTTAAGCCTAGATACTACGGGCCTTTCAGGATCATCAAGCGTATAGGAGAGTTGGCTTATGAGCTTGAGCTTCCCGCGAATAGCAGGGTGCATAACGTGTTCCATGTGTCGCGCCTCAAGAAGGTGTTGGGTCAGAATGTGGTGCCTTTTGCGGTATTACCTCCCTTGAATGATGAAGGGAAGTTGATCTTGGTGCCAGAGTTTATTTTGGATAGCAGGGAGAAGCAGCTTCACAGGAGAATGATCAGGGAGTATTTGGTGAAGTGGAGAGATCTTCCTGTTGAGGATGCCACTTGGGAGACTGAGAAGATTTTGCAGCATCCAGCTTTGAGATTGCTTGAGGGCAAGCAATTTTAGGAAGGTCAGACTATCATGTCCCCTTTCTAGTGACATGTTTTTCCATATTGGATTTGCCTATCATCGACTCTCGTAGGCAAATATTTTGGAGAGAGAGTCATTTTTGGAGATCAGTGGCCATATTTTCTCTTGGAAAAGTGAAGTTGAGCTTATATTTTATTATTATGTGTTAGCAGGGCCCATATGTTATAATTTTAAGTTGAGATTGCACTTTTTATTTTATAAAGTTATTTTATTATAAAAGTGCATTATAATGGGATTTTATAATGGATGCTTCTAGAAGTTCTTAGTAACTTCTTAGAAAAGTGAATAAATAGGGGGCTTGGGCATTTATTTGGGGAAGCTGATTTTGGGATTTCTTCTACTTCTTCCATTGTGGAGCAATTTGTAGTCTTTTGGTCTGCAAATATCATTTGATCTTTGGGAACGATAACTCCCCTAGATTAACATAACTGAGGAAGTGAAATATCTTCTGAAGGGTTGCATTATTGGAGATGGTACTCAGCCATTTCATGTTGGATCTCATCTGAAGATTGTTTGAGGGTTTGTAATTGATTGAATAAGGGTTTGTTTTACATCATTGCATTGGAGAATCAGTTTGGAGGGATTTGGATTTCATTTGTGCATTTTTTGAGAAGACAAAAATAGGGCCTGAGCCATACATTTTTGCTCATACCTCTCAATCTACTTGGAGTTTGATTTTATGCTTCTGGGAAATGATTCTACTACCCTAGGTGCCCCTGTTTGGACCATTTTTGGTAGTCAGCAAAAAGGGAGTTTTTTTATACAGCTATCGTACTATACGGCCCAGGTACAGCTTGTACCAAGACTGACACAGCAGCAGCATTCAAGGATAGTTTTGGGGTGCAAATTGAGGTGTCTTCGTCAGCATACTTCATCAACAATTTGATCAGCAATTGGAGCATCATTTCCAAGTTTTTATACATTGTTTGGTGTTGATGTTTTGTTGCCAAAATTGTATAAAATTGCATATATACAGTCACTGTGTATCAGTCCAGAATTTGTTATAATCAGTCACTGATTTATCATCATTGTAATTGGATTGATATAGTAAATGAAAGGTGCATTGTAAGGTCTTGTCATTACCATAGATTCATGTTCATGTAACAGACCATACACATTCAGAAAATAGTCTTTGAATCAGTCATTATCATTCATGATATATTGTAATCAGAATTTGGGAAGTTCATGATACATTGGCATTGAAGTCTTTGCATTGATATTTAGAGTTCTATTATTGTTCATTGCATTGCACTTTAGCATTGTTATCTCAATTGTACTTGTGGATTTCTTGCTCAACTTTTACAACTTTGAAGCACTACAATTTAGTTGCTTGCCAAGTGTTTGACGAATCATCACAGTTCAGTTTTGGGGGTTTTAGTGGCCTTTATAGTAAGGGTCATTACTTATTAAATATTGCATTATTTATTAATCACCTATTTTGTGTCATTATTGTTCAGAATTATCCTTATGCGTTGAATTAGTATATCATATTTCAAATTTGTGTTCTCTTTTGTTTAGATATGTATCATTAATATAATTTATATCATGTTTGCAAACCCAACTTCTTCTTAATTTGAATATAAAAAATTCCACAAAATCATATATACTATTCCACTATAGGTAGCATCTAAAGTTTGAAATGGTAATGCAAAATGGTTATTCTGATTAATTATATATACTGATGTTTGTTTAAAACTTTATAGGATACCATTCCACCTATGGCTGCCTCTAACAGAGACTCCAACATCATGGTTACAAGCCCCTCTGCTTCAGTGGGCTCAAACCATATTTTTGAGAGTGAATTTGACACGTGTACATGAATCATTCAAGAGTCATGTGTAACTATAATCGAAGCTATGGAGCATGTAGCATTATCAGTTGACTATGTTGACGAACTAGATATAAAGTAGATGGAAGATGTTTCAAAAGTTTTATGCGAGACATCTACAAAAGTGGATGTGTTTCCATTGATGATGAAAGAAGTATACCATGATCATTGTACAAATAAAGGTCATCATACCAACTTTATTGTTGAAGAATATGTGATGTACTTGCATCATTATGGAGAAATGTTATTCATTTAGATCATTCTTATCTGATCTTTAATACTTCTTAAATATGTAATGGTTGTAGTGGGTCTTCTATTTCCCCTTTCATCTTTGTTTGTAAGTTTCACGAATAAGATAGTGAATATATATTTTTTCCTACTCCCATGATGGTTACCCCTATACTTCCAACATTTTGCAACATGTTTTGTTCATCTCTGCATTTCTAATATTTATTTGTTCAATGAATGCACCGATTAAATGTGAGGAAATAAATATATAGGACATCTGATTCATTACTATTTCTAACCTAACCCCAAACAATGTTCAACAAGTATACCAATACCTTTAACTATATTAAATAAACTATTAAAAGTTAATCTTCAATGGAAACTAAAATAAAACTATAAGATTATATGTGATTCTAATGATAATTATCAAATTAATTTATCCTAGACCTACTCATAATGGTAACCCTAATAAATGACCTACTAAACCCTAACTCTTATCCGATGTCAACTTATTATAATAATTTATCATTTTAACATATAAATACTATTCTTTTTATTTTAACCCTAATACTAATCCAAACTTAACATTGTGCATCACATCATTAACCCATGATTAACCCTCATGAAATAACTAGATATAATACTAATCATAACCCTAACCCTAACTGTAACATACTCTTACTTCAAGCATAAATCGTAATGTTAAATATCCTATTAACCTGAATTCTCGCCCTATCGATAACCCTAACCCTACCACTAACTATTACTCGAATGCTAAGTCATAACATAAAATGATCTACTAAACCCTAACTCTTATCCGATGTCAACTTATTATAATAATTTATGATTTTAAAATATAAAAACTATTTTTTTATTTTAACCCTAATACTAATCCAAACTTAACATTGTGCATCATATCATTAACCCACGATTAATCCTCATGAAATAACTAAATGTAATACTAATCATAACTCTAATCGTAACCCTAACCCTAACTGTAACGTACTCTTACTTCAAGCATAAATCATAATGTTAAATATCCTATTAACTTGAACTCTCGCCCTATCGATAACCCTAACCCTACCACTAACTCTTACTTGAACCCTAAGTCATAACATAAAATGACCTACTAAACCCTAACACTACGCATCACATCATTAACCCATGATTAACCCTCATGAAATAACTAAATATAATACTATTTATAACTCTAATCATAACCCTAACCCTAACTATAATGTACTCTTACTTTTTTTTGCATAAATCATAGCGTTACATATCCTATTAACATGAACTCTCATTGTATCGATAACCCTAACCCTACCACTAACTCTTATGCGAACCCTACATCATAACATAAAATGACCTACTAAACCCTAGCTCTTACCCGGTTTCAAATAATTTTAATAATTTATTATTTATAACTATATATACATATAAACATTATAATTCCTAAAATGTAACCCTAATCCTATTCCCCTACCCTAATCTTAAACCTTAATATTACACTTAACACTAACCCTAATCATAATTGTAACCCTAATCCTATTCCCTTATCCTAATCTTAAACCTTAATGTTACACTAAATATGATGGTAATCATAATTCTAAACCTAACATCATATCCCTAACCACATCATTAATCTCACCCTATCCCTAACCCTAACCCTAATTACAACTCTTACCCGAACACTAACTCATATGCTAAAATATCCCACTAACACTAACTCTTACCCGATGTCAACTTATTATAATAATTAATCTTTTATATATATATATATATATATATATATATATATATATATATATATATATATATATATATATATATATATATATATATATATATATATATATATATATATATATATATATATATATATATATATATATATATATATATATATACTATTTTTTTATTTAAACCCTAATACTAATTGAAACATAATACTGCGCACCACATCATTAACCCACAATTAACCTTCATGAAATAACTAAATATAATAGTAATCATAACTCTAATCGTAACCCTAACCCTAACTGTAACGTACTCTTACTTTTTTGCATAAATCATAGCGTTACATATCCTATTAACATAAACTATCACCATATCGATAACCCTAACCCTACCACTAACTCTTACGCGAACCCTACATCATAACATAAAATGACCTACTAAACCCTAACTCTTACCCCGTTTCAAATAATTTTAATAATTTATTATTTATAACTATATATATACATAAACATTACAATTCCTAAAATGTAACCCTAATTCTATTCCCTTACCCTAATCTAAAACCTTAATGTTACACTAAATATGATAGTAATCATAATTGTAATCCTAATCCTATTCCCTTATCCTAATCTTAAACCTTAATGTTACACTAAATATGATACTAATCATAATTCTAAACCTAACATCATATCCCTAACCACATCATTAATCTCACCCTATCCCTGGCCCTAACCCTAATATATATTTACTCGAACCCTAACTCATACGCTAAAATGTCTCACTAACCCTAACTCTCACCCTATCCCTAACCCTAACCCTAACCCTAACCCTAACTCTCACCCTAACTCATACAGTAAAATATCTTACTAACCCTAACTCTCACCCTATCCGTAACCCTAACCATAACTCTTACCCGAACCCTAACTCATAACGTTAAATGTCCTACTAACCCTAACTCTTACCCGGTTTCAAATAATTTTAATAATTTATAATTTAGAATTATATATATACTTTTTTTTTTTACAACATTAAACCTAATTTTATATATATATATATATATATATAACCTAAATTGCAAGGTGTAATAGGCACCTCATAAGAATTACTCTCGATGTATTATATATATAGCTAGTATATATTTACATCATCAACCCTGGATTGGATTGACTAAATACCAAAAAATCTTTGAAATCTTTTGATAATATCATGTATGAGTCAAAAACGAGCTGAGTCACCTAGGATAAAAAGTGGCAGTCACCTCAATTGAAATGAATGCGTAGGAAACGACGTGAAGGGAAGAACAACTGCAAGTCAGAAAGGCAATTGGATTTACTCGAGGGAGGCGGCAGCCCTAATTCGTTGACTCAGCATGGTTCAAGAGAGACCAAAACAGTGGCGTGTGATGATGGAACAGATGAAGCTTCCATCCACTCAACATTCACCGAACCCAATCCGTTTGCACGGGAGTCGTTGTGTGGAGTTACAGTAAACGACAAATACATTATAAGATGAGCTTTCTTCAAAATTCAAATTCACATTCACTGACATTTCAACTGTTCAATACTGACCACTTTTAAAAAAACAAAAAAGCTTTATTCAACATTCGTGCACATTTAAACTGTTTAGTGACCGCTTTTAATAAAAACGAACAATTGCTAATGGTGACAGTATTTAGACGTCGAATGACGAGTTTTACTAAGTATTTATGAAGGTTCACACATTTCATTGTTGACCATTAAAAAATTAAATTGTAGATGAAGACAACTATAAACAATCGATATAGCGTAATCAATAATTAATAATAGCAAGAGGGGATTTGTAAATCATAGGAAAATTATAAAAAATATAATATATTTTTAAAATTATTTTTATCTTAAAAATAAAATTGTTATATCTTTACAAAATGTATAATTTTCTACTTATTAAAAGATATTTTCATCTATTCAATCTTGTCAAATCTTTGAAGGAAAACTTTCATTTTCTTTTTTACACCATTAAATTTTATATAAGTTTTTTAATAAATTCTTATATCATTCACAAGAACATTGACAATTCATTTAGAAACAACTCTAATATTTTAAATTGCTATTCTTTGGCACTGTTGACTATTCTTACTACCGTAATATCAATAAATTGGGTTACTAGGTGTAGATTGTTTTCTTTCGCAGTAGGTTGCATGTCATTCTTTTTCGCTTTATAATCATCTTTTTTAATATAATTTCTTAAATAATTTTATTTAAAAAGTTATAGTATTGGAGAAGTAAATCAATAGTCATTATAGCTAACTTCATGTACAAACAGATTCTAAACAATAATCATTTATGTTTGCTTGTCTTCATATATGCCTTAACTACTTATAGCTATTGTTCAAGTTCCTTGGTAGTAATGGTACTCTGGAATTTTTTATGCACCCAAGGGAATGACTATTTAAAAAGATGCCGCAAAATTTATGTGCTACAACTATCTTAAAAATTGTCAAATACTTATGCACAAATTTCTTAATAGTCATTCAACTATTTCCAATACTTATACATAAATCTTCTAGTTGTAGCCGAAACATTCAAACTACAAAAAAGAATAAATAGACATAAACTTTTAATAATTAGAATAAGAACATAAATGAACACTAATTAATAGATTGAGTGAACAAGAAGTGAACCAGATTATTTCAATAATATGATCCCTAAATGATCTGAATATTTTCTATAAAAAATAATATTTAAATGATTATTGAGCCTTTTTGTTTGACGCTTACCCATTGTAAAAGGAGTTCCATATGTTCTGGAAGTTTAGGATCAATGTACTTTCTACCACTCACAATTTCGAGAACAAGCATTCCATAGCTGTACACATCCGCCTTTTCTGTCAAATGACCGTGAACAACATATTCAGGCGCTGTATATCCTCTGCCACACACTAAAATCATAAGCAATCATTCGATTTAACATAGAGAAGGGGGTAATGAATACACGCAGGTAAAGAATCTTACATGGTACCACCGACTCTTGTTGTTAGATGTGTCGGGTCCTCTAGAAAGAGACTTGCCAGTCCAAAATCTGCAATTTTGGCTTGAAAATTGTTATCTAGAAGTATATTGGCAGCTTTAATATCCCAATTGGTTTCCCTTTAATCGTGCTCTTTCACTTCTTTTACTGCAGCAAGAGATATTACACAACAGATTTAAGGGATTCCTAGGGATTTAAGAAAAATAATTTGTTATTTCTCTATTTTTCTGAGAAGGATTTAGACAAACCAAAGAGATGTCTGTCAAGACTCATATTTGGCATGAATTCATAAACCAATAGCTTCTCTAGTACTCATGTGCAACACCCGAGCAAACGAACAAGATTGCGGTGATGAACATCACTGATCAACTTCACTTCTGTAACAAATTCATTCGATGCCCTCGTAGACTGTTGTACGAAAAGCTTTTTCACTGTAACCTCCTAGTTGTCGTTAAATATTGCCTACCACCACAAATATTCCATATCTGATTAGAAAATAGGAGTCAGAGTCTGCTTTAGATTTTAAAGACTGGTAATCTGAATACCTTATAAACTTGTCTGAATCCTCCCTCGCCAATTTTCATACTTGGATCGAATTTTTTAGTTGCAGATCGAAGTGAATCATAGCTAAAGAGATGATCACACTTAAGGTCTTCCTCGACAATAAAGTATACGTCTGTTAAAACCAATGGCATAAATTATACACTCAAATAAAAACATTAATCCTAATTACTTTGGGGTTTTTGGGTACGAATTCTTCAAGGTCAATTTTGAAGGTCTTAGAGGCTCCGAATCGTGATTGAGCTCTGGTTGATTGGAGCTTGCGTGAGTCACGCAATGTAGATCAAATCCTACCATTTCTGAAAAGTGGTTACAATAGAAACAAAGAGCTACAATTAAAAAGTTATGGCCTCCATAAGTTGGGCTACTTAAAAACATATTTTGTAATTATTTGGAGCCGACCCTATGTAAAAAGAAATGAAAATAAAATAATTCTTAGGGAAGTTGGCCTTAAAGGCTAAGTTTCTCGAACCTTCTCGGGCGGTGGAAATTTCCTATATAAGAAAGGTTCGTAGTGTTGTCTAGGCCAGTGTTGTGTAGTAGATCTGTGTAATGATTCGAGACTTTATTTTACAAAATATTGTAAGGGAAAATGTCCATGTGGCTTTGCATATTGTAATTATGAAATTTGTAATTCCACATTTGTGGA
The DNA here is from genome assembly GCA_027943335.1 of Chamaecyparis obtusa. NCBI lineage: Eukaryota > Viridiplantae > Streptophyta > Pinopsida > Cupressales > Cupressaceae > Chamaecyparis > Chamaecyparis obtusa. The sequence goes on along the minus strand of BSBK01008363.1, from coordinate 264,709 downwards.
GATAATAAGAAGCCCATTTTCTGTTCTTGCATATTGTTGTTGTTTCTCTTATGTATTTTTGGTATTACTTGGGGAGCACCCTTCATCAAGTGGTATCTGAGCAAGATTTCCTAAGTGTGTAGACAGATCGTCGACTGTGAGATAGTTTGCACCAGGACTGTAGTTTAGGGTTTCAACAATAAAGCACAAAATTGCCTCCATGAAGGGAATGTGGTGGAAGAGCTGGTGGGGTGACGCCTGATGTTAGAGCACTCCAGAGACAAGTACGAGCATTGCAAGATGAGATTCGTAGAGGAATGAATCTTAATGTCAAAGATGAAAGTGAGGATGAAGCCGAAGAAGGAAATTCTGATCAAGAAAGTGAAGGTGAAATTATGAACCAAGAAGAAGAAAGGCTTTTTTGGGCCAATTCCAAGATTGGGAAAAGACTTAAGATTGAGGTTCCTGCATTTTCAGGAAATCTTAACCCAGAGGAGTTGATCAACTAGATCAATGAATTAGAAGAATATTTTTAGTATGAAGATGTTGAAGATCCTGATCGGGTCAAGTTTGCAAAAGCTAGACTGAAGGGTCATGCGAAGATTTGGTGTGATGTGATTATTGATAGTGGAAGCACTGACAATTTGGTGTCAGAAGAGATGGTCAAAAAGTTGAAGCTCAAGAGATAGAAATACCCACATCCATACTGAATCGCCTAGGTCTAGGATGACCACAAGATCATGGCCAATGAATAATACCTAGTAAAGTTCAAGATTGATGGATACTACATGATGAGGTACTATGTGACATCATACCTATGGATGAATGTCATAGGTTGTTGGGTAGACCATGGCAATTTGATAGGTGTGTTGTACATGATGGTCATACAAATACCTATTCCCTGACAAAGGATGGAGTGCGACATAAGCTAAAGCCATTGAAGGACACAAAAGAAAAGGTATTTGGTAATGCAAGAGTAAGTTTTGTTGATGGAATAAAATTGCTAGAGGGTATGAGGCATGAGCATATGTGTTTTTCTTTAATTCCAAAAGTTGGTAAAGAGGAAGTAGAAGATGTACCTATAGAAGTTGCAAATTTGTTGAATGAGTTTCAGGATATTGTGTCTGATAATGTACTTGATGAATTACCACTAGTAAGGAAGATCAGTCATCAAATGTACTTGATTTTAGGAGCTAGTTTGCCAAATAAGGTAGCACATAGAGTGACACCAATAGAAAGTGAAGAGTTGAATAGACAAGTACATGAGTTGTTACATAAGGATTTGATTCGAGAGAGCCTAAGGGTATGTTCAAGATCATGAGGGGCCAAAAAGTGGCGATGTGAAAAATATTCACTTTTCACTCGTCCAAAAGTGCATGAAAATGCTTGTTGACTTTTTAGTAGGGCTGGGTGTCAGTACACCTGGGCAAACTTGACACCAAAGCATAGGCCTAATCGAGTACCCGATACCTATGGCATAAATTTGAAATTGCAAGCCCTTTTCTTCATTTCTTTTCACGATTTTTGCTTGTGATAACGGCTAGCAATATCATATACACGATATATTTTTGGGTATTTGATTTGGGCAACAACAAATTCGACTCCCCAGCATATTCGGTAAGTAAATTATTTGTTTATTTTAATTATTTTATTTTATTTTCATGCTAAATGTACTTTTTTTTGTTGAAATAGGGTTTTATATTTAGATTTGTAATAATATATGAAATCAGATTGAAATTAAGATTTATTTTTTTATTTAATCAGGCATGGCTGACAATAATGAAGAAAATAACCCTCTTGCATCAAATAACGATACCAAAAACAATCCCCCATATCTAAACCCTCAATCTTTACAAAATTTGATACAAGATAATTTGAACACAATATGAGGTTTCCAAAACACATATCAAAATATACCTACATTAGATCCCATGCTTGCCACACTAAATATAATTGCTGAAAATATTGACACACTCATGCAACAACATAATGTTGCTCTTCATTGGCGTGATGATATGCACGCCCAATTTGATGACAAGCTTGACCATGATGAGATTGTGGCCCTTAATATAAGTAAGGAAGATATAGCCGCCCTTTTTGTCAATCCTAAAACTGGAATACCAGTTGACCCCAAAAAGCCCAAATTATCAATAAAATGGTGCACAAATGAAGTAATGCGCACAAACTTTTGGGATCGCTGGTGGATGGTTTTTGATAAACCACCCCATAGCAATTTGGAGGTCCTATTTTATTTCATAAAACAATTGTATGTTGAGTTTATGCTTGGTCACCATGTTGATTATTGGAGTATGAGGCCCAACATGGGCGTAGGCGAAGGAGCTCCTCAGACTAGGCCATTTGCCCAGCGCAAAAAGGCCACTACCTTTGTCCCCTCCACTAATGTTGCACTCCCTCCTCGAGTGCAGCATCCCAATATCATTGCAGAGGCTGCCTCAAAGACTATTAGGGTCATTCATTTACTGAGTGACCAGTTGATCACATAGACCAGGTCAATGTAGCCTCCTGGTGTGGATGATGCTGGCGCATCGACATCTCGTCGAAGTTCACATGTATGTGAGCCCCATATTTGCATTATATGCAAGAATATGTGCCTCGGACTGCTTATTGATGCTGATACATATTAGTATGTTATTAATTAGGAGGATATAGGAGACGTAGCTACAGAGGCTGCAACACCTCATGGAGCATTTACATCTCATGAGAGTGCTCAAGAGGTGTATGCAGAGCCATTGACTCCTGTTGATACGGTAAGAGTAAACATTATAAATAAATTTTTCACATGACTTATTTAATTTAAAAATAATTTATTTATTTAAATTAATTTTAATGATTGCATGCACTTATGTATATTTATTTTTTTCATTTATGTTCAATCAATGACACAGGAGGAGGTGAGACAGGTGGATGAGTCCACACGTTCGGCCATTTCATTTGGCCTTGATGACTATACGGTATATTATAAATTATGTACCCATTAGTTATTTTTTATATCATTTGGTGTACATGCTTAAATCTCTATCAATTAGAGCAATAAAATTCATAAATTTATTAATATATTGTCATCTTATTGTGTTCTTGCAGGCTACAGCCGATGTCAGTGGGGGGCACAAGGGGGTTCCTTCATCAGGTGTCGACAAAGGAAAGGTAGTTAATTGTTTAAGATTAATTATGCATGCATATGTATGCCACTTGTGTGTAGTAATAAATATTTTACTTGCACTTTATTGTATAGGGTGTGGCTATTGATGATGTCCCGACACCAGTTCGGGAGCATAGGGTTACAGGCATCTCGATTCGGAGTGATAGCCTGATTGTACGTAGACTTTTACATACTGTTATTTTTATTGTAACCAGGGTTGCTATGATGAAGTACATTGATATATAATTGACAATCATTTTACTCTCATAGGTTACTTCGAGTGTGAGGGAGGGCCCACAAGAATCTTTCGTATCTTTGTTGACCTAGCCCACTATTCCAGAGGAGGGATCAACAGATGTAAGTTTTAATTTTAGTTCAATCAATTTGTAATTTTATTATGCTATCATACTATTTTTTAGATTTATTACTCTATGTTGCACCACTCTACTAATCTCATTATTGAAAATATGTATTTATAGGTCAGATTTGGTATTGTTGGCATGGTCCCTTCGCTACCCAGGACTTATGCTAGGACACCTGATCGTGGTAGGCGACCGAGAGACCAGGTACAAAAATTTGTATTCAATTATAATTTTAATTAAATTAGAATTAGTGTTTGAATTATGAACTATGTGTGTGTGTGTGTGTGTGTGTGTACAAATCATATAAAGTAAGCAATCTAACTTGGGTTTGAACTCATTTTTTATGCAGGATCAATCAGAGCCCAACACTTCTTCAAAGAGGCTACATTTTGATGATCCCCCTACGGCATAGGATGTAGTTTTAGTTTTGTGGTCATTTAGAGATGCCACTTGGCACATTTTGGGATGGCATATATGCCACATTGTACACCTTAAAATATTGATATTGTAGACATTTTGAACTGGCATGTGCCATAGTTGTATATGGAGATGCTTTTGATACATTTGATACTTTGTATATATAGAACATGTTCATTTATATGTTATATTTGCGTCATCTTTTGTATATACATATTTATTATTCATATTTATGAAATTGAATGGTGAAGTTATATCTTGACTATGATTATCATTATGATTTAAATCATATCTTGTTGAAGTTACATTTTTTTTTCTTTACTCTAGAATACCCTATTCATGGAGCTTATCATGTTTGAGGTTTAACTTCTATAGATTTCCTATGTTTCATACCATTATATATACTCACTTGAGCCACTTAGTACTACATTGTTTCAATACTATGTAAATACTCACTATGTATATAACTCATCATATTGGGGTCACTTGAACCACGGAAGATCGCTGCCTAATTATGCTTAGTGTGCCTTGGGGTCACTTGGATTGAGTGTGGTCGCGAGCGTTCCAATGATTCCATGGGTGAAATGAGGTTGTCACTAGCATTTACCCAACCAACTAAAGCCAATGGAGCAGATAGTTTGATGCAATGTGGGATGGTTTGAAAGATATGCTACTAAGCCACTTTCAACTGACCCTCACTTCAAGTTTTGGCATCGATTGAGATCGCCTTTCCAAATGCAAACGAAGTCAAATAGCCCAAAATTGAGAGAGGTTATTGTAGACCTTGAAAACATAATCTCGTAGCACCTAACGGTTTGTCAATACCTCTCATGAGCTCTGAGATACGAGCCACGGAAGATCATTGCCTAATCATGCTTAGTGCACCTTGGGGTCACTTGGGTCAAGCGTGGTCGCGAGTGTTCCGGTGACTCTGTGGGTGGAACAGGGTTATCATTGGTGTTTACCCGGCCAAAAAGAGTTGATGGAGTAGATGGTTTGATACCAGGTCAGACGGTTTGAAAGATACGTTGCTGAGCTGCTTTCAACTGACCCTCACTACAAGTTTTGGCATCGACTGAGATCATCTTGCCAAATGCAAACGAAGTTGAAATGCCCAAAACTAAGAGAGGTTATTGTAGACATCAGAAACATGATCCTGTAGCACCTAACAGTTTTTTGATACCTCTAATGAGGTCTGAGATATGAACCCTAGAAGATCATTTCCCAATCGTGCTTAGTGCACCTTGGGGTCACTTGGCTTGAGCGTGGTCGTGAGTGTTCCAATGACTCCATGGGAGGAACAAGGTTGTTAGTGGCATTTACCCAACCAACTAGAGAAAATAGTTCAATGCCAAGTTAGACGGTTTGAAAGATACGCTATTGAGCCACTTTCAACTGACCCTCACTACAAGTTTTGGCATCGACTGAGATCACCTTGCCAAATGCAAATGAAGTTGAATCACCCAAAACTAAGAGAGGTTATTGTAGACCTCAGAAACATAATCTTGTAGCACCTAATGATTTGATGATACCTATCACGAGCTCTGAGATATGAGCCATGAAAGATCATTTCCCAATCGTGCTTAGTGCACCTTGGGGTCACTTGGGTCAAGCATTGTCGTGAGTGTTCCGGTGAATCCATGGGTAGAATGGGGTTGTCACTGATGTTTACCTAGCCAACCAGAGCTGATGGAGTAGATGGTTTGATGCAATGTTAGACGATTTGAAAGATATGCTGCAAAGCCACTTTCAACTGACCCTCACTGCAAGTTTTGGCATTGACTGAGATCACCTTGCCAAATATAAATGAAGTCGAATCGCCCAAAACTAAGAGAGGTTATTGTATACCTAAAAAACATGATCATATAGCACTTGGTGGTTTGTTGATACCTCTCATGAGCTCTGAGATATGAGCTATAGAATATCGCTGCCCAATCGTGCTTAGTGCACCTTGGGGTCACTTGGGTTGAGCATGGTCGCGAGTGTTCCCGTGACTCCGCGGGTGGAACAGGATTGTCACTGGCATTTACCTAGCCAACCGGAGCTAATGGAGCAGATGGTTCAATGTCAGGTTAGACAGTTTGAAAGATATGCTACTGAGCCGCTTTCAATTGACCCTCACTACAAGTTTTGGCATTGACTGAGATCATCTTGTCAAATGAAAATGAAGTCGAATCACCCAAAACTAAGAGAGGTTATTGTAGACCTTGGAAGCAAAATCTCATCGCCCTTGATGGTTTGTCAATTTTTCTCATGAGCTCCAAGATACAAGCCCCGGAAGATTGCTTCCCAATCATAGTTAGTGCACCTTGGGGTCACTTGGGTCGAGCATGGTCGCAAGCATTCCGGTGACTCTGTGGGTGGAATGGGGTTTTCACTGGCATTTACTCGGCCAACCAGAGTCGATGGAGTAGATGGTTTGATGCCAGGTTGGATGGTTTGAAAGATATGTTGCTGAGCCACTTTCAATTGACCCTCACTACAATTTTTGGCATCGACTGAGATCACCTTGCCAAATGCAAACAAAGTTGAATCACCCAAAACCAAGAGAGGTTATTGTAGAATTTGGAAACATGATCCCATAGCACCTAATAGTTTTTTGATACCTCTCACGAGCTCTGAGATATGAGACATGGAAGATCACTGCCCAATCGTGCTTAGTGCACCTTGGGGTCACTTGGGTCAAGCGTGGTCGTGAGCATTCCGGTGACTCCGTGGGTGGAATGGGGTTTTCATTGGCATTTACCCAGCCAACTGAAGTTAATGGAGCAGACGGTTCGATGTCAAGTCAGACGGTTTGAAAGATACGCTGTTGAGCCGCTTTCAATTGACCCTCACTACAAGTTTTGGCATCGACTGAGATTGTCTTTCCAAATGAAAATGAAGTTGAATCACCCACAATTGAGAGAGGTTATTGTAGACCTCAAAAACATGATCCCGTAGCACCTGATAGTTTGTCGATACCTCTCACGAGCTCTGAGATACGAGCCCCGGAAGATCATTGCCTAATCATGCTTTGTGCACCTTGGGGTCACTTGGGTCGAGCATGGTTGTGAGTGTTCCAGTGACTCCATGGGTGGAATAAGGTTGTCATTGGTGTTTACCCGGCCAATCGAAGCTAATGGAGTAGACGGTTCGATGCCAGGTCAGACGGTTTGAAAGATACATTGTTGAGCTGCTTTTAACTGACTGTTAGTGGTATGTTTGAAATTTGAACTATGAAACTAATCATGATTAAGCTTGTGAAATTTGAACTGTGAAGCTTATTATGTTTGAGGTTTAACTTTTATAGATTGTTTGAAATGATAAAAAATAATATCCTTAAAGCATTATAAACAACAATCAAACATGTAAGAAATCAAACCATGCAAATGACATAAGTAAATGACATGTAAGATCCCTTCTTGGCACTATTGGCCACCCATACATGATTTTGGTCATAAGTTCTTATCAAAAGTTTTAGGACATTTAACTTTTAAATCAAATTGATTGTTACAAATTGCCATTATAGGCTTCAAAAGATCTCAATTAACCATTACGGATCCTTTTGTCCTTCTATCTCTAATTGGATCCATGGTGACCGTAGGCGTCTTCATAGGTGCTCCTGTACAAGTTACATTCCACATACAAAACCAAGTTTATTGACTCAAAATACAATCTAAGAAAGGTGAAATTAATGTATTGAAATTAAGCTTAATGAACTTAGAAAACAATGCACTAAGTTAACTTATTACCTAGTCAAGTGTTCTTGAAGGGTCATCTCTTTGCTTCAGGGTCTCCAATAGTGCTTCATGATCAGTAGTACTAATAGTCCAAAGTTATTTTGTCTTTGGTCTTCCTTGATGTTTTGACAACTTGACATTTGTTGCTATAACAAGGTGTGAATACATGAGAATAGTTTTGTGCTTCTCATAGTCTTCAAATGCGAGAATTCCATTCTTTCTAATCATGTATGTTCACAGCCATGTTCCCACAATAACAACTGAACCAGTAGGATATGTGAACCCATCACCATCTGTCATCAGTTGTACAAGCTTTTTTTTACCTTGTACACAATGTGCTAACCAATAATCTGACATCTCATCATTCCCCTGCGGTGCAACTAATGCAAAAACATTTCCTAGCTTCAAAAGATCTAAAAGATGGTCATAGTCAACTGAAGTGTCCATGTCATCATTTCTTATAGAGAGTGTCAAAGATAAAGGAGTTAGATATTTTGGAACCCACGTATCCACCCACTCACTTGACTCGCAATGATCCCAATCATACTGAAAACACATGGGGCAAAAACAAGACAACTCTCATGTCCAAATGGTCCATGTACTAGTATTGGAGCTTTGGAATGAATGCATTTTTTAAGAGTCTTTCACTATTTGACAATCCAATCTATCTCCTATAGTTTCCTCCTCAACCAACCAAAAGAATCTATGCACTATAGAATCAAGAGTCCCCCCCTATGACAATGCTAAAGTACATCAATCAATAATAGAATGAGCATCAAGAAGTACAACACCTAAAATCCTCAATTGCTCCTTAACTAGAGCTCTCTTCATACACACACCTACTCCGTCATGCTCCCCTTTCCCATGCCCCAGCTCAAAAAAACTCTAAATATGAGGTACACCTCTCTCCACATGCATTCTACACAACCACTAAAACATTTTGGCATTCTTAAATTGACTGGTGCAATTATCTGACCAAATGAGATGCCTATCCATAGCAATACCATTTTCCTAAAAGAAGTCAAAATAGTTCTAGAAACAATGTTGAACAAACTCATGAGTGAGACCTGTCGTCGCTCATATAAAAATGGTACTCTTTGTTTATCTTTTTCTCATCTTTTGTGCTATAAGGGGAATGTCTATATGTGATGTGTACAAAAATAGAAACCTAAATGGAATTGTAATATTGATCTTGAGTCTCATTTTCGGGCTGCAATGTATAGTTCTCCGCAAAGTCTACAACGGATATAATAGTTCCAATGGGGAAAGTGTCCTTACATGTCCTGAATTGTTGATCCAACCATTCAAACCTATGACTATGCCTTGCATACTTGTAAAAAATATTTGTCTTGAAATCTAAGATAAAATCAACAACATTGTATTCTTTTGCAACTAACTCACATCTAGAGCCTTCACCTCCACTCTTCAATGTATATTTCATCGTTTCAAATACCTTTTTTTGGACGAGTGTCTTTCCAAAATTGTGTTCCAAACCCTCATGAAAACATGTTCTAAACTTGGACAAGCCACCACATTCTGAGCACTTGGCATTTAAGCAATCTTTTTTATAAAATAAACAACCATCATCTCTATGACATAAAAATTGATCTAGCAAGTCTCTTGATGATTTGGGAAGACCACTTGCACCACAATCCTATGGCATTATATTAGTATGCAAAATAGAACGAATGGACCGTAATAATTCATGATGCATTGAAAACTCAACATGATATTTGCAACAACATGTATTCTGAATATTAAGGGGTACACCATAAAATGGCTTCACGGATTCAAAAGACCTTTGTCATATTTTCTATGTTGGATGTGTCTCACAAAAATTTTTATACAACATTGTTTGACTTACCTCCACATAATGTTTAGGATGTGGAGTGTGGTCTCAATTGCCAACTCTCAACTTCAAGGCATCCTTCACATTTGGTGACACTCTTGAGTTAGCATCCCAAAATTGTTGAATTTAATCCTTGACAATATCTATTAGCTTCTTATCAAAATGTGGAAGCCTCCTACCATAAGCCCATGTATCAATTTGAAGTGGATCATCAAGTCTTTCTCTTCTTTCAAGTGCTCTACCCAAAGTCTTATGGTCTATATTGAAGTCAACACAATTTTGTCTCATCAAACTAGCCTTTCTCAACTGATGACTTACTAAGGAGGTTGTAATAATCCTCCGAGCAACTCTCTTGTCTTTTTCTCTACTAGTCTTCCCAATGCTATTGAGAGCATTGAAAAGATTCTTCACAAAAATGGAATGTCTCTCCATTTTCTTGTTCACACAAGTCTTCAATTTCATAAGCATAGGTCTCATCTTTTGCATCTTTAACAACTGCAAAAAAATTTAACATTGCTCAACCAATGTCTTGTTTCCAAAAAAATGATCATAAAGTCTTGAAGTCCACAACCTAACGTTCTATGTGACCTCTTTCCTTCCCAATTATTCATAATGTTCTCCTCAATTTCAATTAACCATTTAGCTCTTCCTGAAAGCCCCAAATTTGAAGTTTGATTATCTTTATTACAAGGGACTTCATGTAATGTCCCCGCCAGGGAACCCATAAGGAATCAGGTCTATGACCTAAAATTACAACTAGCAAATTTTTTTTTAACATTCTAACATATCATCATTACCATTCACAAGTACATTCCTTAAGGTTCCCTTAATGAATTCGATTACCATTATCAAGTATTTCATTTTATTACTTAATCTAACAAATTCTATTTACATTTCACATCAAAACCGATTACAATAATGAGCTAGTTCAATTAATTTTCTTTACCAAACTAACATAGAATTTACTTTTAGAAGTGAAACAAGCACACATTACTTATCTCATCCACTAAGTACATTTATTCTTTCATATTTGTTTACTCCTTAATCTTATCTATTATCAACTCAATTGCACCATCAAAACTCAATTAATCTTTTCCATTAAGAGTCCTCACTTTCTATATTCATTTCAAGATAATAAAAGAAACAGCGTAAAGTAATTTACCATATATTCATAACCAACATAAACCATTTAATGAATCACTTTTTCCATAAGTTTAACTTCCACAAATAATCATCTATAACCTTGTATAAGTCTAGTTAAGAATTGAGATTAAAACCTTGTTTGAATAATCACACATTACTCACATTCAACTATACATTTAAGAAGTTACATCTCATTAATTTCAATAACATACATGTTTCCTTTCCCTTATTATTTCACCTGGAGATACCCTTCAACCCTTAGAATATCTTTTCACTATTCCATATATCAAAATGAGTCTTCTTTTAAAGAGGTTTACATCCATAAGTACTTGCATCACAAAGGTTCTCATAGGACCATTACTTCCAATTTTCAATTAAGATTCACAAAAGATATAAGGTAGTAATTACTCATTGATTTAACCATATTCAATCCCCTTTTTAGATTCATAATTCTACCCATCACATATAATTAACTATTTCTTACAATTTCCTTTTACAAACATAATTAAAGCTACTACACATTGCCCAAAGGCAATATAGAAAGATAATTACATCAAGTTTACCAAAGATCACCATATATCTTTACATCTTGATAACAAAAGATACAAATACATGATACAAGAACATAATCTTCACCACTGAACAACTCAAAATCCAAGCCATGAAACAAGCCACGAACAATACCTTGAAAGAGATTTGCCACCCAACCATGTGAAACTGATAAAGTTCCACCCGCCATGCTAGGAGATAGAACCAAGGTAGTCTCAAGACCTTAAGGCAATCTAAGTCTCAAATACCAATAAATCCAAGACTCAAAATGAAAAAAATAAGGCACATAAAAATATCATCATATTATAACACTTAGGTTAAGGTTCTAGGAGACCACCTAAGTGAGTGTCATCACACAACCTATGTATTGGGATCCACCCTAGCAACCATGTAACCCCGGTCCCCCCTTTATGAATAGGGATCCACCCAGGCAGTTATCCCTAGTCTGGGTACTCCAATCAGGTCTGTGTGGCCATTATTATGTTTTTTTCATTATCTTTTGAATCCCCCCTTCCCAGGTTAATTTTTAAGGTTATCACTTTTTACCAACCACCCATAGGATCATCTGGCAACCACTTTAGGGTTCCAAAACCTATGGTGAGCCACTCACTTATGGTTCCTATTCCCTTACCCCATCACAATCAAATTACACAAAATAACACTTCCATGTCCTGACTCATAGGTTTAGGAAACTCCCCTGCACCCTCAGGCCCTTAGACCGAGTCCAAACCTTAGCCATTTACATAATAGGAAACATTGGAAGGATGTCTATCACAAGACACTTCAAAGCATAGCATAAAAATTTCCACATGCATAAATACAACTTTCCATGGCTTATTTATAGGTCTAGGGAACCCTCATGTGCACACGGGCCACCAACACGAGTACTAGCCTCATAAACAAAGCTCAAGTTTATGCCAAGTGCAGAACACCACATTACATCAACAAAACTAGTAATGAACATACATAGGAGATAAAAAATTTCTCATATTCATGAACAAAAACATTATGATAAACTTAAATAAATA
>BSBK01008363.1:245000-247500 GCA_027943335.1 Chamaecyparis obtusa | reverse complement strand
AACTTGGGGCTTATATTCTATCCTATCATAATGGTCAGAATATGTTGCCTCCTCAGGGATAATTTTGCTTTCAATGTGTTCTAGCTTTAGGAAAATCATTTATCAGAGTTGTCTCATTTGAGACCTCTCTGAAGCATTACTCAGAATTTGTTCTCCCACATATTCCCATGGAAAATTTCTTTGTGGGATGATGAGGGAGAATGTTGAGCTCACTCCTAAGAGCCTTTATGATGTTGGAAATCATCTTGGAAGAGTGTTACAACCTAAGTATAGGTATAGAGTTGACATAAATTAATAATAAGAAGAAGAGACTAAGTTAAACGCAAATAGACCCTAGAGCTCCCAGTGTAGCAACCTTGGGCTCTGATACCAAATGTAATGTCCCCGCTAGGGAACCCCTAAGGAATCAAGTCTATGACCTAAAATTACAACTAACAATTTTTTTTTTAACATTCTAACATATCATCATTACCATTCACAAGTACATTCCTTAATGTTCCCTTAATGAACTCAATTACCATTATCAAGTATTTCATTTTATTACTTAATCTAACAAATTCTATTTACATTTCACATCAAAACTGATTACATTAATGAGATAGTTCAATTAATTTTCTTTACCAAACTAACACATAATTTACTTTTAGAAGTGAAACAAGCACACATTACTTATCTCATCCACTAAGTACATTTATTCTTTCATATTTATTTACTCCCTAATCTTATCCACGATCAACTCAATTGCACCAGCAAAACTCGATTAATCTTTTCCATTAAGAGTCCTCACTTTCTATATTCATTTCAAGATAATCAAAGAAACAATGTAAATTAATTTATCATATATTCATAACCAACATAAACCATTTAATGAATCACTTTTTCCATAAGTTTAACTTTCACAAATAATCATCTATAACCTTGTATAAGTCAAGTTAAGAATTGAGATTAAAACCTTGTTTGAATAATCACACATTACTCACATTCAAGTTTACATTTAAGAAGTCGCATATCATTACTACTTTCAATAACATACATGTTTCCTTTCCCTTATTATTTCACCTAGAGATACCCTTCAACCCATAGCATATCTTTTCACTATTCCATATATCAAAATGAGTCTTCTTTTAAAGAGGTTTACATCCATAAGTACTTGCATCACAAAGGTTCTCATAGGACCATTACTTCCAATTTTCAATTAAGATTCACAAGAGATATAAGGGAGGAATTACTCATTGATTTAACCATATTCAATCCCCTTTTTAGATTCATAATTCTACCCTTCACATATACTTAACTATTTGTTACAATTTCCATTTACAAACATAATTACAGCTACTGCACATTTCCTGAAGGCATATAGAAAGATAATTATGTCATGTTTACCAAAGATCACCATACATCTTTACATCTTGATAACAAAAGATACAAATACATGATACAAGAATAGAATCTTCACCACTGAACAACTCAGAATCCAAGCCACGAAACGAGCCACGAACAATACCTCAAAAGAGATTTGCCACCCAACCATGTGAAACTGATAAAGTTCCACCCCCCATGCTAGGAGATAGAACCAAGGTAGTCTCAAGACCTTAAGGCAATCTAAGTCTCAAATACCAATAAATCCAAGACGCAAAATAAATAGAATAAGGCACATAAAAATATCATCATATTATAACACCAAGATTAAGGTTCTAGGAGACCACCTAAATGAGTGTCATCACACAACCTGTGTATTGGGATCCACCCTGGCAACCATGTAACCCTGGTCCCCCCTTTATGAATAGGGATCCACCCTAGTAGTTATCCCTAGTCCTAGTACTCCAATCAGGTCTGTGTGGCCATTATTATGTTTTGTCTCATCATCTTTTGAATCCCTCCTTCCCAGGTTAATTTTTAAGGTTATCACTTTTTACCAACCCATAGGATCATCTGGCAACCACTTTAGGGTTCCAACACCTATTGTGAGCCACTCACTTATGGTTCCTATTCCCTTACCACATCAAAATCCAAATACACAAAATAACACTTCCATGTCTCGACTCATAGGTTTAGGAAACTCCCCTACGCACTCAGGCCCTTAGAGCGAGTCCGAACCTTAGCCATTTACATAATAGGAAACATTGGAAGGATGTCTATCACAAGACACTTCAAAGCATAGCATAAAAATTTCCACATGCATAAATACAACTTTCCATGGCTTATTTATAAGTCTAGGGAACCCTCACGTGCACACAGGCCACCAAGACAAGTACTAGCCTCATAAACAAAGCTCAAGTTTATGCCAAGTGCAGAACACCACATTACATCAACAAAATGAGTAATGAACATACATAGGATATAAAATTTTTATCATATTTATTAACACAATATTATGATGAACTTAAATAAATAAAATGAACAGTAAGAGAGGTACAAAGATGCAGACAGAGACCAGGATCAAGGTTGGAAGATACAAACCAAACCCCAAGCCAAACAGTTATCCAACACTGAAATCCAT